>CM076920.1:8019310-8619310 GCA_039566165.1 Maruca vitrata
AAGTACATAAATAAATACAAACGCGCTTTTTCTAGAGGGTTAGGCAGACATCATTTCCTGCCATGTAGAAAGTATGACAGGACCGTAAAACTCCTGGCATACTTTGGCTTCTTCCGCGTCATATATCATATCGCATCATAAGTAACAATAATCGATATTTTCATACTTAATAAAATTTGTTAAAACTCTGTCTGCCCATCGCGCTTTCTCGTCAAAACTACTGCACTGATTTGGAATTTGGTACATAGACACCCCGTTAGGCAGCACCTACAGGCAAATAGTCGTTTAATTTTTTTAGGAATGAGATCCATCCGCTCCCCTGCAAGTCCGTTGATGATGACGAGAGGCTACTCCAAGCCATCATCGTATGTGAGTTAGGGAAAAAAGGTAAGAAGTCAATTAAACATTACAAGATTTCCAACAAACATCTTTCTAATTTAAGGGTTTAAAAAATAAATCGAAATAACACACTGTATATAAGGTAAGCGAATAGGATACGACTACAAGCCTAAGCCAGCTATTGATTACTCGCTGCAAGCCCAGCTCGGCTCGCAGGAACCGCGTCCAATACTTTATTGGCGAGCGCGACAACTGCATTGCTACTTGAAATGTGCTAAGTGTTCTGTGCCCAAGTGACTTCAGACAATTATCTGGAAACTTTCTCTTCGTGCCTTTTCACAGCTGCACGCCGTGTATTTGTGTCTGTGATAACGCTAAATGGTTGAATCAAGGTTCTTTAGATCCTCGAGTAGAGCTTTTCGCGGCTGTTCGCCTGTGTAGATGTGGTGATTGGGCTAATCCAGGAACCGTGACGCCACCGAGGCGATGGAGGTTATTTTTCCTAATTGACATACGATGATGGCTCGGAGTAGCCTCGTTATCATCGGACTTGCGGGGGAGCGGATGGCTCTTGAGGTACATCGCGATGTTTTAGTCGGTATCGCGCAACGCCTAAGAGCAGCGGCTGGCATTTACCATCTTCTTGCCAGTCGTTGGGGAGTCCGACATACCAACGGGACAAAACCCTTCTCCCAGTGACTTGTGCGTCACGCATTTTACCTCGTCAAAAAAGGTCTTTTAGATCCAAAGTCAACGATCCTGGAGGATCCAAAAAGACATGGAAAAAATAAATGACAGCAATACATACTACTGTTTTTTTATTTTATTGCCTTACTCAATGTTATACATACATGCGAAAGTACTGCGTCTCTTGGAAGCGGTTTCATGCCTAAACTACTAGACCGATTTGAATTGACTACACAGATAGTCTAGATCAGTGTTTTTCAACCTGTGGGTCGCGACCCCTTGGGGGTCGCGAAGCTTCTGTAGGGGGGGTCGCCAGAGGTCTGGTACTTTAGAAAAAAACAATAAAGACAATTAATATTTATTTATTAAGACTAGACTAGAGTCTTACTTTAAAATTACCCTAACTGTAAGATAATTTTAACAAAAGGATATAACAAACAACATAACATAACAAACTCGTAAACATTTTAATAATATGTTAAACAAAAAATACGACGACGCGCGTTAATGCGAAGGTTGAGCTTGTTTTTTATTAATTAATTTATCCCATCGTGGATCTGTTTTTGCGACACATAGAATTAAATCGTTTTCCAAATTTAAGCGAGGTCTTTGCTTACTTTTTATCTGGGCCATCGATGAAAATGTCAACTCGCATAAGTACGAGGTGGCAAATGGAATCAAACACTTCAAAGTCTCAGTTGTCAATTCCGGGTGTTTTGATTTTCTTATTAGCCAAAAGGTATCCAAATTAGAAGACTTGAATTCCAGGTGTAACATCCCATCGGTAGATATTTCTAACAGATTCTCTTTGAGCTTATTTGGTAAACTAGCCTCATTTATAGCTGCATTTAAAAATGGATTTATGATCCACCTCTGCCCAGTGTTCTCCGATATCTCTTGCTCTGAGAAGTAATGTCACAATTCTTCTTTCAAATTATCTAACACCATTTTCATACCAGGTATATATGTCTTGATGTTCACCTCACAACCGACTTCTTCAGTAGAAGATTGTGTCGACGAAAAAGCATCAAAGTTATTTTGGTTCAAAGTCGACGACCTCAAGTCTATTTTTTTGTAAAGCCACGTATTCTGTCAGTAACATACACACATAAATGATAAAAAAAAAACCGAAGTGTCAAGGGGTCGCGAAATATTTTTTATACCAGGGGGTCGCATCATGAAAAAGGTTGAAAAACACTGGTCTAGATCCTAAAGCATGGTTGTCCTTGTGACTGCGCCAGGAGAAAGTAACGTATTACGATTTATACGACTTCACACAGAGTCATATGCGGAATTGAAGTGTTCATAAATACGGTAAAATACATTTGTTATTAAAGCGCTATACGTACCTTGGAGATTAAACAATTTCTAATTTAAACATTATCGTACAATACCTACCTACAGAAATAGAAATGTTCATTTGCATGAATTCCAATATATGAAATTAAGTGAGGAGATTAAATTATGGGGACGTAAAACGAAAGGAAAGCTACTTTAAAGGCCCCGGATTTATTAAATTAATGAATCTCGGGCACATCAATGTTATTCAATACTAATTGGTTTCAAGTTGAATTCCAAAGTGACTATTTTCTGTTTTCATTAGAGGAATGAACCGGTTTTGATAAAGTTATTATTTTATCGTCTTTTAATTTTTATTTGTAGTATTCTTTCATTCCGTTATTCTGTTTATTAATACTCATACCCACCGAAATGAGATGCAACATACTGCCAGGTACGTTTACTTTACATTTCATTACAACATAATTTTTAATTAAGCACGATCGAAAATATTTTCCAATTTTCTTTTTGAAATTATAATATCTCGGTGACGTTCTCCAAAGGGTATTTAAATACTTTTTCACGATAATACATTAATTACCCGACCATAAAAAGACTGATTGCAAAATAAACTTTAATGAGTTCAATTTCCAGTTCGTTGCTGATAATGGCCAATTTGAAAGGCTGAAATGAATTTTCCGCGAAAAGGTAAATGTGTGTCCTGTATTAAAAAGGAGTTTGAGTGAAACTTTTTTAATTCAAGCGAAGACAATAAACCTACAAAGTTAGCCGTGCTGCGGTGGGCGGAATCACTCCTGCACTCCTCTTGAACATTTCCTGCGAGTCTCAACTACACTTCAGATGTAATTCGCTGCGTAAGTTTTCATGCGCGGGTGTTTTGTTTTTATGGTGTTGCGTGGGAATTTAGGCAGAACAAGGGAACAGTAGTACATTACATTTTTTTGACTTTAGGAAATAAAAAAAATGGATAAAAGAACACGTTAAGTGCCAATTACTGAAAAGTTAACACAGTTTTTAAAGTTTAAGCAACGCTTGGATTATTTTTTTAAAATACGATCATTAATCGACAAACCGGTTCTCAAAACAAACCAATTTAATATCTCAATCCAAAATAAGTCAATGCAATTTAATTTACGATCAAATCGAGCCTTTCGCTCGAAATGTATGGGCATCCTTAAAAAATCGAATAACTTTAGATTATGCAACCGACTTAAATTATACCGCCAAATCATAAAGTCCCACTGATTAAAACTGTTGGTTGAAAATAACAGTTAAGATTGAATTGGCATAATAAACACGAAAAACAGAGATTGCTAGCGGCTGATTTAGGATTCAACTTTGACAATAGTTACGGGCCAATGGGCGAAGTTTCTGCTCAAACTGATTGTTCACGCTGATATTGCCTACACAAGGGGATAAAAAATACACCACTTTGGAGTGTTATTTTCCTTCTATTTCGTAAGATTTTAAGTGCCGAATAAGTAGGTCCGTATTACTGAACAAAAGTAATATTCTTACTTAATTTTTAAGATTACATGATTGTAAGACTATACGTTTCCTGGCTTTACTTTAAAATACTTTATATAATTGGATCTATAATGATTATAATCTGTCTATCGACCTGTAAATGAACGAATACCTTCTAGGATGTTTCATTTGAAAAAGGCGGTTAATACCGTTAATACTTTACCTAATTTTTTTTAGGTTTCCGTACTTATGTACGGGACCCTATTCGTCCGTCTGTCTGTCTGTCTCCAAGCTGTATCTTATCTATTATCTTAGCCAGGAAGCTGTAAATTACACAAATGATGTATTTCGTTGCAGCTATGACAACCAATACAAAAAATTCAAAAAGATAAAATATTAATAAAGTGTTTTTTTTATATAATTGGTACGGAAACCTTCGTACCTGAGTCAGACTTGCACTTGGCCGGTTCTTTTTATCATACCCAAACGATTACATTTGTCAAAAAATCACTATCGATGATGTGAACCTACTACGTTTAAAAAAAAGAAAGTCACTTTAGAAGTGGAATCTATAAATCTTTGCTTATATAAGCAGGCCCTATTCAAAAACAGGAAGTACCCAGACAAAATTAACAATGTTTTATTTGAAAACTTCCGCTATTCTCTCTAAAGGAAAAGTAAATTACTTGCTTAAGATGTTCTATTCATCCTCAGAGAATGAAACTATCTCCTTTGCCGCTATGAACACTAAACTTAATAACGTGGATAGTAGTAACAATAAAAAGTAATTTCGAGTTTCTACGTATGAAGGTTCGTGCACAGAGGTTTCGTTCGAAGGATGATATTCAATGCAAAATATATTAGTGATGTATGCTCATTTCTAAGAGATTTTACAACTTACTAACAGCCTCCACTCATATGATTCAGCTAGTCTTCAGAAGTTTAAAGTTCGCTAATAGACCCTACAGATAAAACTGAACTAAGCGAAGAGCGTACATACTTCTTCCTAGTATTTCTTCATATACTATACATACTATATTTTGAGGACTCACGATAGAGCCAATCTGTTATTTACTAAATGATTTCCATCTATTCCCGTTCGTCAAGCGAATTGAATATATAATATATAATAGTCTCACGTACGTAGACGTACTTAGGAGAGTTAAGGAACAGTGAGTGCACGTAGGTATGCGCACACAATTGTGCAACGTCTTGCGCTAATGAGCAACCAGCTCAATATCTGCTTTTCATAGAGATATATCACAGCTTTATTATTACTAATATTACGAGTACAAATGTTATAATTATTCTTGGTAACCGATGGATCGAAAATCATTGATTCTCTTCTGCAGCATATAACGTTTATATTTCGGACTACAGTTAAAAAAATACACATCCGAATTAAAGGCAAAACCGCAAACCCTGTTCGAAATAGCACAACAGCAATACATCAATTACATCATTACATTCACCTCGGCTGTTGATTGGTGCAGTTCATTGCAACCGTAACCCATTAGTGCGACACGAATTTGTCTTCATCGCCCGGACTATAATTTTGTGAACGGAACAAAATCCGTGCGGTTGCAAAATATTGCACGAATAACATCGAGTCAATCGTATTTTTTTGCGATAGACGTATATAAAGTAGTAGAGTTAGTATTTTAATATCTATATTGCACACCTATATTTGATTCACTACATAGGTGTACATTTATAAATGTACACTGCATATTTGGTCGAAAATCCCGTACCTAACATTTTATTTTTCTAAATGTAACGCCATGCCATTTCACAATTTTTGCAAGCTCTGTTAACGCTCTTTACAAAACAAGTTATAAGTAGCAAGCGATGTAAAAATGTACTCAATCATTTGAATTAAACTCTGGGGTTAGAAAAAAAAATCTGTTACATAAATACATTTATATAGAATTAGTCTGTCTGGATGTTGATTATGATTCACTTTCGGGGCTCCGAAAGCACGAATGGAACTTAATTACATCTTAAATATTTTCTCAATAGGCTTTCCCATTAAAAATATCTACACGTTATTTTACACTAAAAATCGCTTGTAACTGAAATAACGTTTAGAAAAGTATTATCATTTCTGTAAAGAAAATTTCCGCTCTACCAACGCTGCCCCGCAAGCGTAATACTGATACGAATTATGTGTACGCTCCGAACACAGAGCGGTGGTTAAACCTTTCTTTTACTTCAGTTTCTTTGTGTAATTACCCCGTGCGGCCTTTCATACAGAGAACAGAACTAACTGGCATGCTATCTGGGCAAGGATACGGGGGCAGAATTTAAGTGATCTTATTTAGTGGCCAGCAAGGCGATTGAGGCGCCTTGCCGGCGCGTGCCCCGCATTTACGATCCCTGCTTACCTGGCCAAACATTTTGCCTAATTATTACTAGGAACTGTATATTTGACTTTATTTCATTTACCCCGTTTTATTTCCTCGATTGAATTTGACTTCTACGTACGATTTTAGACTTTCGCGTTCCATTACACTAAATATTTGTCTTTATGGGTCTACACGTCGAAACGTCGGGCAGTAGTAGCTATGTAATTTGCTACTCCTATTAACGCGTGTAGACCCATAAAGACAAATATTTAATTTGACTTCTACTTCAGAATTCATATAATTCTGCTACAATTGCGTCACATTGCAGTTTGTTTTGTGAAAGCTGGTTTGAGACTCAAAGTTTCCCATCTTACTGATATAGATTTATTGATTGACATAATACCAAATGATTTGACATATGTACTGACCAGTATTGTATTTGCATTTACATGTCAAACACAACTATACCAGAGCCGCTCTAAGTTGGCCGATTTGCTACATGTCAGACTGACTGCACTAGTCTTTGAGTATAAAGCCACTGGAGATGCCTTACACGGGCGACCCTCCGGCAAAGTACATTGGTCAACTGTGCAAACACGTTTAATAAAACTACTTGTCGCTGCACCACCGCCATTTTGCATTGATCCCTGTCGCGTGACGTTACTCTTGAAAAATGGTTAGTTGTGCAGTATTCTCATGTAAAAGGCGATCGAGAGCTCAAATTCGCAACAAGAGCGCGTTTCGTATCATATCTAAGTGTTTTTATTAACTTTTAAACGTGTATTTAAGAATAATTGCCATTTTAAATAAAAAGTCGTTGCGATACGTAAACGACAGAAAAAAATAAACAAGAATACAGTGGTACGGGGGCTAGTGATGTCACAAAGTCAAAAAAGCGACTCGACATTTGAATGAATCATTCACTCCCTGCAGTTAGTTGTATAATCCATTTTTACTTTAATTTTGAATTAAATAAAAGGTCTAAACATATGTTATATTTAAATCTTGTAAGATGAATTAGAAAAATGACTTTTCTTTCCTCTGGTCATACGATATTGAAATTTAGTCTGAAAATGAAAAGAAATTCTGTGACTCCCTTAGAGATATTTTTTAAAGACATAGGTAGATATTTTAACCGTATCCTCTCAGTACATTTTGGACTGTATCTTATATGTTTACAAGAACATACAATCATTTAATATCGGATCCTCACCATTTTAACACCAGTAATAAACATAAGTTTGCCGTTTCAAGGCTCAGGCTTCAAAAGACTGGAAAGTCGTTCTTGGGTTTAAGCACAAAATTGTTTAATAAGATCCCACAAAATGTTATTGAATTACAATAATCAGTACAAGATAGTTCAGTTCATTCACCAAACTGATTTTATTTTTATTCTTTGTGTCATCACTATTTTTTTCGTATGTGTGTTGCGTAGTTACGTGAAAACTTTGTTTGTGTGCGTGTATTGTTTGAAGTGTTGAACATTTTTGTAGTGTGCGTTTATCGTTACAGCAAAATTTGTGTCTGTTGAGTTATTAATTTTTTGGTGGTGTGCTGTACGTGTTTACCTCGCCCCCCGCTAAAAGTGGCGGAAAAATTTGTTAGAAGCGTTGACGTTATGGCATCTCCAGTGGCTTTATACTCAAAGGCACTAGTGAGGGACAACGGTAAAATTGCCGAAGTATATAAGTAACAGTTATTTCCACTTTATAACCAAGCAAGGTCTAATTATAACAAATTTTTATTAAAAACATTAATTCACATCCAAAAGATTGAATTTAAGTTCCTTATTTATAAATATATTTATTTTTAAAATACAATACTTATTAAATCCTTCATCCTATTTTTAAAAATACCTGGTGAGTATTACCCACTACGTCACTATGAAAACGTGTCAAACGGCGTAACCTTGTAAAAGCGTAATACAGAGTGGAAATTTTACGTTTTCTTTTTATAATTCAATTATTTTAGGTAATAAAAGATAAATAACTAGATAATTATACCGGAGCCGTTCTTAGAAGACTGATTTGACACTTTTTATTTTATATTTTGCATTTATCCTTGTTAAGAGGAACATTTACGCGAATCATAAAGAACAACTTTTAAAAATAATACATTATTTCAAAATTTCAAATGCACATAATTATATAATTACTAGCTGTGCCCGCGACTTCGTTCGCGTGGACTACAGGATTTAACATATAAAAGTTTATCCTGCTAACTCTCGTTCCCGTAAGAATTTTTCAATATCCTGTTCCAACTAAGCTTTAAGTTTACTATGGTACCTGCATGCCAAATTTACAGCATCTAACTTCAGCGGTTTAGATTTTTCATACAAAAGGATTTTCCCGATTATTCCCGTTCCCGTGAGAATTTCGAGAATTCCTTTCTTAGTGCACCTCTACGGTACCTAAGCTACGTCCAGTCCAAATTTCAAGTGCCTACGTTTAGCCGTTTAGGCTGTGCGTCGATATGTCAGTCAGTTTCTCCTTTTATATATTTAGATAAGAACCCGGCTTGGCTCGGGTAAGATGTGATTCATAATAAACATCGAGGAGCAAAATATAGGTAAATATATCCGTAGTCATCCGTTCTTCAAGGAATACTAAAGGATTAAACAGGACATAGATTCTTTCATTGAGTTTAATAAATCTAGTGAATAAAAATTGCAAAAGTTTTTATACAATAAATTTTTAACATTTAAAATTAAGGAACATCAATCAACAAAACAAATTGCAATGAGTACTAATCCTAGAATTTGGCAAAGGTCCTTATAAAATTATATCATCTATTCTTCATCAGTATCTGTTATCGCCCTGAAAGAGTATATCATAAAAAATGTGTCAAAAACAATGTTTCCGCGAAACGTCAATGACTGAAGAAAAATAGTTTTGATAATATTCACTCAATTCCGGCAAGATGGTGACTGTGATTCGTCTGTCAACACATTTTGAATTTAGCAAAATACTCGACAATCCGAATTTTGCGGATATATGTTGTCGACTCGAAATCATTATTTTTTGATGTTTTATTATTCATGTAAGGTTTTAATCGAGTCTACCGTACCCCTTGACGAAATTATTAATATAGAAGATTACTTTCGAGCAAACATCTAAATCATTAAAACGATTGTTATGGGTAAACTATAAAATATGCTCTCGCGGACATTTTTAAAGATAATGTTAAGATGAACAATTCATCCATAGAGCATTTTTGTATAACTTTAACTATATGCTCAGCGCACGCCACGGAAGGCCTCAGAAACGATACTTTCCCCCGTTTTTGAAACATTTTCGGTTACTGCTCCACAACTATAGGACCTAGCGTGATATTATATAGCCTATGTAACTTCTGAATAATGCAGCTTTCTAATGGTGAAAAAAATATTGCAATCGGTCCAGTAGTTTTTGAGTTTATTCATTACAAACATACAAAAATACAAAAATACAAATCTTTCCTCTTTATAATATTAGTATAGATTTGTCTTTTATTACCTAAAATAATTGAATTATAAAAGAAAACGTAAAATTTCCACTCTGTATTACGCTTTTACAAGGTTACGCCGTTTGACACGTTTTCATAGTGACGTAGTGGGTAATACTCACCAGGTATTTTTTTAAATAGGATGAAGGATTTAATAAGTATTGTATTTTAAAAATAAATATATTTATAAATAAGGAACTTAAATTCAATCTTTTGGATGTGAATTAATGTTTTTAATAAAAATTTGTTATAATTAGACCTTGCTTGGTTATAAAGTGGAAATAACTGTTACTTATATACTTCGGCAATTTTGCCGTTGTCCCTCACTAGTGCAGTCAGTCTGACATGTAGCAAATCGGCCAACTTAGAGCGGCTATGGTATAGTTACATGATTCCGAGATAATGGTAATCTCCCTCTCCTCTGCGCTCTATTGTTCCTGTATCCATAGAGCAATGAATAGAGTAGCTACGTGGTGTGTTTGTACCTACAATTTCGTAGAAAACTATTAATTGTTATAGTTTACAGTTAGGTTGCTCAAAGATAATTAAAAAATCCTGCAAATGATTACCTTCAGAAAGATATTCATCAGCCCTAGTTAATATTCACATCAAATTTCATTATTTACGAAAAGCATTAATTGAGAATTAGAACATAATTTAAATCTATGACTAAAAGGTCATTAAAAAGTAAGGGAAACATCCAGATCTACGAATAAAAACACCATTCCCCAACACCCCGCACCTAATAATCTAATAACAAACCCGTTAACTGAACAAACAGCCTAAAAATACATCTCCTCAATAAGACCGAGTCAAATATCTCCAAGCGAATGTAGGCTCTTATTGATTCAACTGACATAGCAGTCCAGTTTGTAGGTAAAGTCTTGGAGAGTTCAACTCTTGACATTATTAAACTTTTACACAAGTCGACACTAGCGCCAAACGCTTACAGGGAAGGACCTAAAGCAATTTGAAGATTGTGTACGCTGAATGAGTTCGTCTGTTGAAGGGCAATTAGAATTAAAACTAGAGTCGTTAACGATGTCATGATGAGCGTCGAACTACGATCTTCTAACAATTAAGTCAAGGGAAACTTGGTTTGGAAAGATTTATCAATAACAAAAAAAACAACTTTACGTTTAACCGGCTCAGTGGAACAGTGATTAGTGACCCAGACTCACTACCTACAGTTCCAAGAGTCGTGGGCTCGATTCCCACCCGGCACAAATATTTGTGTGACTAACACCGGTGTGTGTTCCGTGTTTTGGTGTGTTATTAAATATAATAAGTATATTTGTGTATCTAGGTACTGTTGATTCTGATATCCGTAACATAAGTGCTTAAGCTACTTACCACGGGATCAGATCAATGTACGTGATGTTGTGTAATATTCATTATTATGTTACCAATAACACAATTACATGTTCTCTTTAATTAGATTGTTCTTATCGCACCTCATAGATATTTTCTTGAAATATTTTATACAATGGTTCGTTTGCAAAATATTAAATGCCGCATTTAGTCGGTGTTGGAATATGAAATATGTATTTTTGACTTCAAAACGTTGAACAATAAACAGTTCCGCTCTTCAAAGGCTATTGTGCTAAGTTTCAAAAGTGAAATAAGTTGCATCGAATAGTTTTCTTACCTGACTACTACTAACAGAGTTTAACCGCATTTAATAATTCTACAGTAAAAATATTATGGTAGTCACTTATTAAGAAGATTTTATCATAACTTCATGATTTAATTATGAATCTATACCGCAGCTTTATATTTTTTTAATGATTATAATTAACTTATATCTATGTTTAAGTGATTGAGGCCTGATCACCCTAATTTAGGGTAGGCCCGTCGCCCAGCAGTGGGGACGAATATGGGCTTATGATGATGATATGTATTAGTAAAAACATTTTGATAGACCAATAAATAAATGAGAAAAGATGAATAAATCAGCATACAACATTTCACATTGAAAATTCCAAGGCAGCAGCACAACGCGATCAGCTATTACGACTACATGTAATCCAATACAATCCATCTAATGACTATGTTGACCACCGCAAGTAGCTACCCCCTAACCACAAGCATTTGGAATATTACTCTAGCGTACATAGGCACAAAACCCTACCCAACAGTGTTCCAATATTACTTAAGGCCCATATGTGCGCCTGAACTCAATAGTTTTGAATAAAACTAATCATATTACATACCGATTGTATGGGTGGCTTGACAGGTGAAGTTAAAAACACAGTTTGTAATATATTTTGAGTGTAATATACTAGTGACTGGACGATACCTAGTCACTAAATAGCGTACTTTTTATCACAACTAAGTAGAAACAAATTCATTATTCTTATAATAATAAGAGTACCTAGAGATTACTGGTAGGTTCTGTCCAATCTCCGTTCTGTTCTGTTCTGTCAAATCTATTCTCACGGTTTCTTTGTTCACATTTTAGATACCTACTACTAATAAAAAACTGTACACGAATATGCTATTCTATATACTACCAACTTGCATAATATATAAACGTATTTCGTCGCATATCAAATTCAAAATCCTAAAAAACTTCCCCACCTTTTTTACCGCGCACGTCAATAATTTGATTTCATCCAAAACTAAACGTTTTAAACAATATTTGGCTTTTAGTACATTTGCATACTGTCCGTATAACCTAATTCTCGGTGATGGTACATTCTACGGTCTACGTATATGTGAATACGTTTAACAATCCGGAATTTTGTCCACGTCGTAACACAATACAGGGGCGCATATTGCCAGCAAGCCGTCCAAATTGCTTCTATTCAGTAGGCGAAATCGATTCCATCAAACATCTCCTTTTTTGCAACTTTATCTTATAAAGACGTTCTAATACAAGATTAGTCTAAAGAAGAATAGATGTTATTATATAGCTTGAAGTCGGGTATTACCCAATATTGCTGTTTTTTGTCAAACAAGAATGACTTCAAGAATATAACTGAGAATTAAAAAACAAGTTTTACTTTTTAACTAGCAGGAACTTCAAAAAAGCATAGGTGGCTTAATTATAATTACTTACGCAAAGCTTATTTATAATTACTTAGTTACAGATGCGTTATCTGAAGACCGACGGTTCATGTCCTCGTTGAGGCGGGGTCATATATGCGAATTTTTTCAAATTGTTAAAATATCTAAAGTACCAGGGAGGGCGTGGCAAAGAATTAGTTAGGCATACATGCATACGCTAGAAATACATTACCCATTTATACAATAAAAGTAAACTGCTAATACTCATGCTTGCTTTAGACGATCGGTGGGACGTTATGTAATTAGTATGGTAGGTATGTGCCTTTTCCATTGCCTCAGCTGCCGTCTGAGGCATCCACGGGAAGATAAATGGTCTGGATGCAGTTCTGCCCCGTCTGAAACTATATATTAGTATACATAGCTTAAAAAGTGTAAAATAGTACATAGGTACCTACTAGTATGAGTATGTTTATTTAAAATACTCACGGTTGGAATAGATACAGCCTAAATTAATAATTAAAATAAATACGCTGACGTGAAGATTGACATTTTGTGACCGGGGTTTGTTTAGTCGTCAGTTTAAGTAACGTGTATACTAAGTTAACTAATAATAGTTTCAACATCAAATGTAGTCAGTGTTAACTAACAGTAGGTACAAATAATGTTCAATTGATTCGGCTCATGAAGAAGCATGATGTTAAAATCAGTGAATGAGTTTTAATCAAATCTCCCAATAAATGTTTCGAACGAATAATTTATTTACCAATACGCGCCTGTGATAAATTAGGTTAAATAAATTATTTCAAGAGTACTGAATTCTGTCAATGACATGAATTGCGTGTTAACTGTAATGCGGGAACATTAAACATAATTTATTATAATTTGGTGAAAGGTAATACTTTTATTGTGCTATAGTGACATTTTACCGCACCGCACATTTCAGTTGCATTGGTAACAAGAGCTTATTTCAGGGGTTTTAAAAGTTAATATGACAAATTAATCTCTATCATTACACAGGCGATGAACTGAAATAAACATAGAATATGACAGGATTCGTTAGCTCTGACATGACGGTAGTCATCGAAAGTCATTGCTTTAGAGTTAAAGATGACTACCGAGTCGATTCTATGTAAAATGTGACTATATCCTCACTAATATTAAGGAAAATAAGCCTGTCTATCTGTAGTGGCACAGGATCGAAGTGCATGGCGTTCTATGGAGGAGGCCTATACCATGCAGTGGGATATAATTAAAGGCTGATGATGATGATGATGATGATCAGTCGTGCTTTCATGTTAAACCTACTGACCCGAATGTAAGTTAGTCCAAGCCCTGAGAAAGGACATAAGAGTAATGTTTGAAGCGATAAACGACTCCACTCCAGATGGAGTCGCAACCAAAAAGTAATTTAATAGATAATAATTATCCATGAAGATAATGGCTATTTTTATCCAGCAACTTATTCGAATCATTAAGGACATAAGTACATGAAACGCTATCATACATATTCCCCATTCAACATACTAATAGGAGCTCAAAGATACTTTAAATTGATGACACACTTACTATCTAGTCCATGGAGCACAATGTCACATCGACATCCATGAAACCCCTAATGGTTCTTGCTATCTTTTGAACGATGTTTAAAAGTAAATGCTGAAAATCGCGATTATCGATAGAAATATATTTATTAGTTGGACTCCGAGTTTTGATATTTATTAAAGTATAGCAAACATAGAATATTTATTGAGCTCAATAAACATGTATGAAATCTATAACATTAATAATATTTGTATCAATGTAGATCAAGGCTACATTACTACTAAATAATAATAAGAAAAAAATGTAAAGTGATAGATATTAATTATTAATCTGATAAGTAATAGGTTAAAATACATGTCACGTTTAGATAGTCAATATGTCACTAGCCTACTGTGGTCCGTATTATAAAAAACAGACTGGTTACAAATCGTAAAACGTGCCTGGGGGCTAGAACCTGAGCGGCAAAGCCTTTTCGCCGAGCTCCATACAGGACCGCCTAGAACTTCAAGTCCCGCCGCTGACAAGTTGCGAATGTTACGAAATCTCAACGCTAAGCTCTATGCCATCTGTGTGCCGACTAACTTCCGAAGTAATCCATTTAAAAGTGTCAGATTAGAGGGGACCGGGTGAATTTGCTTAGGCGGGTACCATGTTCGGTCAGCAATTTATGTCGGTATGCCGCCGCAGATGCGAGTGTGGGTGTGGCGATGTGGTGCTGTTTATAACAACAAAGGCCGAGTAATTAAACACTTAGAGCTACGCTGGGCGGATAATGCGGCGTGTGGAAGTGCGGCCGAACTTTGCGACCAGGACAATAATTGGCCCTAACTGGACAAGTTAGCTTACAGATGCTCGGGACTGCTGGCGGAGCGCTACGCGGTGCATTCCATTTGTCCACATGCACATGCCTACGTACCCCGGAAAGGACAAACTTTTACACCGACGTTTTGCAGTTTATCAAACAAATATTGTAGAGACTCGTGACGCGTCGTGTTCACTTACGTTCAAAACAGTTTTACTAACTGTGAACACGAAATTGAAACTAATGATGTACATTTTACTCACCTTATGTGCACTTTTATTTACCTTATATTCGCACAAAAATGAAAACGCTCTCAATTTTCTAACGAACAATATTGTGAAATTTCTGAAAATCAGAGAAAACTAGTTATATGCTTTTGGATGTCCAAGTCATATATCCTTGCTACTCGTGGGAACGCAATGGCCTTGTTAAAACAATGCACAAGGCAGAATGGCGGCGACGTGGTCCACAACCCGTCACGTCACGTTTCCCACAGAGGTGAAAAGTGGATCGCTGGAAGTGATCTCCGCCTGCCCCACTGGGAAAAAGGCGTGATTGTATGTTGTTGTTGTTGTTGTTGTCCAAGTCAATAAAATATAAATAATACTGAAACCAGTTATCAAGAAAGAAAAAAAACATGTGCAGTGTATCACTGTTACTTAGAAAAAAGAAGAGTTTCTTACGATAATGAACACACGATACAGATAATTATCGAAAGCGTAGCATTTCCTCAGAATTCTAAACAGTTCACTAATACGTCATAGGTTTAATTCAAGTTACTTCGGTAGAGCCGAGCTCGGAACACTCGAACGACAGGCTCTTAAGACGTACAGCTGCAAGTTCCACCTAGATAAATGTTTGTTAACGAAACATTATGATGAGTGTGAGTGTTGGTACGTAGTTTATGGTATGCTGCGTACTTCGTTACTTAATGAACTTATACAAGTTACCTTGCCTAGTCGTAGTTCCTCCCATAGATATGAGTAGAAATTTTGTCTCCGATAGCAAAAAAACAGAATCCTATGACCACTAATTAAGAATGTAATAAAATGAATACCAGAAATGGTTGAAATGGAAATAGGTGTGCGTTGGAAAAAACTGAATCCAAAATCCTTAATTTAGCACTCTAATCTATGGCAAAGAAACTTACTTTTATCCAAGCTGCTTTGTATGACACCTTTTTTTCATAAAATCCATAAAGTCGTTGAGGCAAGAGAGCATGCCAAAGAAAAAAACATACATATTAACATTTTCCAAGTGATTGTATATAAGTATACACACATTTGAAAAAATATCTTGAAAAACTTGAAATAATACCCTTTGTTCATCGGCAGTCGAGTGAAAAAAGACCTTTACGTTAAATCAGGTTTACCAGTTCAATAATTTATGAATACACGGACATTAATAAATCAATACTATAGATATATTTGAGTCTACTAGTAAAAAAAAACAAATAATGATATCCATTTTATATTAATGAAAGGCACATTCCTTCTATTACCCTATACTTTGGGCCCGTTAGTAATACATTCTCTAATTCGGACAGTCTACCTTCAAAACCATGAATGGTTCAAATTAAAACTTTATTTTTACGGCTGTTTTAACGACTTTGGTTAAGATTACTGATAAAACTCTTTACTCCGGCGTTTTATCGCAAGATTATAGATACTCTTCGACTTTTAGACTCTTTCGAAATAATTTATCTTTGTCATAACTGATTAGGAAATATAGACCGTTTACCTACAAGATAAATTTATGGGTCAGTTTTATAATTATTGTGTTTTACTCGTTATTGTATCTTGATTATATAAATTCCACATCTTCCAGTAGAATCATAAGATATTCCATCAGATATTAGCAACACAAATAACATATGGGATACGTACACATTTAATATTTTACATAAAAATAATGGTACACTTTTGTAAACTATAACTAAAACATTGCATCAGTCAGCCAACACAGGAAGAAAAACATTGGTAAAACTTTCAAAACCGACTGTCTTCGCTTCTATATTTCCGCTATTCAGCAGACATTTCAATTCAGCTGATAAAAACCTTACACAGACGGAAAGATCGTTGGTACAAGAAACAAATTTCAAGATAAACAAACTAAGAAATCAAAGGATTCACAATAAGGCCGGAACGTCGGAAAACTCGCCGGGAGATGTTCGATATTTACTTACAGCGCTCTGAGAAACGGCGCACGTCCGAAAGTCTTTCTTTTTAGATCAATTGCTACCCAATCATGCTAATGAAATGAACGGTACGGATACGGTCGCCCTCTACGACTGGACCACTATAATTCTGTTCCTTAAGTAAATCAGAAGAGTAACGTTACACTTATTCAATTCGAATTCGCTCGCCATTACAGTGCTTGCAGTAACAAAGAGATAGTTTTGTAACAACTTTTCCATACTCGCGCAATTTAATATTACGCTCAAACACAAGAGCCCAGGAGTTTAAGTTGGACGTGCAAATAATAAAAATATGAATTTTGATTAGTAATTATTATGTATGTAGGTACAGTTCTACAAATACTTGAACTTGTTTGTGAAGTAATGTTTCGAAACAATCGTTATATTTCTCATACTAGCGCCCGCCCACGACTTCGTTCGCGTGGAAATAGGTTTGACAGCAAAGACTTATTAAAATAGGTATATAATAATACCTTGTAAAATTGCTTTTTATTAGTAAAAGTCCCATCAAAATTGGTCTAGCGGAGATTAGCGCGGTAATAAACAGACATACAGACAGACAAAAAAAATTATATTATGTTTTTTTTATTGGTGCCCGATACAGATTCATCATACCCATCTAGTAAATATCCATTATTTTAATAGTACAGACACTTTAATTTCTTTGAGTATATAGATTGCAGTTTATAAAACTTTAAAATTTTTATAATATTAAATATATTTTTTGTATTAGAATACTATAGAATTATAGCCAGATCAGCAGATGAATTATTTTTAAAATAAGTAGCTATATTCTTGATATTACACTTGATATCATAAACGTTTGAGTATAGTTTGCCGGCTGATCATTTATACTATTCATGGCACTCAACGACGACAGTAGTTGTAGTTGAGTGTCCTGAATTGTATAAAAAGTCCAACAAAAAACCTTGTTCTACGCTTTTGCACCCCTCAAAACCAAGTGCTGTGGAAAATATTTTTTTGTTTGCTGCTTTTATCAGTGTTTCAGAACTCTGAAACTGTCAATCAGAATGATGTCGTTATTGTTATGAAACATTTTTTTTGTCATGCTATGGAAACGATTTTAATACCCGGATTTAGCCAGCTATGGAACACAATAAATATTTATTTTATGTATATTTATTAGAGTGACCCGTGATCATGATGCTTGCAATAGTAGTATCGGGAAATCTGGAACTCTTCAAAAGAATAAAACATGTTAATCTATCCTGGGCATATCCAGTTTTCTAATGACATGATAATAAATATATAAATTTCCACAGTTGGATCGTTGAATCGTCTTATAAAATCATAACTATATAACAATACTGATTTTATTCGATATTCGGTATTTGAAATTCATATACCATCATTCGACGCTTTAACGATGAAGGAAAACATCGTGAGGAAACCAGCACACCTGAGAGATTTTTCAACGGTGTGTGAAGCCATGTCAGAGGCCTACGGGCGGTTTAAACTCTGACACCAGGTTTTTCATCAACCATATGATAAGAAGAAGAAGATTCGGTATAAATTCCAAAAATATCTTACTTCTATTTAATCAAGCGATAAATATTCGAACATAAAAGCTGTTTGATCCTACCCGAACGATATACTGATTTTATCGAAAAGAAAGCAAGAAACTCGATAGTTACACACTTCCGACTCGGTTCAAAGTTAAAGCTTCGTGCCCACTGAGCCGCCGGTGTTATCTATAGCCATTTATATCTAAACATGTAAGTTGGACAAACGAAAGCGGGTGTCGGGCCCTAATCGCCGGATTATCCCATAAGACTGTTAGCTGGTGACCGCTCGGGTCGCAAGTGACACTCCCCAGATTTTTTGTCACCGAATTGTAATATTAGATGGATGGCGGAATCGCTTTGGTCGAGTTTGCTGGATTGTTTAATCGCTGCAAAAACTTTGCTTGCCTAGTTTTGGTCTCATTTGCGATGAAAAATATAAATAAAATGCGAGTAGCTAACTGAGAATCTGATTATTGTTTTGGTACATATTTTTTATTACATTGAACGCTTGTACTTTGAGTAAAAAAAGTTTAAAAAAAATGTACACTTCATTTTGATTAACGAATGAAAATTCCTTAAATGTAGCGCCAAATAATGGTTCTGGTCTGATGATACCTACAAATAATATTACGTGATTATTGACATTCGTTGTTATTGGATCGCGGTGAATCCGCATAAGTTGTTGACCCGCTCAAACTAATTTAGCCTTTCAAGTGGTAGAACTACTTGCACAACCAATTTAACTCTCAATTTGCTACTAATCCGGTTACCAGACTTCAGATCAATACACTTACTGTGGAAACTAACATTTGTTTGGCGTAGCACTCATATTACCAATGAAAAATTAATGAAAAGAGTGTTAAGTGCTGAGTGGCGACACAGTGTCGGACAGACCTTCACAACGCCACCTGCCACTTTTCATCTTGTGTAGTTAGTTGTATGTATCGTACCTACTATCGGTAACGCTGGCGGTCGACCACCTATAAGGTGAAAATCGCTTGGCAATTTCGCGTCTGTCAGAGCTAGCCCCGCCCAATTGTGGTCAAGGAGCTGGCAATAATTTTTGGTAGATATTTGAGCAATGCTGAAAACTTGTCCTGTACCTCTTCTATTATATCCCAACACAAACCCGCAGACCTGGCTGAGTAGCGGGGCCAAACCAAACCCCCAATTTAGTTTATTTAAAAATATATTTTATAATCCAAAAAATATAATTTGTCAGCTCACCTGACAGGTAGAAGTTCCATCGAAATAATTTGTCTTAGTGAGTCTTATTTTTTAGTTAAAAATAAAAGGGGTTTGCTTTAGCCCCGCTACTCACCAGCCAGGTCTGCAGTTTCGTACTGGGATATAATAGGAGAGGTACAGGATAAGTTTTCAGCTTGCCTCAAATACCTACCAAAAAATTCTTGCTAGCTCTCCTACTATTGGAACGTTTTTGCTTGGATTTTGACAGATTTTCTTCAAGTGCTCTTCTATTGGCCAGTGGGCGGGGCTAATGGCGTTTAAAGAAATCTGTTTGAAAAGTGTACTACCGCCAAATATTCCGATAGTACATATCTACAGGATAACTATTCCCGCTAACTACATTTGTCCATTCCGCGCGCACCTACCGAGCGCCTGCCTATTTGTATGCGCCGCGCAATTATTTGTTCCAACTTGTAGTGTGATTAGAGTGTATTTTCGACGGAATGACAATAGCTACGTGTCAAACATAACAAGTTAGGAACTCCTTCTAAACACATATAAATCAAATCATTCCAACTGACGACGCACACCGATCATTTGGCCGGAAACAGAATATTCTGCAGTGCCAACTACTCGTAGTATTATACGATGAAGTTAGTTTGCTTTCCAACACCAATTAGTACTAACCAATTGGTATTGAAACCTGTTTGTCGATCTCTGATGTCTCGACAATTTTGGTGTGACTTCTTTAGAAGATGATTCTTCTTCTGGGAAATGGGAGATCTTTTGGGAGAAGCAAAATTTAGCGTAATAAATTATTTTTTACTCCTTGGATTCCCGCTAAGGCATGCAAAAACAATCGATCTTGATAGTATTGATTTCCAGATTTCGTTTATTTCCTTGTCAATATAGATATTTCATGGATTTGCTAAGTTCTCCGAGGCGATAGTATCCTTCCTCCCCTTTTCCTTCCCCCGTCATATATCCTTGCTACTCATGGGAACGCAATGACCTTGTTAAAACAATGCACAAGGCAGAATGGCGGCGACGTGGTCCACAACCCGTCACGTCACGTTTCCCACAGAGGTGAAAAGTGGATCGCTGGAAGTGATCTCTGTCTACCCCTCTGGGAAAAAGGCGTGATTTTATGCATGCATGCATGCATGCTAAGTTCTACCTAATTTTCTTTTTTTGGTTTTTAAAGTTATAATAAAGAAAGAATTAATTTAATTTCAATCATGACCAATGCCCACCACCACTTACTGTCTTCAATTTTAAATATTACTCAAATAAATAATTATGACATAGTAACATCTTTTGTAATTTCTAAGTAACTCAAGTTACATTTTGTCCGTCCGTAAAATTATGAAATTAAAGGAGACTTGGCAAAAGAGGATGCATATAGGTTATAGTAATCATATAGAGATAGCCTTTTTAACCGACTTCAAAAAAAGGAGGAGGTTCTCAATTCGTCTGTATGTATAATATTTTTTTTTTTTTTTTTTTTTATGTATGTTCACCGATATTTTCGTCAATTCTAGACGGATTTCAAAAATTTTTTTTTGGTTGGATAGAGTTCACTTCCGAGGTGGTCCCATTTTCACCAGTCTCGGATCTGATGATGGGATCCAGGAGAAATCGAGGGCAACCTTCAAATTTTATAGGGACATGTACCGCGTTTTGCATATTATCTGAAGTCATATTGGCATTTGCTTCTGGCTATCATAATCTTATGATGCTGAGCTGATGATGGAAGGTCAACTTCTTAATAGTTATGAGTAAAAGAATAATTATTTCAATACTGAATACATATTAAGACTACTAGTTATAATATCAGTAGCATTACAGGTGAGCTAAACTATTAGGTTGACCAGTCTAGGATCTGATGATGGGATCCAGGAGAAATCGAGGGCAACCCTCAAATTTTATAGGCACATGTACCGCGTTTTACATATTTTCTGAAGTTATATTGGCATTTGCTTCTGGCAATCATAATGTTATGATGCTGAGCTGATGATGGAAGGTCAACTCCTTAATAGTTGGGAGTAAAGGGATAATTCTTTCAAATCTGTGTACATATTAATACTACTAGTTATAATACCACTAGAATTATAGGTGAGCTGAACTAATAGGGTCCAATCTAGGATCTGATTATGGGATCAAGGAGAAATCGAGGGCAACCCTTAAATTTAATAGGCACATGTACCACGTTTCACATATTTTCTGAAGTTATATTAGCATTGCTTCTTGTAATCATAATATTATAATGTTGAGCTGATGATGGAAGGTCAACTCCTTAATTGTTTGGAGTAAAAGGATAATTCTTTCAATACTGTTTACATATTAAGACTACTAGTTATAATATCGGTAGAATTATAGGTGAGCTGAACTAATAGGGTGCTAAAAAATGTAACACTAAAAAGGATGAAAAAAAATTGTAAACAAAAAAAAAACCGCCTTCAAAAACCCGACTCACTAAAAATTACAAAATAATATAATACGAACATTAATCTGGGTATGAATTTGATATGTTGTTGAAGGCGGTGCCAATTACATTTTTGAGGAAAACTGCATGAAATATAAACGGCACCGCCTTCAACAACATATCAAATTCATACCCAGATTAATGTTCGTATTATATTATTTTGTAATTTTTAGTGAGTCGGGTTTTTGAAGGCGGTTTTTTTGTTTACAATTTTTCATACCTTTGCTACCAAAGAGATGTCATAAAAAGAGAAGGCAATATTTAGAAAATTAAAACTTTCAATTACATAATGATTTTTCTCTATGTCTATTAAATTTTAATATATATTTCCCAGATTGCACAAACTGATAGATCAGACTTCGATGCCATTTTAGTAGTAGTAGTAGATATATATCCTTAGGCTTAGGCCGCACTACGGTTTTTTCCCGCAAGCGGAAAATCGTGAAACCGCAAAAACGCCCGAGACGCACACACTACGGTTAAAAACCGCGAAACTAGCCACGATTTTCACTACAAATTTTGGCGCTGTTTTTTCCCGCTGAAAATTCTGTAACAAAACGCGGTTTTAAATTCAGTCGCGGAAAAAAACCGTCAGTGCGGCCGCTTCCATTAGTTTCTTTTACTCATAAAATGAGGCGGTTAAAATCCGCGGCGGTTTAGCCGTAGTGCGGCATAAGCCTTATATGACTACCATAAGAGTACTAGCATTAATTCGCAGACAACTTTCACCGAGTCTCCTCTGTAGCGGTACCATGAGTTGGCTATCGAAAACTTACGTACGTTATAACCTATCGAGTTGTTTTTTCATACGACCGATTTTAGTTCTTAGCGTAATCAGCAGGGGCGCTGTACAAGTTTTTCATAGACATATTTACGTAGGCAATATCGAGTCCGTAACTTTTGAACTCATGGTAGCGCTACTGAAAAAATTTTCGTGACTAATGGTTTCATGTTTTACACAGCAAGGTCATTGTAAATAACATTAAAGCTAGTTCATAAATAATCGAGTCTTAGCGAAATGTCTTAACAGATTTTCCAACTGTAGACTTTACAAAATACACGCTAGACAAAATAACGTTACTTTCTTAATTTATAACTTAGTATGCATCACCCAACCGCCTTACATTTGGTTTCCCAGCAGGTTTTGCATAAAATACCATTTCTGCCTCCCCGAATTGCTGTAGTTAGGTATAGGTTTTTTTTCTTTTGCCACAGATAAAGTAAAACATCGCTTTTATTAGCATACATTACCATTTTAACAAATTATTGCTAGCTTTAAGGATCCTTCATCAAATGAAACGAATTTTAGTACCTATTTTGTATTAATATTCATTTTCTAGAAATTCGTTATTAGTACTTCTTCAAAGTAAATAAAATTTTGCGCAAATTATTCCAGCTAGTGGAATAAAAATGCAGTCCTAATATAAAATATCAAACATTACATATGAATTTTCATAAGGTTTTTCACAAATAAAATGTTCGCCTGAAATCGTACCTACACAATCGCAAACCAAGAAACCTAAACTCTAGAAACAGTAGTATTTAGTTAGAAGTTTTAGACGCGATAAGATAGCTGAATGTAGGACATTCTTGTTGCTTGTCTTTGTCACCTGCGTTAGGTATTTCCAGGAATATAATTCTACTTGGAAAATTTTACTTAATCAAGCAGTTATGTGGGCAAATATTTGTAAATGCCAACTTTCATAATAGGGAATGTCGTTTTAGATAGTGAGATGCGCAATTTTTTTTTATACGTAATTCATGTTAGTAAGTACCTAAAATCTGCCATTTCAACTGGTTTCTCGTACTGGTTGTGTGTAGTTTCTTAAGTTATTAACGAATAATTACTCGTAGTCAATTGAATGGTTCGCGTAATAATTTTAACATCGCTCTTACAAATAATTACCAAAAAGGACTCTTCAGAATCATTGTAGCATCGCAGGTACTACATAGTATATATTATTGTAATTGACTATTCATAAGTACTCATACAATGCTCATGTGAAATTAAGTGTTTATTTGTATGTGAAACCACATACTAACAGTGACGTTAAATTCTGGTTTAATTGCTACTGCAGGTATAGCCCCGAGGGTAGGTAATCATTTTGTGTGCATACAGATTTTCATTTACCAAATTGTTTGTGAATACTGTCAAGGAACTGCTGATCTGTGTGTAAATAAGTCTTAAGAATTAATTTGCTAAAGCATATTTTTACATTAATTCAACTAAACTATACCTCCAATTTACGAAAATGTATTAAGTTAACTACAACATCAGAAATGTAATTCCGCGTCTCGTGGGTGTATTAAAGTAATTACTTATTATCTGGCAAAACATATTTTCCTTAATATCTCGTTTAATCTAAAATGCTTTTTTTGCGGTGTAAATAGCGCTGGCCATGTAATTAGCATAAAGATATCGTTACACTTTGTGAAATATTAGGGTTCCCGAGAAAAAAGGTCTCCACAGACAGACAGACAGGCGGACGACAAAATAGTGTTTCAATAATATAAGAGTTTTATTTGTTACAACCTTTAATCAAGCTTACTCTGTCCCTATATTTGCTTGCTAGTTTTTTTTTCATCAAATCTATCGATTTTTTTCCTTTTCAGATGCGAAGCTTTAAAAATGTAAGCTTTGATGCAGACATTCAAATGAAATCTTTGCAAAAATAGATGGTCTCAATTTTTGACGGACTCCCCATTGACTGGCTGATTTGATATGAATGCCGTTCAAACCCGCAATGTTCGACACGCGGCATCGCCAGAATTCTGTTTTATTTAAAAACGGAATCCGTTAGACGGCGGCATAATACTGAAGCGATCCGTTTTGGCACAATCCTGGAACACAATGTTTTAAATAAACGTACTTTGAGGTTTCTCTTCAAAGCAACGTTCAAAAAGTGTTTTAAATATTGATATCATAATGCAAATTAAGTTTTAAAACGAAATCATGATTTACTTTTCAATAATGTCTATATATGCGTGTGTTTTTTAGCAAAAATGTGACTACTATGAACAAACTAACAGATTACCGGCGTAGCACGGGTCGGATTCATGTACGAATGTGAAAAATCAAGCATCAGAAAATGAGTGACCTTAATTAATTTTTTCATAGCTTTAAAGCGTCTGTAAGGTAAAACCGCCGACCACATGTGTCTGGGAGTAATGAATCCTGATTTTTAATGATATTGTGTGAAATATATGTTAAAATCAGCCATCAGAATTTAAGTGAGGTGAGCAGTGTTTCTACGCACCTTGATTGGTTGATATCTGAAAAATGGCCGTGTGGACAAGGTAGCAACTAGTCATATGATGATAGTACACCCCACCACTACTCAATCGTATATATTTTGTCCATTAGAAAATAAGTGATGTCTGGCAGCTCTGGGATCTTGGACCATAATAATTTATACGATGGTCTTTGAATATCGGTATTTTTTATTTTACATTCATTTTTCTCCACTAAAGGTTTACTATTGCTAAAACTAGGAGTACATTGCATTGAGTATATGTGGCATATAAGCTTACAAAATATCACTTGACGCAATATCATCTAGGACCATTAGAATAAAGACTCTTAACTGTTTGTTTCCATATATTTCCTCTTCCTTACCGCCGATGCCGAAATGCATCCCCGAATCGAATGATCCGGCGCGTCTGTTGTCCCGCTCGGCACAGATCTAAAATTGAAAAAGCTTTGATTGGCTACAGGCGGGAGTCGAATCGGCCCGCCGCACTATCCGCGCCGGTTTCAAAGGCCTGCCCAAGCTACCGCTCAAATTGGACATCTACAACAGCCACTCTTTCGAGATGCAATGCAAAACCTCCCCCGGTGTTTGGAAAAAATCAAACACATCAATTCCTGTTTCGTTCAAAGGATTCATCAGATTTTGATCAGGCCGTTCATGTAAATAGTCGACTTATTTGTAAGTCAATCATTTTGATAAGAGATTAATTTGTTTATCGAACGAATATTCATTCATTCGAAGAGACTAGGCAAGAAGAATGTCTTATTTTTCTTTATATTAATCAAATTTGTATTGTATACTTTACTTTATTTACATTGATATTGATGGTGATGATTGTACTGTAGTAGCGATTTGTATAGTTATTATTATTATGTTATTGAAAAGACGTATAATTCTCTCATGTAAGCGAATAATATGTATTCTTATAGGTTTGGCACTAAAGAGCCTTAAGATTAAAAATTAATTCAAGAAAAATATGTAGCAATCTAGCCATGTTTCCCACTAACAGCAGTCTGAGCTTCATCACACAAGCAGCACAGTGCTTATTTGCGTTCAAATACGTTCAAAGAATACGGATTATGCGCCTGAACCCGCGGCGGCAAGAAAGATTTGTGTAGAACCGCAAAAGCGCTAGACGGTGACATTTCCTCGAAAACCTGCCTCAGTTCTCACGAGAAGCAAAGACTTTTCTTTAAATAACCAAGCTACTTAGCCAAGCATTCGCCTAAAGCTAATACTGTATTTTCAAATACGTTTAAAAAGTGTTTCTTTTCAAAGCGACAAACACTTCACCGTTATATATCGACAATGGAATTGAATTAGCTGACTTCCCTCTGAATCTAATCCTATTGCGGTTCAGCTAACACCAGTTGGTCCTAAAAGTTGAAATACGTAGCACCAAATCTCTGAGTTTGCGCCCGCAAAGGATTTTAAATCCACACGTTGGGGATGACAGACTTTCTTTATCCAGATAGTCACTTTGCTTGACACTTTCTCAGAAAAAAAACGGTTTGTGTGATGTTTTATGTTTTTAAGAAAGAAGTGTTCTATCATGTATTCTATTTTGTTAAGATCAAACGAAAGGTTGAATAATGTAGAATTATTTTTACATATGTTCGTAGCAAGGTATAATGTTTTCTTCTGTGCAATACTATGTGTATTAGGTATAGTTTCATGGCTTGATATCCGTAAGGATAACATGAATGTAGATACATGTTACGCCAAAGTTATAACTTAGTTATGCCAGAATATTCCTAAACGATCATTATTGAAATTGACTTGATTATGTTTACATTTTCGCTGTTCATAGACTATTAAACTAGAAGACATTACATAATCATTCGACATGTAACCTATCCATAAATATCAAATGCCAGCTTTTACTTTCAAAGAACAATTTACGATCGGTTTAAGGCAAGTATTAGGAGATATGACATTATTAATAACACTGTCGGTGAACGGAGTCAAATAGGAGGCATAAATCCAACCACGTGCCGTTGTATCGTTAAAGTAATCCCGTAATATGTGCGGCCGCGGTACCGCACCCAGCCGCCAAACTTGAAATTCCCCGATACTATCTCGACTCAACCTCCAGTAAACATCTACATAATAATATGGAAATGTACATACATACATTCCTTACAGACAAAGGTTTTCGCTCCTGTTTCGGTGTAGGTTTTAAAGATATCTCACTTGGAAAGAAACGGGGGATTTATAGGAGGTTCAAACTTTAGTCCTTGCCTAACCCACACAATAGATAGACTTGCACAATTATTTTTTTACATTTTTATTTTAAACTCTTCGAAATCTAGATCTACTGCATTTTGTATGATATTGAAAACGATTAAATGAAAACTAAGGAAGACAGAGGACAACTATTGCATTAGAAAACTGAAATTTATCGGGATATAACGTGTTGTTTTATTCTAATGAATCCCGTCCCGATATCTCCGCACCGTTGTGGTTATATAAAACTATATGGTAAATATCTCGGTATTTTCAGTTTTCTAATGTGTGTAACCATAACAGTTTAAAGTTAACTAACATACTTTATTTCATAAAATTTCAAAGCATGTTGCACACGATATTCTGTTTGATAGACCTTCTAAATTGTCCATGAAAGGTTTGATAGTAGCGATGCCGCGACGGCGCAATACAATAAAATAAAATTACACCTACTTCCAAGACATCGGCCTCATTCTAATTCCGGCGTTAATCTCGGAGTCAATTTATAACGGTTCCAGTCGACGATTCTTATTAAAATGTGCGTTTAACGAAAATATTTTTAATGTCGTGAGATAAAGGTGTACTCTCCCGGGAAATTACTGCCGAAATCTTGCCGCCCGCCTATAGACGTTCGCTCGCCTCCTTTGTGTCTCGAATCAATTCCCGTAACTTATCTGCATATTTTATAATGCGAGCCGAAGTGACGGTGCAGCATCGAGAACTCTCTTTAGGGATTCTATCTTGTTTCGGGCCCGAAAGAAAATTCGTTAATCAAAGTTAGGTATAAGTAGAGAATGAAGGAGATAGTAATAATTTATCAGGAACTGCTCCGAGCTGAATGGAATGGATTTGTCTTTCGCTGAGCTATTTTGGTGAACTGGGTGCTAGTGATTTTTATTAGTTTTATGTGATTTAAATGTATCTTGGCATGACATTTTATTACTAACTAGTTGACCCGACAGACTTCGTCCTGTCAAAAAAATATGAAAAAGAAAAGGGCTGTTTTTAGGGTTTTCCCGGCAATTATTCGATTTTTTCTCGCCGTAAGAACCACCCTTGGACTTCAACGAACATTTTAAAAAAAGAATTGGCCAAATTGGTTCAGGCGTTGTTGAGTTATGCGCTTACCAACACATTTTGCGATTCATTTTTATATATAAGATGATAAAATATTTTTGTAACTGTAAAATGTTAGTCCGTAACCGCCCTTAACTTGTCCGTCCATAAACAATAGTTCAATAGATGCTTCCATTTGCCGTTTTATCCAACACGCTAATAAATAGAAGCGCGAAATATTTTGTTTCCATACCACGTAAAATATATTGAAGCTTGAAATTATGAGAGTCGTTCGTGCGTATGACTCTCTTAAAAGCGACAAAATAACGACGTGTCATGGTTACACGTACCGGCCACTGCCCCAAAAACAACCTTTTAAAATATCCATTAGCATACATTACGTTGGTACTCCCTACATTATCTAATACTACGCTATAGAACATTAAATCAAACCGTTTTAATATACTTTGTAAGAGTTTTCCCACGTCTACCTACCAAGTTTTGATAACCAGATGGTTCTACGTCGGATTTCATACAGTGTTAGTGTAACATTCCTTGGTAAAGTTTATTCTTTACTTGAAGCGCGCAGTTTACCCACGTGGGACATATCCTCATATACTCGCATAGTGCTCCAGTTTGAAATTACTATGACTTGGAAACATTGCAAAATTATTATTATTAAGAAAAATAAAAATAGAGAGCTACGGACTTCACCATGACAGTCCTAGGAACACGCAATAAAATTAACCTAACGTTTATTTCTTTATAAAGATAGACCAATTCAAAAAAACAAAATTAAAAAACAGTATTAGGTATATTTTTCCCCTTTTTTTTACAAATTTCTAAAAAAAAAAGAAAATAACTAACGATAATAAATAACGATAGAATAACTGCTAATTATTACAAGCTTTTATTTAGTTTCACCTGTCCCGTTGTCTGTCGTTCTGTAATCAAATCTTGCAACTTAAATTTGATCCACTTCCCGGTTTCCGATTGAGCTGAAATTTAGAATGCATGTATAAATCGGATGACAATGCAATGTTATTGTGACATAGAGTTGATCTGATGATGGAGCTGGAAGGTGGCCATAGGAACTCCGTAATTAAATGATGCAACCCTATCGAGTTTGAGCTCATTAGATTCGTCTTGACAAGTACTTTGATACTATATGGTAACCAGGGTCTGATGTTGGAGTTGGACCTTCCAACTCCAACATCAGACCCTGGTTACTGGCCATAGGAACTAAAAAGTTTAAAATAAAATTAAAGAAAAAAAACTTTTAAAAAACAAGCTTTTATTATTTGTTTATAAAATGAATTAAAAATTTAAAACGTTAAAGGTTACAATCAAGTTACAAAGTGTTATATTTCTTTTTAGAGTTAATCTATTTTTAACTTTTTAGTTCATTTTATAAATAAATAATAAAAGCTTGTTTTCAAAAAGGTTTTTTTTCTTTAATTTTTTCTGATTATCGTAATGAACTTATTACTAAGTAAGGAAAGTTGTTCAAACACTTGTTATATTTGAAGCTATCAACTATTTTTATTTCGACGTTATTCTAAATCGGCCCGTACAAACCTTCATCTAGCAAAGCCCAGCAAAGAAAAACAAAGCGAGCATCAAGCGGAGACGTTTATTATTTACCTGAAGCACTTGAGAACAAATTAAATGGGACAATCAAGCTACGCTCATTTCCTGGTTGTTGAAGTAGGAACTGTGTATAAGGCTACCCCCTTCCGTCAAACTGTTTCAATGGACTTCGATACTTTGGGAGGTTTAGATTGCGACCTTTGAGATACGCGCTCGACAATGCCCCTAAATTTCGCCTGCAACTTTTCTTTGGAGATAAAAGAGCCCATTGTATAGCTGTAACATGTATTGTATATGTCGTAAGCTCGTGAATAGCGGTCAAAATATTTGTATGTTAGCGGCGTTCCTACGTTTTTTATCTGAGTTTGCAGGAATTCGATATTGTTTGTTGAATATAAACAACGAATGAATTTTTGTAGAATTGTATGATGGGATAAAGTTTTTCCAGAAATATTAGGTACTTTCATATACGCGTAATGTTAACGATATAAAATTGATTAACTTAAATCAATTAATGCACTTTATTTACGATATGAATATTAATCTTATTATAAAAGTGTTTGGTTTTATATAATTGTATTGTTTTAGCAACATATAAGGATAAGGATAAGGGTAAAATATAAGAATAGAATAGAATAATTGCTCATTTGGTAATAAGTATACACCGTGAAATTTGAGTAGTTGTTTTCCCGTAGCAGAACGATTTGCTTAGTAATTCTATCGAATCATGCAAATTAAACCCTGAAAAAAAAATAGTTTTTTCGAATTTTCAAAATTATTATTTTCTAACTCAAAAACGAAAAAAGCAATCGTTATTTTATAAGATGAGACGTAATCAGGTACTGCTTGCCGCATGAAACCAATGCTTAAAGTTAAAGAAGCTTTACGCTCTAAGTAATAAAGCGGTTCGAACGTGTTTTTGAGTCTCAGTTAAACCTTTCGTAAAACCGGCTTTTATTGATTTCAATAAAAAAGAACTGCACAAATCTATTGTGGTACTAAGATAGAATCATTTTACTGCGGGAAAACAACCACTAAAATTTCACGTTGTATATCGGTGCTGTTATCATTTTAGAAAAGCTGTTTGTCAATTGAAATAATCATGAATAGTAGGTACAAACGGGATTTACATTACCAGAAGAAATAACACGCTCCTCGTAATATAATTAAGTCATTAAAAGTTCGCAAGTTGACGTAGCAGCGAATCTGAGAAACGCTATGTATCACGAATTTCAGTTGCGCCGCAAGAGGAATGTCGGCAATGGAAATGGTGTCGCAGGGCTGCCACGACCAAAATAGACCAGTGAAATATGTAGCTAGCTACGTTCCAGTTACTACCTACTTGACAACAAATGTATTAAGTCAAATAAAAACCACAAGTGTTTATGCTAACTTTAAAAAAGCATTTTATAGAAGGAGAACTGTCAATACGGCAAGAGTAATAAGAATAAGGCTCCCGACCAATTTCGGCTGGAGCTCAATGGAGATTAGCCAACTGCGCAGATTAATTTTGATATAATATTGCCTAAAAGGAGACTTTTCTATTTTAAGCGATATGTAATATATTTTTGGACCGTTTGATTTTGATACGTTATTTTACTCAGTATTGCCAGTCAGTATACCCACCGTACATCGGGAAACATAAACTTCGAGATTGCTTTTTACTACGAGTACTTCACTGTCTTAAACTCTACATCAAACCAATCCATATAATTGCTAACAAACATCTTTCGGTTGATTAAAATGCAAGTAAATGGAATAATCTAAAACCTCGTAGGCACTACTTCAAAAATAACTTTATTGGTGGCTATAAATAGCCATCATTTGATCTGAAATTGAAGTGAGGTCAAGATTAATAAAAAAGCGACCAAAATAGGATCAGAGAGCACCAATCATTAATTTTTTTTTTACCAAATCGATTCGTTGTACATTTTTTGCTCTGTCGGCACATATCGTATCGTATCGTGTTTTGTAATACGTATCATTCTGTATTCTATATTATTGCGTATACCTACATGTAAGTAAATAAATCTAAAATTCTTAGAGACACATTTAATATAATAACCTAAGATAGAGAATAAAACTGTAAAAGTAGCATACAAAACCATCCCAATCTGCTTAGTAACCATGATTAAATGAAAATAACGGTCAGTTGCAGAGAAGTAATTTCAACTGCATTCAATTTAAAAATTAAACAGCTTATTTTTACATTCGCGGTTCGCTACCCTAGCGCTCTCAGCAGCAAACTTTTATTCATTAGTAAGCTCCAGCTGACTATTATAGTCGTCTAAACACTTAAGCTATTACATTCTAGCATGTTAATTAAGATAACTTCATTATATAGGTTCAGCTTAAGAAAATGATAACATTGAATCGAATTGTACGTAACGTTAAATGCGAGTAGCGACTACTGTTGGAAATGCATCATTTACAATCAGGTCTTCTCATCTTCAATGTTTAACAGAACATGAGTTTACTAAATATTAGTCTTTATGGGTCTACACGCGATATTAGGAGTACCTAGCAAATATTCAGCTACTTACTGCCCAACGTTTCAACTGGGTTACACCAATCATGGTCGCGAGCGACCATAATATCGCGTGTAGACCCATAAAGACTAATATTTAGTGTAATGGAACGCGAATGCTTAAAATCATACAGAACATGAGTTTTTTTACTTTTGCCAGATAACAATAAAAATAATTTTAAGCTGAATTCGGAACTCCACAAATGCTTAGATATTATTTACTTACTTAAAAGTCGAATAAAAAATTCTATCCTTACCAAATTTGGTGCGACGGATAAACAAAGTTACTTTTAGCATTTCCTTCTACTTTCACATCAATGACAAGTTATTTTTATTTCTCTGCTAAAAGCCTATTTATGCACCCACGGATACTAAAGCAGGAATAAAAATACTCGTAACTGCCTATAGATTTTCTACTTCACTACTGTCTACTGACGACCTTTTGAAGTATTTGAACCACCCCTTCTTTATTCTACATTCAATTTAAGTACAAAAGATGTATAAGTAGGCCAAGTAAACAGGGGATTGTGGATTTTATTTAGAGGTTAATAGTTATAGATCTTATTACGTCCGTAGAACGTACCAGGTACTATAATGGCTCAATAAAGCACCATATTACACAGAAAATACTAAATATACTAATACATTGACAAATCAATATGCACGCTTACCGGTAGAATACCAAAAACGGTAAAATTGTTCAAATCCCTATTAATTTAAACCTTGTCATTAACATTTCGTTTGAATATCAAAATCTCGATCGTTGCCAAGCTTTTCAGTCAACTCTGCGACAAGTTGAGTTACCTAAGTAGCTACTTATAATCGCTAATTTGAGTAGGCTACCTAAAAGTTGTTCTAATTAAGTAAGCACTCAAAGCCCTGACCAGCCACTCCACCGATTATCCGCCGAAACTTCATCTTTACGCGTAATTAATAACCTGTTTTAAGTCAAGAGCAAGTAAGAACAACTTATTAAATTGTAGATAGACCGATTTGAGAGGTAATTTAACTTGAAAATTTGTTTTTGCCCCAGTCTTGTTGCTGACAGCTGGTAACCGAGCCGCTTTGTGACTCCGATTCTTTCGGTACGACGTGACGTCGTAATTGGATGAAACTACCCTTTCGACTTTCGGCAAATTACTCAGCAAAAGCCCTACAAATGTAAGAACAAAATAGTTCAAGAAGAACGTCTTGAACTTTAGTTTGCTCAGTTAACGGCGTATTTACCGACGAAAGGCTTTATATGGCTGCTCTTCAAAAATAATCACGAGTACCGATTATCTGTTAAGACGCAGACTTTGTTGTGTCTGGATTTTCTGGAAAGATAGCTGCTCTACAGACCTGTGTTATCATATTGGGGGTATACCTTCCAATTGGCAGACTCTATACTATTTCTTTTACTATATACTATTTCTTTAAACACGAAATACTCTGATGTTAATTGCCTTTGCGTATTTTGTTCTTGAAACGGTAAACAATGTTAATTTTTACAATTCAACACTCCAATGATAGCAACTTTGGTCAGGCAATTACACCTATACCACAGGAAGTCCACGCCAAATGCGGCCTACACTGGACGTGTACTGACAATTCTCGCTGCACAGCGGGTTAAACCGAATTCTCACTTTCCGAGAACGTTTTAGAGGGTTAGTTGAAAGTGAGCAAACGACGAGTAATTACGCGGCGGGCTTACAGCTAGTATTTGTAAAGCCACAATTGATCTCTGGCCCTACGCCCCGGCGCACCCCGCGTAAATCCACGCGTTTGAAATTCAAATCCAAGTCGCCGAGAACCCTCCAATCCGAATCTCTACGACAACTAGATAAATACATCTCTACTTTTTCACTATTAAATCTGTTACTGAAGTTAGTGGTCGTAATGCCTATTTGATGCTAAACACATACGCTGTTCAAAAAGTTTGGTAGGAGGAGTAAATACTTATCTCAGTTTTTTTTACTTTTTTGTAGGTGCACATTTATTATATTAGACGGCATTTTAAGACACCACGTTCTATCAAGCGCAGTGACTGTAAGTGCAAAGTATATTTATAGATACGTGTGTTAGTCGAAAATTAAAAACTCTTAAAGACAAATAATTAAGAATATAGCAAACCGCGCTTACATAGTCCGCGCATATACTTAGTATACAAAGGTATACTAAGTATCAAGTATACTAAGTAACATATATACATTTTAAGTATATTATGATAATGGTTACGTTTTATGCTTTTTGAATTGACCAAGTAGAATTCAAATTTAATTATCGTCCTAGTAAAAACTATGAAAGTATTGTATCTCATATGAGCAGGCAAAATACCTTTAAAGGTCTCGTGTATTCATTGGACCGTTGAATTTCATAAAAATTAAACCTTCATATTCAAAAGTGGAGTAAAATAAAAGCTAGTAAATAAAAATACGGTATCAATTAATTTTAAATGAATACAATAAAAAGATAATTCGTATAAATAAACTTTTGAAACGTTAATGCATGTTAATGAGTTAAGTTTGAAGCGCCATAAAACAATTTGACTTTATAAATATAACTTTTGTACTGTGGGATTAAAATAGGGCACAGTTAATCCCCCGACTCGTCCAATTATTCCCGGAAGTGCGAATAAGGCTCAACTTACTGAAGCCTGCAGCCAGACGCAGTACACAACGTATGAAAAGAAATTAAACAATTAACTTAACCCACATTTTATTTCTTCTACGTCATTACATTTTATGAACTTTCAGAGCGATGTTGAGTCAATTTTGTGTCTTAATTAAAAACCATTTTGTTTTTCTACAACCGTTGGTATAATAAAATCGTTCAAATTACAAAATTCACTCACCTCACTCACCACAAATGAGGATTAAACATTTTCGCTGATTTCAGAGGGGCGTGGGTTCGAATCCCTGAGCCGCAGTTGATATTTTCCTAATTTTATAATTATTAAAACTAATGGATTAAAAATTCAGTCATTAATGAAATAAATGTTATAATTAAAAATAATTGAACGTGAACTACAAATTAATTTTTCAGAAAAGATAAACTCGCAGCCTCATCAAAATACGACGGCGATAAATAAAAATACAAGGCGTTAATTATAATCAAAGTAAGCTAGCATTTTTCAAAGGCCGAGGCTTAATGAGTCTCGCAACCAAAGTAACCGAATGTGACCTTTGTAGTTGGAGGGTAGCGTAAACAGCCCGCATCCTACGGCCAAAGGCATGATCAAGTAGACGCTCCAAGTTACCTCTTTATCAGAGGAGCCATTTGCATAGTATAGGTGTCAATCGGGTAGTTGTTTATCCGCAAGAGGGGTTCGGATAGTTCCCGGCACAAGCCCCCCTGCTCATGGAACTCAAACACGGCACACTATAATGAATTAAGTTAGCAACTCTCACGTTTCTGAACCCTGTACCCTCCTCATGTCACACTCGCGATTCGCCTCCGACCGTATAAATTTACTAACGTTGTCACCGAACCCAACCTTTGTATCACTTTGTGTTACAACTCCAGTATAGGTGTAAGATAAATCAAAATTATACGAGTAGGTACGCCATATGCGCTTCCTAGATGTAATAAATTGCTTCTAGCGAACCTGCTATTAATTTCGCCGTGGGAAATGTATTTAATAATGTCTTCGTGAAGCTCAGATTCCTTGTTTTATATTCAGAGCCAGCGCTGACCTATATAGTCACTCGTTTTTACAATGTTTGTATCACAATGAAAATGTGAATTAATTACGAACTGATTCACATAAAAAGTGCTCCGGTTAACATGTTCAATTATGCCAGAGTGCATTGTTTTCAATTAGTTTCCGTTTTACTTCGACAGCACGTAAAGTAGTTTTCGAACCATACCTGTATAACAATTGTGGTACACAATGTGTACCACAATATCACAAAACTCATTTAATCGAGAATAAAATGTAGTTTTATAATTATGACTTTTGAGTAATCTGTGTTGAAATAATCTTATAAATAAATCGAATGTTTTCTTTCTTTCTTTCTAATCATCTCAACTTCGAAATTACAGGTGACTAAAAAATCAGTGTTGTGAGATAATGTTTTTATTTTTCTCAGAACTACTTACAACTTTGTGTATTGAAATAACAACTCGATTGGAATCGAATGGAAACAATTATTCATTTACCAAAATAATAAACTCGGAATTGGTATGACGTACGCAGTAAATTACTGGTACCATAAAACAGTGCATTTGGCCAATGTGAATCGATTGAAATAATGAAAAAATACAACAGAAAACGCTAACGAGACGCGTAATGCGATAACCATCAATTACTGACATGTTGATTGAATGATTGGTCGGAATGCAAAACTGATTGAGACTGCCGACGCAAAATTAAATAACTGCTGAAACGATTACCGAGATTGCTTCTCGTAAATTTGGCTTCGGCTATTTAATTTCCATTAAAATACACAATAATAGCGCGGTACTGGCGACAGTCTGTCCGTCTGTCGGTCTGCCAGATATCTTAATGGTTTTTTTACACGTCTATACATATAAATAAAATTGAAACGCCGAAATAAATCTACGTGCATCAGCACCAAACTACTGTTTGTAATTTTAATAATATATAATTATAGTGAACTAAACATAATCATATTATAGAAATCCGACTTTTTTCTTTCAAAAGAATAGACAATACATTCTTTTTCACAAAAAATGTGTTACGTATTTCGCCAGGACAGCTAAAAATATATACATGAACTACCTTAATATTTTCACCCTTATTATCTAATCTATATTACTTTAAAAATCAAACGTGCATTTGTCTCCTGGAAATCCTTACAAACCTATTTGGCTACAAATTGAAGCCTCCAATACCAGTACCCATTGTCATACTCCATTTTGCGGTTGTCCCTATACAGACTGACTGACCGATACGATACGAATAGAAGCATGGAAATTGGACCAATAGCGACGCTTTCACTCGCCTCACTTGTGTTGCTTCTACATTCGATGAGGCTATTCATTATGGATATATATTTGTAGCAACATATTGCTCTACAGCACTCGGTAAACGTACTTATCCAAGAGGTATTGTTGTGAAAATATTCAGTCGGAAAGCAAAATTAAAAATATCACCGAATACATTACGCTTTATGAAACTCGTTAAGGCGTTGATCCTTTGAGCTTTTCAGAGCAGCAACTATAATAAACTACGCCAAAAGCCTACACAGTAAGTTAAATTATGTTGACCATCAAAAGAAAAAACCTGCACAGGTAGGTAAATCCTTTTTCCTAATCCTGGCTGAAAAGTTTATCTATACTTATAATAAATCTGTAGAGATGTCAATTCTGTACATTAAATTCATTATCAAAATAATTATCAGGGGGTGATAAGTGATCGATACTGATGCAGTCAGTAAAATGTTTGTCTGTCTGTATGTTCCTTATAGAAACATAAACTACACGACGGATTTTAACAAAACTTGGTACAATTATTTGTGAAGGGAAATGTTGGGAGAACGGGAGAAGTTACTCCATTTTTTAAGCTTCCGTCGCGTGTGCAGCTTTAATGGTTAAAGTTACACAGAACACATGTATGACGGAAATATTCTACATAAAAAATTTCTAAAAATTATCCCGCTACAGCATATTTGAATATACACGTTTTATTGTGAGTCAAGTATAAAATATGTCTATCTTTATATAATCATCATCATCATCATCAGCCCATATACGTCCCCACTGCAGGGGCACGGGCCTACCCTAAACTAGGGCGATAAGGCCTTAGTCGACCACGCTGGCCAAGTGCGGGTTGGTCGACATATATAGTGTATATTCAAAAATGCTGCCTTAAGTCTCTTTTCCCCGCGAGCGGAGTCGCTGGCTCAGCTAGTTGTAAATATTGCAGGCGAGAGCAATTTAACTTTTTTCACCTAAAATATGGAGCTTTAACTTCGAAACAGCCCTATTGTTATGCAAACGAAAATAAAAGGCGAAATAATTCCAGAACCTATTTAAACAGATCCGTAAAGGTTATTTCACACATCGTAGACACCGATAAATTAAAATGCGGGTGCGGAAAAGTGCAGCGTCGTTCAGATCGCTGCTAATGCGTTTCGGTTGCATTATAATCTGTATTGCTGGGTATCAAGGCTAGCGGCGTCCAAGGTGGCTTTGTGTTCTGTAGGGCTGTATGGTATTGACAGCGGCGCGAGATGAGCCTCGCTAGGGCTTTCAGCTGTGTTCGAAACGTTTTTAGTCTAAAAGGTGTTGTGTACCCTGTAACTGAAACCAGTTTAAGTTCGCAGTACACACAAATCTATTAAGTTTGCTAAATACTTGCATAGAAATATTAGTCTTTATGGGTTGCGCGCTATTATTATTGGTATTGCGTTGGGCAGTAAGTAGTTATTTATTTGCTAAAGTTTAGTGTAAAATCTTACATACTCGCATAGAACTTTCATTATATTTTTTGGAATACACAGTCAATTTAGACAACCTGTCTTCTAAGTAATCTTAAAAAAATCTTTTAACACTAGCATAAAGGTATATAAACAAGCCCAGACACTGAACTAACTTGCATGTTCATCACGAAATGCTAGTTTATCCGGAGTGGAGATCGAACTCGCTACTCCTGGCACGAGACCAAATGTCGAGCCTTTCGCAGTTTATGCATTTACCTAAAGATCAACATACCTGAATCTTTAACAAGTTCCGTACATATACAAGTATCTGTTCCTTACTATATTTCAAGCAGTTTTTCATATTTATTATTTTATTTTATTATTATTTTTATTTTTTATCCTTCTTAGGTCACCATGGGGATATTTTTTATTGAATTGATATTTGTTTTTCTATAAATGTTATGTTTGGATAGGCCTTTGTCCAGCAGTAGATGAAAGTGGGCTGATGATGATGATGATAAGTGTTATATCCAATAAGAGTCTGGTTAAGATTCAAATTCACTCGTTGTTCACTGTTTACTTTACGATGTATTTATTATGCAACCCCAGCATGCTTGCACAATCAGTGCATTATTCTTATACTAGCACTAAATGTCGTATGATATAAAATTATTCGTTGGATTCCAAACGCACTACTAACACCAAACTAAGTACTTACCAGCCCTCTCTACATAATATATTGAGCTCAGTCTCAACGGACGTATCACTAATGGAAATGACGTGACGTTGCGGCGTCGTCCGAAGATTTATGATCGTTCCACACCTGCAGACGGAGTCCTGAAGCCAGGGACAACGGTGGTTGGGGAAGTCCACGAAGAACACCCATGCAAATAGCACCTACACGAAAAGTACTATTTGTTCGTGGACTAGGCTGGCCTAGATAACATAGTATTTGTTGTCGGTTCATGTTCAGATCCTCTTTCTTCTTCTTCTTATCGTATGGTTGATGAACAACCTGGTGTCAGAGTTTATAAGCCGCCCGTAGGCCTCTGACATGGCTTATCCTCTTTTCTGCCCCGTGTCGTTAAGGCATGGAATTCCCTTCCAGCTCATGTTTTCCCTACCCTATGATTCCGGGCTCTTCGGTCGGGGCGTGAAACGGAATTTAAGCAGGCTTTTAGGGAAAGTGCGACAGCCGCAATACGATCTATTGGGCATGTCGACCTCATATTTTGTATCTCACTACCGCTTATGCTCCATCTAATGGTGGAATGAGGTCATCCTGATAGATCTTCATAAAAAAAGGTGCAATTCGCGTGGGTGATCATCTTGGACTACCCCGGTGGTAGCCCTATTCCCCGCGCAGCTGCACACATGATTGCTGCAGTAATTCGGAACACTCACCCAAAATAGAACCATAGGACAGTGCTTGATTTCGAAAGTTTCTCACTGGCATTCGGAATTGCTATTGGAATTTTCAATTTTTGAAATAAAACGTTGAACTTTTTTAAGCTTTTAATATCTGTCTGTGCTTATCGTGTTACCGGATTAATACGACCGTGAAATCGTGTTTATTAAAGGTTGCAGACGTTATGGAATGTTTCCGTTTTATTTCGGTAGGTGTTGAGGAAAAACACTTTAATTCACATTTGCGAGTTGAAACATATTGGGTGGGGGAGAAACGCTTTACCAAAGGCTTAACATGCTTTCTGAGGTACGAGTATGCAACTTTCTAACTTCAATATGAGTACTTCCTCTAAGATAAACTTACACAATTTTGCCCGGCCCGTCACTCGAACTCAAACTATCTCGGTTTTTATGCGGCACTTACCATCAACGAGTCAGTTATTTCCTATACTATTTATGCGAGATACATTCAGTTAAAATACCGACAACTATCTCTCTAAAAGTACAATGAATAATCTATCAAAAGCTCTCAACTACGCTATTTTCGTCGCTGACCGTACACACATGTTACTAAACTGTGTCTCAAATAAAATTTATTTCACAGGTCAGGGGAAACATTGCCTTTTTGTGAGGAGATAACTCAAAATATAACGGATTTGCGTAAAATATGTGATACCTTTTGTATGGTAATACGATCCCATTGTTCGGAGATTGAATTTTCGGGTTATCATGCTTAAGAATTATTCATGACAGATAGGTTGCGATTGTTATGATTTTTCTCAAGATCAATAGGAAAATTAGGGTATATTTTATCACTTGCGAATATGTCTAGAATTTATTGCTGGGATAAAGAAAGCAATACACGTTGTAATAATGTTTCAACTCAGTTTCATATATCGGTATCAGCCATTTTAACAATATGGCGTCGTCGATATTGTTTGGTTCAGAGAAACTCTGTCGTAATCTATAATAGGATTAAAGTATTACTTGACATATAGATATTATGCTATCAAATAAATCTACATCTCCTTACATAAACAGACTTCACTTGTTGTTACCATAATAACTAATATTTCTTTGGGAGCATATACACAAAATTCGAGTAAAACGTATGATAGTGGACAGGAATGGGCTGATGATGATGATGATGATGTATGATAGTTCTAATAGGTTTTAAAAAGTAGGTCTAAGAAATCTATTATAAACATGGATTTAAGTTTTACTTTAAGAAATTTATAAATAATACACAATTTAAGAATTTTTTTCTACTTAAATATTATTTTTATCTACAATAATTGATTTTGCCAAATGTTTTAAAAAAAAAGGTGTACCAACCATACAAATATTATTAATAAAGTACCTACATAAGTATGAAGTTTAAAGTATCAAGAAATAAATAAACAATTACACTACGTAAATTATCCATGAAACGCTCTCTGATCGGTCACTCGGCCTGCCGTCTCGTTGAGTGGGGAAAATGGGGACACTGGGGACACTTAGCTGTAACGGAGCAGTTTTCATTGTTGACACCTAAATTTCCGGTACCTCTCAACCTCGAGATAAAACAGACTGGAAATCTTATATAAGACGTGCTCTATTCGTAATTTTTGTTTTTTTTTTCCTGTTGATCTCAAAACAAATTATATTTTAGCTAGGTATACCTAGCTTAAATTGGGGTCATGTTTTTGTACCTAGGTTAAGAACATGTTGCAAATAAATATTCTATTCTATTCTAAAAAAAAATAATCTTAGATGTTTTTTATTTAGTCTTCATAAATTTATCGGACTAGGATGCATTCGTGACGAGTATTCTTAGAATAATGATATAGCTACACATGTGTCTCAGAACGTTGATGGATCAAGAACACAAAATGTCACTACCCCATACAATCCTGAGGGGGTCGTAAACGTCGACTAAGGGGATAAACAGATAATATCGGAGCAAGTGAAGGTGAACAAAACTCTGCAGACCTGACTGGCTAGTGCAGATAATAGGTTAATATACTTATACCTGATACAAAGGTAAGTACTGGAATACAAGTAAATATAGGTTCATTATAGGTTAATAGGTAGGTGTGTATAACATTAGAAGGACCTTTACTAAATGTACCTAATTTAGATATTTATGCTTAATCTCTGAAAACATGAGTTAGTAATGTTCTAATTTGTCTCTTTGCTTTGTACATCCATACAATTTCATACATTCATTAATGGTGATGACATTTGATGTAGTACTGACGTTCCCACAGTGTGAGCATTTAAAAAGATAAGCTTATATCCCCAATCAATAACTGCGGTTGCCAAAAGGGTCGGAAAAGACAATCGCATGCATAGTAATGCGGCAATCAAATGAAGAACACAGGCGACGGGGACATCAAAGGGTGTTTTCATTTGCGAAGGCGCCGCACGTCTCGGGGGCGTCGGAAAATTGAAACTTTATATTTGAGCACACTCCGCCTGACCGAACCTAGCCGCTCTACTGGAAAATCCTTAGTTGAAATAAAATAAAACGCGGACGAATTCCAACGTACTTTCAACAGTTGTAACACGATTTTCACTGCGATTTGTGAAATGTACGTATGACTTTTTAGTCTCGTTTTGATGAGGATCTCTACCAGTTGCAGGGCGACGGGTGTGCTGTGGCTTCGTAGAGTTTTACGATAGTTGTACTACATTGTACTACTGGCACTACTTCACCATTACCATGTCGTATGCTCTCAATGTTGTTTACGAAACTAGTACATCATGGTTGACAAAAGTAATTCACAATGTACGCTTAATTATAATTGTAAGCATCAGTGCATACGTCCGTTATCTACTTAGCAACATAAAACAAAAATAGTGTCCGACCGAAGCTTCGGCTTCGGCTTCGGCTTCGGCCACCTTCGGCCAAAAGGCGAATCTTCGGCGAAACCTTCCGCTTCGGCCGGCCGAAGCCGAAGGTTTCGCCGAAGATCCGAGCAACCGTCGGGATTGAACGAACTGTTACGAAAGACTGAGAGACAGCGCGACCGACCGGTCGTGTTTGCTTTGTCGGGTGTTTTGTTCGGCTTTGTCGAGTAAACAAAGACTGATTGATTGGTCTGATTGTGATTTATAAATTACTTAATAAATAAATGCTTATAAATTACTTAATAAATAAATGCTTATAAATTACTTAATAAAAAATATTTTTTTTTTTTACGATTAAATCACAAACTTTTTTTATCATCTTTGAATCCACTTCCATATGAGACAGTCAATATAAACCTTCAATATTGAAGTTTCGAAATAATCTATAACATTAATTGTAGCTTGTAGACAATATTGAACAAAATTACTAAGAGCTTATAAACCTTCAGCTTCGGCTTCGGCTTCTGCCGAAAATAGACCTTCGGTCGGACACTAAAAACAAACAATTAAATAATAATGCTATGATTATTATTTAAAACAAACATTTTAAATTCTGAATTTAAACGACGTTCATAGCGAATATATTTACTTACTGCACATTATTGTGGGCTTGAATTGCCACTAAGTTTGATTTACAAACGTGAAATAAAAGGCATTTACATATTCACAATATGGACAATACAACTGAATACGCTTGATTACAGAGAGATACAGATTTGGGACTGGCCGATTTCAAAGCGCAGTTTTAAAACAAAATCGAACTGGCTATAAATAAACCTAACTGCCGCGGTTCTCTGCTTTTTAAACGCATATGTTACAGCAAGCACTAGATCACATCTACTTTTACCAATCGCTAAAGTGCATAGATGTCCTTTGTCGGGCTGACTCATAAATTTTGTGTAAATATTTATGGCAAATCCCCAAAATGCACACCGAGTGTGAGAGCTACGTTGATTCTCATAGTCAATAATGCATAACCGGCGCGAATCCTTTACAATATTCGCTTTCCGAGTTATTGCGTTTTCAACAACGGAAAAAATAAAAGTAGGTAAGACTGTTATGATGTGGAAAGCGCCAGAAGTGAAATTAAAATAGTTTTCATGGAAATAAGCGAAATATTCTCGATGGTTACGGCTGAGGCGTCCCATAAAGTGGGAGACCTGAATAAATGTTTACCAAGTAACAGTTACTGGAAACATCGAAGAAGTAAGAACTGATTCGAGTTTGTGACTTTATGTCTACCATGTTTTAGAAACACAAATTATAAAATAAAAAAGCTAGACAACGACCATAAAATCGAAGAGAAACTAGACAAAACAACAATTTCTGGTAAATCTTAAGAAAATACCGAAACTTTCTAATAAGAAACGGTTACTAATTTTACGATTTTATCTTAATATAGGTACCTGAGTTACTATAATAATACGATTTGATCTTTTAAGACAAAGACTGACTCTAAGCGATCTACATTGTTAACTATAAAGTTGTAGACATATATTGGAATTTGAATATTAATATTCAAATCTATTCTTACTTTCTTCAAAATGTTAATAAAAATAGGAGATCATATCATATCTTTTTATATTACTCACACAATTTTAGATTAAATATTTCACTATTGACTTCGAATATAATATCGTTTGTGCATATGTAAAAAGCTCAAATGCAATTAGTGCGAACTTAATTCGAAATGCTGACGAGCTTTGTAACAACAACGCTTTAACATTTTGATGTGGAGTTAGACAGGTAACAATTAGAATGAGACATTTATTCAGCAGTGGGGCACACCGCAGGGGGGGACTAACGAGTTTCCGTCTGATGTTGAAGTTTGCTCTGGGTCATGCTGGATGCAGAACATGGCTGTCAGCATCCTTACATCTGCAATTGCCAACTGCATTGACTTTTTATGTATTCATTTAAATGTTTTCCATTACACAGAATATTTCTGGTAGTTAGTACGTTATTGCGATTTCTTGTGAAACCAAAAATAGAAGGTACAAGTTTCGTTCAATTATCTTTAAATTAATTAAACATTGAAGGACTATGTTTTCTCTGAAATATCTCCGAATATGAACTAGAAAACCTAATGACAAACTTTATACATCTAACTTTTGAAAGGTTAAGTATAAAAGTTGTTTATATTATGAAAACAATTTGAAATTTCCACAAGAGCGTTTTAATAATATATTACCCGCTAGAGGATTGGGGAAAATTTTAATGTCAGAAAGGAATGTTTAGTCTGTGTAAAATATCTACTGAAAATTTTACCCTCACCGGATGAGTAACGGAATTTCTGAATTAAATTTAAACCGACATTTATTTCTACACCAATAAAAATAACTGCATAATTAAATCAGCCATTCAAGGGTTGAACATACCTTATCCTAACCTGTAGCTTAAAAAGCTTCTATTAATCGTCAAACAAATCAAAATTATGTAACACGGCTAAGTAACTTTGAATAAAGAAGCTTTCTCTCCTAATGTGTCAATTGAGTTTGCTTCCATTTTTTTCTAATCGTTATTATTAAGAAAAAAAAATGGTAAAGTATATATAGTTCATATTAGTTTTAGAAGTTAAATTTTTTAACTTTAAAAATTAAGCAGCATTCTTAGCCCACTACGAACCGAATGTCAATTTGTGAAAACAAAACACATAATCGTTTATAGTCCAGTCAAAATAGGTAAAAATCTCGGAATTCGAGATACCCAGCTGTAAGTCTGTAAATACCTGGATATTGACACCCTTAAGGTGGTCTCAAAACCTACATATCGTAGGGTGTACACAACTATTAAATGTCAAGGTCAAATGTCACAAATGGCAGTTTTAAGCACTTTTGAGCGAAACGGGAAGTTTTATCATAAAAGTGTGTAGGAGAAAATTACTTATCTTCTATTTATCTATAAAAATTGTCTGTACGTTTTATTCCTAAGATTCACCATTTCAGAGATACAGCGATGCAAATAGTTGAAAAAGTTGTATTTTCAAAAGCTTCCAGGCCCACGTGCGTTTGTGCTAGACAGTTAAAATTTTCACGAATGATGTATTTTAGTAGCCTCTATAACATCTAATACTAGAAAAAGCTTAAAACCAATGTTTAAGTGGGTTCTCATACAAAAACTATGGTTTTTTTTTTCTCACACTTGGCCGGTTTTTAACGTGGTTATCCCAGTAAACCTATTCCTGACGACACCTTTTATACATGAAAAACACGTTGTTTATAAGGAAGCCTAGTTAAATAATTGTTTTGTGTTGTTTTCAGTATTCAGAAGATTTAAGATTTCTGCGTTTCATTAAATTTAATTTGGTTAATATGGATCTTCTGATGCACAGTTAACATTTTTAAAATGTATTTTTTTCAGTTATACTTCAGACAGAAATTCTAAAAATTGGTTATTTCGTACTTTTTGACCCATAATAGTAGTACTGAAACGTATATGTATAGTACTAAAAACAACATAAAACAATTATTTAACTAGGCTTCCATATAAACAACGTGTTCTTCACGTATAAAAGGTGTCGTCTGGAATAGGTTTACTGGGGTAACCACGTTAAAAACCGGCCAAGGGTGAGAAAAAAAAATCATAGTTTTTGTATGAGAACCCACTTAAACATTGGTTTTGAGCTTTTTCTAGTATTAGATGTTATAGAGGCTACTGAAATACATCAGTTGTGAAAATTTTAACTGTCTAGCACAATCGCACGGGGGTATGGAAGCTTTTGAAAATACAACTTTTTCAACTATTTGCATCGCTGTATCTCTGAAATGGTGAATCTTAGGAATAAAACGTAGAGACATTTTTTATAGATAATTAGATAATAAGCAATTTTCTCCTACACACTTTTATGATAAAACTTCCCGTTTCGCTCAAAAGTTCATAAAACTGATATTTGTGACATTTGACATTGAAAATTTAATAGTTGCGTACACCCTACCATATGTAGGTTTTGAGACCACTTTTAGGGTGTCAATATCTAAGTATTTACAGACTTACAGCTAGGTATCTCGAATTCCGAGATTCTTACCTATTTTAAGCTTAAATGACTGGACTATTAGTGCAATAGGGGTTTTAACAATACAAGACATGATTTCTCCCTTCAAGCTAGTAAAAAGACTGTAGTGGAAGAGAGCGCTCTTGCCGTGGACCTGTAATTAGGTATTTACAACAAAAAAGCGTAAAATAAGTTCATTCATATTTACAATCATAGGACCAAAACTATTTTATTTAAGATCTATGGATTTTGTTAAGCTTTCTTCCCTCTATTGCAACAGACACAATTCAAAAATACGCCCCGGAGACACGCGAGCTTATTGTTTGAAAGCTAGCGTTTGCGAGTATCCAACTCGTGAGTACATAAGCCATAGAAAGTTAATAAAATCGGGGAAGTTCTGATCCTCCGTCCGTAATCCCTTCCCGATGTCGCTTCGAATTTTATACAACTTTCCTAAGATATGATCTTGCCTCAACTAATTCCTTCGAAATTGAGTTGAACTTTGAAACAAATTATTGTCTCGCCGTACCTACTTAAGGCAATACAAAAGTTACAAAAACTGGCATTTTTCTGGTTGTTTGGGTTTGAATAATGATTTACGATTATTTACCCAAATAGGTCGCAGCTAAGTAGGTACTCTAGTTTATTTTCACAACTACTACGAAATATGGGGAAGCAGATATTTTTGTGTGTTTATTTAATATTCAGTGGGTACACTTACATTAATATGGCACGCGCGTTAAATAAGTAATCCGACTTGATGTGTTCGTGAAAGTTAAGGCTTATATCATACTTCTGAATATATTCTGTCTAAGCCTGCGTCCATATGTGATGAATTCTCCTTGTCTGAAAAAGTTTCAGTTCATTTAATCAGAATAATGTGATGTAAATTTGTTATGGCATCCTTTTCAACAATATAAAAAGAAATATACACTTTTGGTAAATTGTCTTTGCAAATAATATATATAATATATTTAATTCAAAATTGTTTTTACTCTATTAAGGAATACCTATCCAAATAATATAAGTAATTTGTTCATAATAGTCAAATAGATATAGAATATATTGTGCAATACATAATAGGTAATTGTTTAAAGTAAGCGTACATTTTATTCTGTACAACAATATTATAATAAATTAGATTGTAAGTTAAGATTGTATAGTTATAAGTTTTTAATTGTATAGCCCTCATATTGCAGTGCCTGACAAGGGAAACTAAGTATCTAAGCTCCATGTGAATACAATAAGATCTTTGTAAATACCTCACACTTATTGCCAATAAATACTTTGACTTGACTTGACTATATCTTAGTAGGTATTCTATGCTTATCTAATATCAATTTAATCACAACTTTAACCGTTTTATTATCGATTGCGCTACAAAAGACTTTTCACACCAACCAATAAAATAAAAAACAAAAGAAAACACAATTACAAACTTGGCATCGCATCCTCCGTTAACAACCACATAGCTAACACGCTCAAACGTACTCCCATTTGACCACTTCCTTATAATTACGCAATAAATTCGCGCACGAAACATCAATACGACCAATTAACCTTCCCGATACGTATCCACAAATCCGTCCGGCGATAAATAAACCAGGAGTACAGTGTAATATTTTGCCGTGCTACTGGCGACATTCGCGTTTAACGAACAAATCTCTTCAGGAGGGCTGCTAACTCCAGAATACAGGTGTAGCCGGGACAATGCAATCCCGGGAAAATTCGCTGCAGTGAGGCGAATGAATAATGTTGCACGATATGAACTCGCTTTGATGGATGCATTTTATATAGGTCTTTTGCTAATCCCGCTTACACTGAATATATTGGGCTTTTTTGCGTACCTAACCTAAAGGATTTTCAGAACTGTGCGACTGATTCGTTCGTTCGTTAGGTGGTGGTGTGGACTAAGTATTGGTGGTCTGTGATATCTGTAACATGAAGTTGATATAATGATGTCGACTGGCTAGGTTTGGTAGAGTCCCTGGCACCAAAAGTTGTGGGTTCGATTCCATCTCGGGACAAATATTTGTATGCTGATCATCAGGGTTTGTTCCTGGTCTAGTAGTATATGTAGGTATGAGTCCACAAATATGCTTACATATATTTATTTGTACACTCGTGTAAAACTGTTGTTTCTGATAACCGTAATACAAATGCATAAACCACTTAGCACGTAATCCAATCAAAATATGTGTTGTGTGTATATTTATTGATTTCATATTTACGTGTGTACATATTGATATTTTCCTTTGTTTTATTGGCCATCTAATATTTCGTATCAATGTGGCACACATTGTTTATAAATCCCATTGCTGAGGCTCCTCGCGTCTGTCCGTATAGATTGCGAACAGAACGTGGAATTTTATTTTAGCCTTGCTAAAATTGCAGCTGTTATTGTCCATTACTGAAACGAACATTCGAATCTGAAAAAATAAATACTTTAAAATAAAATACCATATAAATATAATACTACACCTCACAGATAAGTAAGGTTACTACGCGAAAAGCAGAGCTACATTTTTATTTTACATTCTTTATAATATATGTACAACAAAAAAAAAATATAATAATAAAAATGAAGATTAATACATCCTTACTAATATTATAAAGGTGAAAGTTAGTATGTATGGATGTGTGGATGTTTGTTACTCTTTCACGCTCAAACGACTGAACCGATTTTCATGAAATTTGGTATGATGGTAAGCTGCACTCTGGAAAATTAGTATGGCAATTTTTTTACGTGTTTGTCGATTTTTATAAAAAAACTTGGTATGAAGGTATCTGGCACTCCGGAGACACCAGCGCATTTTTTTAATTCAACCCCATGGCTGTCATTGGGGGTGAAAATTTGTATTTTTACGTATATAGATTTTTATAAAACGTATGGTACGGAGGTAGCTGGCTATTTTAATACATCATTGCTACTAAAACCCATTAAAACCCAAAAATCTATTGATGTTAATTTAATGAATAACATATAATAAATTGTCATAAACATTTGTTTTGTTGTTGTGTTGTTTGTATAATTATTGTTAATAAACGATTTTATTTTTTTTATTTATATTTTATTTGATTAAAAATGATTCACAATTGTCTAAAATAACATTATTAACATTATGACATTATTGCCAAATATGATAGCATTCGACAATTTTGAGTGCATAACGTCATAACGAGTAAATGTGCCATCACAAATATTATTTAGTTGCAATCGCCGCGACAAGTTTCCCGCACCGCACAAATCCTTCAGACGGTGCCGCTAACCGAATTCAGATTCCAGGTGTCGGGACAATGCAATTTCGGGACAAATGGCGTCGCTGCAACTCGGCTGACGTGTAAATAATGTTGCACGAACCGACCCTCGTATGAACAAGCATTGACATATCCGGTTTACATGATACATCAATATTTGAGAGCATAATATTATTGTTTCATACGACAAATGGCACGGTAAATCTAACGTTTTATAATTCAGACAGCCTTTAAAAATATCATTTACAGGTGAGGAGACTTCAACCGTACCTACTTTTTATTAACGTATGTTTGAAGATACTAAGATTCATATTTCTTTTTACCCGACCACGGCTATTAATAAAGTCGAATGCAAGTAGGCATAGTTATGTGCCTATTAAAGCTATGAATTTCTATCAAAAACGATCGGATTGAGACATATTAATACTGGTACAATGGTGTAAATGGAGCACACTGTTCGTTCATATCACCTAAATTGTACTACAACTTCTGTTGTAACATCAACTCTATAAAAACCGTATTTTGCTCAATATAACTAAGAATAGTTAGTTATTTATCTCGCCTATATGCGATTCAACTTTATATACTTAAATTTAACGGTCTGGAAATAGTTACTTTCACATTTTTCAACTTCCAAATGGCGTTCATTCTGAATACCCAAATATTCATGGCGTCACCATGACTCTCCCATAGTATGCAAATTTTAAACTTTTCAACGGAACCCCAAAAGCGTAGGTGTAAGTAGCAGAGTAACTTTGTTGGAAAGAAATGGGCGCAAAAGGGAGAGAAATAAAACTGTTGGCTGACGAATTCGACAGAGATTTATCACCCGTACGATTTTAGCAGTTCCTAATTTACCTTGTAAGTAAGACGGGGGACGGATATTGATTCGATATGGTAATGTTATGGCTGCACAATAATAGAACATTACTTATTACGAAATGGTATTATTTAGACATAGTAAAATACTGCTCTATCTCATCATAGGTCGTTCTACGTCTCTAGGTGTTAGTTAGTGTTCATAAAGTAATAAAAACCACACAAAAAAGATTATTTTAGAGTTTCTAGTCGACTGCAACATCACTTGGTGAACTACTAGGGCTATTACTATTTTTATTTAAGTTTGTGAACTAAAAAAAAGGAACTAATTAATCAATTTCTTAACTAAGTTAATATTTCAAAGTAACATTGTGTTTCGAAGTCTGCCTAAGAGATGAAAACTTTTGATTGGATTCAAAAATAATCGCTTTAGAAAATGTTTAAATGCAACGTGCATTTCTCAACTTTAAACAAGTTTGTATAAACAGCATTTAATCTTGGTGAGCTAAGAATAATAATTCATAAATATGCAGCTTTCAAACAGCTTACCTCGTGAGTTGTATTTCTGTTTCGAGTTAAGTCTGATTATAATGAGGCAGCAGAGATACATAAACAAACGTCTTTGAGGATAATTTAGTTCAAAAGCCATAATTAAAGTTATGTCTATTATGACTGCTGTCCTCTGTGCGCGTAATGCAAAGTTCGTTAAAAAGTGATAATTATGCCCTTTTTCAGGCTTTAGAATTAAATTGCTCTAGAAACTATCTGTGCGCCAAATTTCATTTATCGGTTCTACTACGCTAATACAGCGTGAAAGCAAGACAGCCAGATGGAGTTACTTTCTCATCATAATATTAATGAAGCATGTGCATTTTCATTCCGAATTTGGCTCATAGTAGACTATGAGCCAAATTCGGTTTGTATGTCTCATAGTGCACAAACCGAAGCTTTTTTTAGATACATACATACATACATAAAATCACGCCTTTTTCCCAGAGGGGTAGGCAGAGATACCTTCCTGCCATGTGCTACGATCCTGGCACACCTTTTTTTTTAGATTGTAAATTTTAATGTGTTTTAGTCACCGGATACTGCGATACAGGCCTGTGAGCCTAGTGCAATATCTTTCGTTATAATATAAATGTATGCTTTATTATGACAATATACTTTATTATTCTTATTCTAATTTGATTCCTGTTTAGATGATTTCGAAAATTCTAAATAAAACTGTAATTACAATTTAAATTCAGCACCTCTTTTTTCTTTTAACATTCAGCCGTTAGTATCTTTCAAAATATATGTTTGTACAAAATATTCTCCCTTAAGCGCTGTCCTTACAGCTGATTTATATAAGACATCGCTCTTAAGTACAGAGTGAGCAATTTGGCCTTGCGGAAGTCAAGGGTTACAAATAGTGAAAATCAATGAAAGCCGGGCTATCTCAGTCGCCGCTAATTGGCCCTGTGGATGACAGACGTCACAGAAAAAGTATGAGTATTATTGTTACGCTCAAACAAAAAAATGTCCGCTATTTTGGTCGTCATTTTTTGTGGCGATATAATTTAACTTATGAATGGCTTAGAATAGGTTATACATATAATAAGTAATCTTTTATGTTAAATCTATACCACTAAATAAAATTGAAGTGTCTGTTTGTAATATTAAAATAACGACTTTTTACTAAATGGGTATGAATCTGTATTAGGCACCAATAACCAAAATACAATTATTAAAACATTTTTGTCTGTCTGTCTGTCAGTCTATTTGTTCTCGCTAATCTCTGAAACGGCTGGACCAATTCAATGGAACTTTTTCTATTAAATAGCTTACTTTACAAGGTATGTTATAAGCTATTTTAATAAACAATCGCTGCCAAAAGTTACTTTTCGCGGGCGGCCGCTAGTATATTATAAAACTACACTACACTACACTACTTACATTTCTACAACAAATACAATTTTATTGACTGATGTTGACTCTGGTACTGTACATTATTAATGAGTTGTGTGATATAATTTTCTTTGTGCCCGTAAAGTATTAAAATCCGATCGAGTACGAGATACATATATTATTTTACTACAGAACTATAAAATATCAAAAAGTCCCTGTATCACCCAGTGTTACGAGTTAAAATCTGTAAGCTACATTCTAGTTATTTCTTCATCTCCGAACCACCGATAAAAAACAATAAGGCGCGGTGACTTTTACCTACAGGACAGTGAATTCAGTCTTTGGTTGCAAATTGAATTTATTCCCCGAAGACAAAACATTTACATTTGTAATCACAATGTTACGACGATCATGGCGTGCTCATTCTTGGCCGTTATATTATACTAATATTGGATTGCTCAGTAAGCGCTGTTTTTCCTTCTTTCCATTTTCCACTGAGATCAGAACGTGACGGGAGAAGTCTAAAGTTAAATAAACTTTTGAGTATTTGGTTTTTTACCTCCTGATGTTTTTTAATATAATGTAAGTATTAGTTATATACCTGCGTATTCTATACACCGTGAAATTTTAGTGGTTGTTTTCCCGCAGTAAAATGATTCTATCTTAGTAGTACAAAAGATGTGTGCAGTTCTTTTTTGGTAAAATTAATAAATGCCGGTTTTACGAAAGGTTTAACAGTAACTCGAAAGCACGTTCCAACCGCTTTATGACTTAGGGTGTAGAGTTTCTTTAACTTCAAGCATCGATTTCATGCGGCAAGCAGTACCTGAATACGTCACATCTTCAAAAACAACGATAGCTTCTCTCGTTTTCGAGTTGGAAAATTATTATTCTGAAATTTCGAAACAAAAAAAAATTTTTTTTTCGAGGCATAATTTGCATGATTCGATAGTATTACTAAAGGCAAATCGTTCTGCCACGGGAAAACAACCACTAACATTTCACGGTGTATAACATCGTATATATAAGTATATATAAATATACTTACGTAGGTACGATTTTAATAATAAAAATCAATCTTAAATATTCTATCATTCAGAATCAGCTGACACATCAAATAAATCCACCGTATAAACAGGATAACATTCAATCTGATACTTGTTTATTGTCAGTAGATAATCAATATTTCCCATTTCACAATACCACGATTTCAATCTTTGTGAAATCAACAAAAATTTGCATACAAAAAGCGCTATCTGTTTTGCATAAATCGATTTACCTATCCTCTTTCAAAAGCTTTTTCCTTCCCAATTTCAACGCCAAGTTTATTTGTAAACAAAGTAGGAATTGCTCTAGGGTATTACCAAATAAAAGTTGGCTTGTTCGCTGAAAATTATTCGTTTTTTTTAGATTTTATTGGAACCAATAAATAACCGCTTAACGGTGTCAGTGTTGGTCGCTGTTAGCTGCAATAATTGGACGGTTTATCTAAGTTAGCTGCTTTAATGTGAAATATTTGAGTCAATAAATGTGATCAATTAGTTTTATTTCGTATATATTTTTCTTATGTAAAATTATTTAGATTTAAAAAAAATCATGCTTGGTTCTTTTTCATTAATGTGTAGGTATTATTAATCACATTACATCACAATAAATTTTATCACATTTTTAAAGCCTACAAATTTCTTAAATACCTTAATCAGCGTTGATTATGAATTCATAATATAAGTAAGTACACATGTAATAGGAAGAGTTTCCTCATCATTGAAACCACCTTGGTTGCTCATAATATCTGTTTATTTCCAATATACCAACACCAATTAATTAACTAAATGTAATTACACAGCACTAAAACTTATACTGTCACTGAACACCAAAACTATTTGATCACAGAATCACACTTAACACAATCAACACTCAAGAGATGTGTTCACTTCAAACGCGCGCGAGCGACTGCGCCGCGGCAGCGATGAACGGCCCTTTTATAGGCTGGTCGAGGTGGGGATGCACGTGCCAGCGCACGTGCATCGATGACCGACGCACAGGTGCAGGTGGCAGGTGCGCGCACCTGCACTATGCGTAATTTTATGGTCGTCAAGCCGCTCGTTTGCTTGCGCCGATACGGCCATTCTGCTACTAGGCGCGTCCCTGCGCCTATTTTTTAGTCGCCTTATCTGAAATGAAGAGAAAGCGCTATGAGTACAAATTTATAACACCAAAGCTGTAAATTTTGCCTAATCAGACTCCATAGTCTCAAGCTTTTCTCATATGATTGTGCAGGTACAGCATTCATTTAGACTGAGCCTCAAAAATTCAAAGACCTCATAGCCTCAGCGCTAATATTGGTACACACATTTTACTCACATTTCGACCTCATAGCCTCCAGCGCTAATATCGGTACTCACAAATCACATAAAATCACACTAAAACACACAAAACTAGAGAAATTATCTACTCAACTTTGATTATTCACCGGCAGAATTATTGTCATCTCTGTTTTCATTATTCATTGCCGATACGGCTATATCACTTTGTACTCCAAAATTAGGTGCACTTCTCAAATGTTCATGACACACCTTTCTAAATCGACCTCTACCATTAATTCTTCTTATCTGGTATCTGTCATGTGGCAATACTCTTTTGATCTCAAATGGTCCATCATATTTAATGCTTAATTTTGTTCCTAATCGAGGTGGTTCCCGCAGAAGGACGTATTCTCCTTTTTCGAACCTTTTTACTTTAGCTTTTCCTTTGTCATATCTTGTTTTGTCTTTTTCAGCTCTCTCGGTCATCCTTCCCAACACAGCTTCTTTCAAAGATTCTGGATTTACGCGTTCGTTGTCGTCGTCTATTATATTTAGCAACTCTGGAGGGACGCTGCCCCTTTTACCAGTTAATAATTCAATTGGTGTTTGTTGCGTAGTTTTTGAGATAGTGCAGTTAATGGCTAGCTGAAGTGTTCCCAGTGACTTTTCCCAATGACATTTTTGGGTGTTTTTAATTATTGTCAACCCGTTTTTTATAATTCTCATGATTCTTTCTACTTGTCCGTTTCCTCTGCTAGTGTATCCAGAACACTGGTGCAACTCAATTCCATATTGGTCACAATATGTTTTATAATGAGACACAAATGCACCATCACCATCAACAATAATGCGTTTAGGCGCACCAAACAAAATACAACTTCTCGTAAGTGCTTCAATGCACTTAACTGGGTTTTACTTTTAGCGTGTTGTAGAATGACAAATTTCGTGTATGCATCTATAGCAACGAACACATACTCCTTTTGGGTAGCAGCGCCACTAAGTTTTCCTGAAATGTCTATATGAATAGTATGGAATGGTTCAGGAACTTTTTCAATTGGATGTAATCGACTCTGTATAGCACCAGATGCTCCTTTCATTGTTTTACACACTACACAATGCTCTACAAAGTACCTTATCGTTGATGACATTTTGGGAAACCAGTAGTTTTCTCTTACTTTCGCCAAGGTTTTTTCCCATCCCATGTGTTTGAGAGCCTCGTGATAGATATTGATAAGGCTCCATTGATACGACTGTGGAACAACTTTAGTGAGTTTCTTCTTACCATTTGAGTTGATTTTTGTGATACAAGATGTTGTCCTTGAGTTCATATTCAGGGTGAATTTCTGCATTTTTCTGCAGTGCACTTATGACTTCAGATAATCCTTGGTCGCGACGTTGTTCTATTATAAGCCAGTCATCTTTTGTTGATAGGTTCATTACGATTTTAAGTGGGTTTCTACTGAAGAAGTCAGCATGTTGCATTTTATCTCCTCTTCTGTATTCTACTTCGAACTCAAAGTGTTGCAGAAAAGCCCACCACCTGTGAATTCTGGGAGCAATTCTTGTTTATAGCGAGATGCTTTTACTGCATTACAATCTGTAACAATTGTAAATCTTCTCCCGTACAAGAAATGACGAAAATGTTTAATTGCTCTTACAATGGCTAAGGTTTCCAACTCGTAACTGTGATAATTCGATTCAGCTGAAGTGGTCCTCATACTAAAGTATCCAATAACATGACGAACACCGACTTTTAGTTGGATCAATACTGCACCGAGTCCCATTGCACTAGCGTCGGTATGTAGTTCCGTTGGCAGGCCTTCTTGAAATATTGTAAGTAAAGGTGCAGATGTAAGATGATTAATAATTTTTGAACGTACGGCTTCGTGTTTTGTCGTCCACTCCCACTTAGAATCCGATTTAGTCAGATTGTAAAGAGGTATCATTTCTGTAGAAAAGTTAGGTATAAAGCGTCGAAAGTATCCAGCTAAACCATTAAATTGTCTTAATTGCTTCACATTTGTTGGTGGAGGTGATCTGGCTAAAGCTTCAACCTTAGATGGGCTAGGTCTTACTTTCCCATTACTGACTATAAATCCAAGATATTCAATAGCGGTTTTCATGAAGGAGCACTTTTTGATGTTAATTATGAAACCTGCTTTAGTAAGTACTTCTAATACCTTTTCTAGTTTTGAAAGACCTTCAGAAATAGTTGTGCTCGGAATCAGTACATCATCCATATAAACTAGAGCCTCCTTACCTCGTAATTCTCCCAAAGCTTTATTTATAGCTCTTTGGTATACTGATGGCGCATTAGTAAGTCCAAACGGCATAGTCAGATATTCATACTGTCCGTCTGGAGTGATGAATGCGGTCTTTTCTATAGATTCAGGAGATATAGGGATCTGATGAAATCCTGCCGCCATGTCTAAACACGTGAAGAATTTTGCATCAGCTAGTTGATCCAATTGCTCTGAAATCAATGGTAATGGGTAATGGTCACGTACAGTGTTAGCATTCAAGTCGCGATAATCTACGCATAATCTGTCTTCACCATTTTTCTTTTTTACCATAATAATTGGACTGGCAAATGGTGAATTGCTCTCCCTGATGATGTTTTTGCGTTGAAGTTCTTGAATCATTTTTTGAACTTTCTCACGTTCAATTGGGGCTAATCTGTAGGGTCGGCGGGTTATTACCTTATCAGGATTTTTCAGTCGGATTGTCAGCTGACCCGTCGTTACTCTAGATCCTGACATACCTTCTGAGAACGAGTTTTTATACTTGTCCAACAAATCCAACAAGACATCTAGATCTTCCTTACTGTTAATGTCTGTGTCAATAGTAGTAGAAGACAACTGGTATATTGCGGCGGCCTTATGATGATGATTGCGGCTAACTGTAACACCATGATTTCCAAGTATAACTGTTATCCCTGGAACGCTGAGCAGATCTTTTCCTATTACAATATCCGCTGGTAATTCATGATCCAGGACAACATGAAGATTAAGCTCTAGATTAACTTCATTGATGTTGCATACAGTAGTAATCTGACTCAAAGATACTGTAGGTACCGGACCAATACCTTTAAGGTGAGTTGTTTTAGTTGCTCTGGTTCCAGGAAGAGACATAGCTATTGATTCTTTTACTAAAGAACAGTCCGCTCCGCTATCAAACATAGCCAGAAAATGCTTATTCTTAATCATAATAGAAATCATATTTGAAACATTCTCACCGTTTTGGCACAAGTTGACGTTCCTTTCAGCGTTCCGTTTTTCAGCATTCATCCTCTTGTAGCAATTTTCATAATTATGTCCTGGTATGCAACAGTAAGAGCATTCCTTTTTATCATTGTTTGGTGCTGTACTGCTTGATGATTGATTCTTTAACATTACTGGACTTTGTTTGCACCACCGAGCTTTGTGTCCCGGCTTGCCACAAACAAAACAATCTAAACTTGGCACATTATTATTGGTCCTGATCTTTTTAATGGGTACATGCTCGCTAGTTGTAATAGCTTTGCGTTTCCGCATAGTCTTTGCAATGGCAATCAATTCCGGTACAGAAGTAGACTTACTATTCAAAAGTTCAGTTCGGAGATTGTCATCTTGGATGCTTCCAATAACAAATTCTACAGCATCTTGCTCTGTGGGGTTAGGTTTGACAATTTTTTTGAACATTTTCCAGACATTGGAAATGTATTCAGGAATATCGGAGGCATCATCAGTAGTGTAACGTCGAAATTTAAGGACATGCGAGAAATACCTTGATTCTGGTTCAAACGTCTGTATCATATCCTCCTTCATTTCGGCCCATGTGGTGGTTCTGAGTAAGCAGTCGTCAGCCCACAATTGTGCTCTACCTTTGACTACACCGGCTGCTTTTAATCGCACCTCATGATCCTTCAGCTTGTATTCTTCTTGTGTTCTTGAAATAAGATCGACCCATTCTCTGACATCAGTTCCCATGTCTGGATCAAAATGGGGGAAATAAATATCGGATATGCGCACCGAGTGATTTTCTTCCGGGCGAAGCATTTTAATCATTTCAGCAAGAGTGGCTTGGTTATCCTGAGATAGTTGACTCATCATTTCCCGCATAGTGTCCTTAAATGTATTTGCCAATAGTGCCATGGTGGTATTGCTTGTGCTGGCCGCTGTTTGTTGGCGTCGAGTCGTTCCCTCTTCCGATGTAATAGGAAGAGTTTCCTCATCATTGAAACCACCTTGGTTGCTCATAATATCTGTTTATTTCCAATATACCAACACCAATTAATTAACTAAATGTAATTACACAGCACTAAAACTTATACTGTCACTGAACACCAAAACTATTTGATCACAGAATCACACTTAACACAATCAACACTCAAGAGATGTGTTCACTTCAAACGCGCGCGAGCGACTGCGCCGTGGCAGCGATGAACGGCCCTTTTATAGGCTGGTCGAGGTGGGGATGCACGTGCCAGCGCACGTGCATCGATGACCGACGCACAGGTGCAGGTGGCAGGTGCGCGCACCTGCACTATGCGTAATTTTATGGTCGTCAAGCCGCTCGTTTGCTTGCGCCGATACACATATTTTACATAAAACCATACCACTATAATACTTATTCATTTCAAATCCACCTGAAGAGTATTTGTATCTATCGCACAAAGCAATTCTACCGTTCAACCGACGGCCATAAAGGCAGAGCAGTAGGTAAAGCACGTATTACGGCGTATTATTGTTGCGGCGCTAACGAGCTTCACTGAAGACGCGACGCCTGGCGGCCAACGTATGAACTATTTAATCGTTTTCTCCCTTTTCTAACGAATCGGCGGACTCGCGAGGCTTTCATCGCCGAGCTCGTAAAGGCTATTGTTTCGTACAGACTTTTTTATCTTGTTCCCCGAGTGTTCCTCCTTTTGTCCGAACAACTATCGATCTTTTCAACTCGACATTGATACACTACTGTGTAAAGAATATGCTTTACATAACACTGTGTGAAAACTTTAAGTGATTAATCTTGTTATTGCTTTAATGCCCGCAAATCATATTTTTTCTTTCACTAGCGACCCGCCCTCGCTTCGCTTCGGTATACCTCTATCTCTATATAAAATATTACATTAAAATATAATATTTATTATCAGGTACTTATTTACCAACGAAACGAATTTAAAGCGAATTCAAAATTCCTCAAGTTAAAATCAAAGTGGCAACCACGCGACTTTTTTCTAATACTTGCATTTTTAAATTCGTGATATCTTCCGAAAGAAATGTCCGAATTGAATAATTCAAAAAGTTATTTAAAGGTACTGAAGCCGTCTTGAAATGAAATTTATTTTGATAAGGATTAATACCAAGGTACAAATAAAGAGCCTTTTCAAGCGGCGACATATAAATTAAATTTTTAGAATAAAAAACCGCTTACTGTGACATAACTATAATATTTAGACATATGCTGTCGCGACACTTTTTGTAGATAATGGAGAGTTCTGCAAAGTCGTAGTAAATGATTTTATTCTATCATCAATAGTTTTCGCAGCGCACGCGACGTAAGTAATTTTTCAGGTAATTTTTTTACACCTTGGGTTACATTATTGGAGTTTTAGTAAGGATCCCTAATTAAAAAAAAATATAATATCGATACTTTAAATCTCAAATGGCGTAACCACCAAAACACTACTTTACAGGAGAGCAGAAAAACAAAAAAAAAAGTTTTTTAATTCATAACTTTATCAATTTTAATACAATGAAAATGTTTTATACATCAAATTTCTTAGAATTTTGAGATAAAGGCTTCATTAGGAACTCTTTGTACCTAAATCTTATATTTAAGAAACTAGAAGTCGGTTACGACTTGTGAAAATATTACAAAAAGCCCATACCCATAAAAATCACGATTTTTAAGAGGTAAAGGTCGTATCTCCAATAAAAAAATGTTTCTTGTGCTTTAAACTCATTTAATAATGAAAGAAAACGTAAAATATTCACTCTGTATTACGCTTTTACAAAGTAACGCCGTTTGACACTTTTTCATAGTGACTCAACGCGTAATTTTTAGAATTGGATGAAAAATTTTGGAATATGGGAAACTTCACTAAGATTTTTACGTATCTAAATCGATTAATTTTGTCATTTGAAACCCCCGCTGATGTGTATTCACCATACAATTATCTATGTATTCAGCCATTTGCGTACTTGTGCCCATAGATACGTTCCTCGGTGTATTTATTATTTTTTGTGACCGTTACGTGGACTTTGGCGCGTTATTGGTCTTTGATCCTGATTTGTGTTTGGACATTGATTTAAAATGCCGAAACAAGGAAAAGCAATAAATAGCCAATGTCTCCGCAATCTTAATACCCCCGTGCATCAATACTAACAATAATAATGACAATCATGTGTTCAGCGATGTTGGGTGTAAACGCCTTTCTTTTGTATTGCAATTTCGAAAAATAGCGTATCTTACGAGTTACGCCAGAAAATTATGTCACTTACACCCTTTTTTTTTGACATTTTTTTCACGTCACAATAATTTCTAGGGGCGTAAACACCAAGTAAATTAGACTAAGCCTTTTACGACCTGTTTACCTTATGAAAAGTGTTCAAATCTATAAAAAACATTGGGTCGTAATAACCTTTTTTTTGCGAATTTGAGGATTTTAAATATACAGATCGATAGAGAAAAAAAAACTGAATAAAACTGCATTAAAAAGTCATTTTGACCAAATTGGCGGTTACGCCATTTGAGATTTAAGGTAGCGATATAGCCTATGTTATTTCTGAATAATGCAGCTTTCTAATGGTGAAAAAATTATTGCAATCGGTCCAGTAGTTTTTGAGTTTATTCATTACAAACATACAAAAATACAAATCTTTCCTCTTTATAATATTAGTGTAGATGTAGATAAATACCCATTCAATACCCAGTTTTTATGTTTAACACTTTTATTAAACAATGATATTAATATTTAGGTAATTTTAGTGATGATTATACATTTATTAAAATCGAATTCAAACTTAGTGAATATGATATAGGTATCCAATACAAAGCTACGTTAGAATTATACGGAATTGTCTCATTGATGGGAAAACAATTCCATCATTAATTTCCGTTTATTCATACGAAACACAAAGCACCGTTATTCTAATGTATCCATTTTATCCCCTAATGGGACGTGGGCGTAAAATAAATTGCATATTCGATGAAACATGCCCGTCAACAGTAATAACGGGAGCCCGGTATCGACTAATTTATTTATCGATATACATAATACCTATGTGATCTCGATAAATGTTAATCTTGGTGTTCTATACATTATTAAAAGAAACAATATGCTATGAACACGGAAATCGTGAGCATTTCTGGGTTTTAATTTACTCTAATAAAGTAGGTACTTTTATAATGCTTTCTTTCTTTATAGGCACCGTATTAGGTATACATATTCATACATATTCTTTTACTATTAAATAATACAATTAATTAATTAAAATGAACAATAAAGTTAAAGTTAATTAACTAGCTACCTGAGATCTACATATTATAAGACATTAAATAAATGTTCTTTTGATTATAATTTTCATAAAAGCATCACATTAAAAGTATATTATTTTCAGTACAATCGTGAGAATTTTCAGGCAATACAACTGAAGGCTTGTTCAAATATGTTTCAAAGTAGGGACACAATGTTACGGCTTGAAAGCTTTTGTTTATTCTAATTAACCCTCGCAAAATACCGGTGTCTGCCTGCCAGACCCGGCGTTTAGTATGTTATAGAATATTTAAGCTTTATTATTTTTATTCACCATTCGAAAAATAATACTTAAAAAACTTGAACTAAACACAGCCGTGTTTAGGATTGGGTTTTCAATAAAAACTTGTTATGTAACGTAAGGTCTGAAAAATAACATCTTGCAATCTTATACAAAAAAATCCCATAAAATATTGAGTACTTCTAGTGCCTAAAGATAATTTTAATAGTTACCCGAGTACTTTACTACATGTAGTTTTTTCTAAAGTACGCCACTAAAGCTTAAAACTACAAACGTCTGGTCAGCCCGCACCAATGCCTTCAATGAATCTTAAATACGAACCTACTTAGTTGCCTCTGGGAACGCTTCCACGAACCCTCAAAAACTTTAGCCTGAATGCTTTTTTACAAATCGGTCCCAAGAGATGTCGTCAAATATTCAGTATCCTACGTCTCGCAGATTAGGTAGCAGTTCCAAAATAGATGTCTCAGTGCAACGGATACCTACTAATATTGAACACTCCGTACGGAAATACTCGAGGTAACTTTAACACGTTTCTCTGTAAGGATTTGGACTAAAGATGAATATAACTGTTCCCTACCTTTTAGACGACATAAAAATCATATGAAATCTGATACCGAATACTTTCTTGTTTCTTTGCAAACCAAAGTAAAATATGTAACATTTTAGACTTTCGCGTTCCATTACACTAAAACTTAGTCTTTATGGGTCTACACGCGATATTAGGAGTAGCAAATTACATAGCTACTTACTGGCCGACGGGTTTCGACTGGGTTACACCAATGGTGGTCGCGAGCGAACTGGCGCCGCCCGTCTTCGTCTGCCACAGCGGTTGTGAATTTTGTAAATTCAAAAATAATTCGGACATGATTTATCTAAAGTCGTGTATGGTTATTTTTGTTTGAGATATTCCCTAATACACAGGGGTATTAATTAATTAAAATCTCCAATACAGTGCGATACAAATAATAAAAGACCTTAAGTAATTATACTTACTCCTGAGTTGGCACCGAATTGAACTCTGGTTTTTCGAATCGATGGCATATTATATAGTTAATTAAAAAATATATATTATGATTGGCATCTGAAATTCAAACAAATATCTTAAATTACATAGAATTTTAGTAATAAAAAACTGCCGTGATCAAATCACATTACGCGTCTCTCAAAGCAGTCTAAATGAAGATATCATTTGGCCGTAATCATTCTCACCACCTAATGCTCAAGATATTTGGTTTGACAACAAAAAAGCTTTTGACTGATGTTGATTGCCCTCCCGCTATTTGGTCATTAGCATTTTAAACCCATTTCTCGGGATATTTTCACTTAACCTACAGTTTGATTTTTTACGGCTCTTTAACTTGAGTTACTCGTCATTTTCATGAAAAGTAAAGCTGTAACATTTTCACCGTCATTATTAAGTTAAATACTTGTGTGAACTGTACCAAAAAGCGCTATGGTGCTGCTTAAATATTTTTTTATTCAAATGTCGATGGGCGTTTTTCCATAGGCATATTTAAATATTTTATGTATGGAAACGGTTAGTAGGTTATTTGTAAGTAGTAAGTAAACTACATCAGTTGACTTCTCAGACAACAGTCTAGTTACTAAAACTTTATTGAATTGCTGTTTGTTCATGTAAACACGACTTGCTTATGCATTTGGAATTTTCTGACATCTATACAGATAAATAAAATTGAAGTGTCTGTTTGTAATGTTTAAATTTGTTTTTTTTACTAAATAGGTATGAATGTATATCAGATACCAATACCAAAAATACTAATAAAAAAAAATTTGTCTGTCTGTCTGTTTGTTTTCGCTAATCTCCGGAACGGCTGGATCAAATGAGACGGAACTTTCACTTATATAAAGCTAATTATTTAAGGTTACACATAGGCTACTTTTTATCAAAATCGGTCCAGCCGTTGCAAATTGTACATGTAATATCTCTGGAATTACTTATCGGATTTTAAAAATTCTTTCAACGTAGGAAAATTCATTTACTGATAAAGCGTTTGAGCTATAAAACATCTCCAAATTCCTACGGGATCAGGAGCTACGTAGGTAATACAAAATATGGATGCCCATAAGTAGACAAAGTATCCACCAAGATGAACCTTCTGTTTAGGGTAATAAGGACTACTTCTTTTACGAAAAAAAACGAAGTGATTAGATATTTTCGCGTGAAATGTATCGGACTGTATGGCCTATTGCTATGGAAAGTATGGTTCATCGTCAAGCAATCAGTGTCGTAAGTTCAAATCTTCGTAGTACCTACAACATTTTTAAACTGAAATTTTTTTGCTTCTCTTTTTTTTTGTGAAAATCATGAAACCATGCGATGCAGGTGAATTTAAAAAAAAACTTCAAGATGAAACCGTTATTTTCAGTATTTTTAATTCGTATGAAATTGTACCGTTAAAGTTGAGGCATGATTGTTCATAAAATGACCCATAGATGGCATCGTGCTTTGTACAGCATGCCATAAATGCTGTCAAGTTTGATATAACATGAGTAGGTACGTGTTAAGTTTTTTGGTAGTTCAAAAGATGGCACTGTGCTCTACGTATTACTTCGATATTATATTATGGGATTTTGTATGTAGGTAGGTAGGTCGTCAAAAATTTTTAAGTTTGTCTTTTGGAATTGATAAATTTCGAGTGCCATTAAATTACGTAAATTACCAGAAGGTTCTGAATCGACAACATGTATCGACAAAAAATTTAACAAAATATTGTGATATACTTGACATATTGTTATGCTGTCAATATTTACGAAAGCGTTAAAATTTGCATAATTACCGAATTGAAGAAGGTTGGTTGTCAAAAAATAGATTGATATAATCCTCAAGGGTTTGGTATCAGAAAAAGGATGAGATGGAGACAATACGATTAATACATTGTGTGCACCAACTGGATATTAAATATTCAATCAAATTAAACCAATTCAATATCGATTTCTAAACATAATATGAAAATCTATATAAAAGTATAGCATCAGCATATTTTTATTCGGTAAAGCATTTCATTTGAAAGGAAAAAATGAGGGGTTTGCCGGGGATTAAGAAAGAACATGATTCAAGCACACAGTATATCCAACTATCATCATCATTATCAGCTCATATACGTCACCACTGCTGGGGCACTGGGCTTATCCTAAACTGGGGAGATAAGGCCTAAGTCAACCATGCTGGCCAAGTGTGGGTTGGTAGACTACACAACCTTAGAATGTCTTCGTAGGGGTGCGTTTCCTCACGATATTTTTCTTCACCGTTAAAGCGTCGAATAATCATACATAGGTATCAATTTAAAACTTGAAAAACACAGTGGTACGTGGCGGTGTTTGAACAGGCGACCTCTTGCATAGCAAACAACGACCTAAACCACTCGGCCATCGACGCTTTTTTCCTCTCCAACCATAAAGACTGCTACCTGGCTTTGGAATAGGTCGTCCTATATTTCACTTTGATCGATGAACAATTAGGATGACTTGAAGATGATCTATTCAATGTGAAACTGTTCACTATAAACTTAGATTTGGATTTCGTACGTCGAAAAGAATAAACAAGCGTCAAGGAGGAAATATCAAACTGAAAGTTACATAAAATACTCAGGTCTACTGTCCCTTCAGCTGAGCCAACACAATCAAAGAAACAGCCATTTATGCTGCCAATTTTTGACACTCGCAAAGGGAACCACAATCTGCAGAAGAACTCAGAATCTCAAAATTTAGAATAAAGTAACGTCCTATAACACAGCGAATTCTAAAAAGAAATCGCGCTGTGCGAGTCCGTCGTGCACTTGGCCTTTTTATCCCAATTCACAGACCACATAATGAGTCGTGGGTTCTATTCCCACTCAGCACAAATATTTCTGAGGTGAATATCGTTGTTTGTCCCGAGTCTGGTTATGCTATTTAAATATTTTAGTGAATACCACTGTTCTGATTAAAACAGTTAATGTGATGTTGTGTAATATACTTATTTATTACACGGTAAACGATTGATGATGATATAAACCAAAATGATATTGTTTTAAATGTTTCTTCCGGTTGACTAACTTCTTGAATGGCAGAAAAGATTTTGACGGGACTTTTATTACTTTTATTTATACGACTACTTTTAGTTAAAAAAATATTCAACATCCTGTAGTTCACGCGAACGAAGTCGCGGGCACAGCTAGTTTAGTAATAATATCAACCGTCTCAGGTATTTTTTGTATAAGAATTCCAGAATGTTTTTCTGGGTTCATAATATACTTTCTGCAATATATGTTTGATTTAGTTATGTACGTCACGGTCGCGCTACAAATTAAATTTCAGCCGACGTATAAAGAGACTTTATTTTTACCTCTTCTCATAAAAGCATTGTTTTACCTTCGACATGGTAAAAGATTAATCGAAATATTTATTTACAGTTGATTTTCAGCGAAGAAAAACCTTTCGTAAAGTGACAATGCCTTTCGAGTGTGAGTCGGACTCGCGCCCTGAGGGACAAACTTGTATGTAGGTATATTATTAATAATGGCCATTGTGTACCCTCATATTTTATTCAAGTATTTTTTTCAAATCTTATGATTTGACAAAAATACTTGAATCAAATATGACAATTATTAGGTAGGTATGTAAAGTATCCGTTAGTTCTTGTTCCACTACTTTGGTACAAATGTATTATTAAAATATTTCCCGTGAAAAAGACTGTTGATGGACTAATAAACGAACAACAAGGTGATCCTAAAGGGTCTGATTGTAATGTTGAGATCAGAATCCCTCCAACTGACGATCCATGGGCAACTTTGAATAATGCCACACTTTTGTCACGCTCAAAAACAGCGGCGGTACTAACCCTCTTTTTACTCTAATAAATGAAGTTTTTAGTTAACTACACTATGGTTTTAGTATGAACTGTGTTGATGAAGTGGTATTAGTCAATGTTACGGTTATCTCGACGTAATTTGAATATCCTTACTCATCCTTAAATGTAATCTTGTATTTAGTATTACTTTGCAAAAAAACTCATATGTAACTGATTGCTTGTCCTACAATTTATTATTTTCTCTTTAAACTGGGTTTACTTTAGATAATTTTAAGAAACGAATAAATTAAATAAACTCGCTTATTAGGTTAATTAATTTAATAGACTAATGAAATGGAAAATGTTAAAACCGTGCATATTTCCCATTGGGTTCACTCGTGTATAATTGACGGTTCGTTGATTAAAAAAAATCAATCAAACCAATTGCTCCTGTAATTCATACTTCATCAGGGCACATCAATTATTCATAGCAAACTTTCAACGGAAATCTTTTTGTCGCTCCCATTTAGTATATAAATAGGGGAAGCTTTCATATTAATTCATCCGGCCCACTTGTCGAGTGCAGGCCTCGAAATGAAGAGCCATCGGACTCAACGCATTCTGGCTATAATTCAATTCTTCAGACGACTCATTCAATTAAATATCAGCACCTCCTCATTTTAAGACCGTGGGCCAATTCTGGAAATGTTATTCGCCACTTTTACCGTTGCAAATCCGAATTCGGTACCTCGTGATATAAAAATTCAATTCCCAGTTTCCCTTGGTGCAATAAATTCGCGAGTTTGATGTGGTACATGTATCCGCTCAACCGATACACGTATTTTTCTACCATTCGGTTATTTCGTCCTGCATCATAGTTTAAATGTTTCACTCTGAAAATGTATTATGTCCAAACCTACTTTGTTTATCACAAAATTGAATAATATTTGTAAAGTGTGCTCTAAAAAAATGTTAAAATCTCCGAAAGTAATTTAAAACCGAAAAAAATTTAGTTAACTTTCATAACATCATTGTGTCGTAGGTATATTAAGCTCTAGGTTATTTTCAAACCCGTTTTTAAGTACGGAAAAACTTAAGCGAAACTGATTTTCCTTAGATTGGTTATTACTCGATAAACTGCGCCTAAATAACTAATTACAGGATAAACTGCCGTGAATTAATTATTGAACCGGCCATAATCTACTTGTTGCATATTATTTGGGGCTTACAGGTCTTCCATTTCGGTACCATTATGTCGGTTTGTTTATAATCGTTGTTTCGGGGAAGCACGCATTACGGCAGACAAATTATCTTTACCACTGATAATTGTCAATTGGTCGGTTAACTTTAAATAAGCTTTACTAACGGTTTAGTGAAGCAAATTATACCCTGGTATTTCGACAATTTAATTCCGTGAAGTTGTTTCTGAAATAGCACCTAATAACTGCAATTGGTAGAAACGATGGACAAGTATTTTCGGTCTTAATTAAAAATGTATTCTTATTCTTGTCACAATTTTAATATGAAATGAAAGCAATACTGCTTGATGTAAGTTAACTCTTGTCTTAGTAATTATATCACGTAATATAGTTTTATTCATAGACTTCAAAGTGAAAGTTACAGTAAAACTTTTTTGTGATGCCTGTAATTGTATCACATTAAGCGGTCCTACGCATAAATTAGTATAAAAAAAACAATAAACAGAATCTGTCGATATATTGATTGAGCAGTTACAAAACAAATATAACTAAGAAACGGAGTACCATCACTGTCATATTTTTCTTTATCAGTTTTCCCTTTTCCGATTCGTAGCCGTCAGCAGCAGGTGGAGCGCTTGGTCATTAGGAGGTCGCGTAGTCGCTCAGCTACGTTCTACGGTGCTCCGGTGCTACGACGATCTCAGACGTAATAATGCCACTCTCACAATCAAAACAGATAACCCATTCCAATCACATATATTATTATATGTCATAGGCAATATGTATTTTCCGGAATTGTATAGATTGCCTAGATTCTATGCAATGCCAAAAACGTTTAGGTAATGTATAATACGATTAATTTCATACATTTCCTAATGCCTGAAGTGCATCAGCCAACGTTTATAGCGGGAAGAACATTAAAGATTTTTTATTTACATCATTCAGTTTAATGTTCGTTTTAGTGTAAAGTTTATTGATGTTAATTTTTAAAGGTTAGGTTACATAGGTATATTCTGAATAGTAAGGTTTTGTGTCCGTCCGTCCGTCTGTCACCAGGCTTAATCTCAGTAACGGTGATAGCTAGATAGTTGCAATTTGTCAAACACGATTTCAATACAAACAAGTTTGGTCTAGGATAAACTATGTAGTTCTTGCGAAATCCGGACTTGCTGGACCCCCACTTGGATAATTTAGGTTAGAACAGAGCAGGGTTTTGAAAGATTCCGCCATTCTCTTCGTGTGAAAAGAAAAGTATGCTTTCAGTAAAAAAAATATTTAAGAAAGTAGGCTAATTGTAAACGAAAGAATTCAGAATACACTGCAGATTGGTTTAGGAAGCGTTCACAAGATTCTACACTAGTACCTTTGCGTGAGGGGGATAGTTTCGCCCTGGGTATTGTACAATCTAACACAAGCTCAGAAGCAGACCTGGGTGGATTGATGCCGTGATTTATTCAAAAATTTTAAGCAGGCTTGTCTCTTTGCGTTTTTTTTTAAACCAGGTTAAATCTCAGTACTTAGGACATTGTGACAGGTGACGAAACTAGGTTTATCAATATAACCCAGAAACAAAGCGTCAGTCGACAGTTTGGCTGTTTCAAAACGAACCACCCCTACAAAGGGGAATAAAAATATTTCAAGTTAATAAAAATATTTCATCCATAGAAGTTAGTTTTTTATTTTCTCAAAAAACTTTCGGGACACTCAGAACGCACTTAGACTTATGCCATCCAATAGAACACATGTTTAATCAAAGCTGTCTGCCTGTGGCAGATGTATTACGATTAGCTTTCAAGAGATCAGTACCTATCTAACTAACCAAATCACAGAAAGGAAAAATCGATTACATAAATTACCTATGTTTCAACCAGTATTTATTATAACACCTAGGTATTTTATAAATTTTCTAGGTGATGAGTAAAATAGTTCAAACATTGAATATCATTTCTACATTGCCTAAATGACCCCGGCATTCTATACACTTCCTAGGCATTGTATGCAACATATACATTGCCTATAACATATACAACTATTTCCCTCTGCAATATACGACTGTTTGATTCACACTAGACTTATTTATTACATACACACCACAAATCAAATAAATATTTAGATGTAACAAATAAAAAAAGTCATTCCGCGAAATCTTCAAAGACCGTGTATCGCGAGAGAGAATTTGAGAAAACTTTTCTTTTCATTATTCACAATGGCATTACAGGAGGGATTTGAAGAAATGGTACGGAAAATAATTTTGATGCGTAAATAATTGAAAGCGAGCCGTAAAATTGGTAAAGCCGATTGTTGGTTGGCAATCGCGGCGGCGAATATTTGCGTACGTCACAATGGCGTTCTGATACATTTGATCGGAGTTTTGGTTGAAATATTGGAGTTGGTAGGAGCGAGGTAGTCCCGGGAGCGGTCCGGGCTGTCCAGCGATCGATAGCGCAGTAATGAGCCGTGACGCGCTGTTTCGACATGTGTGAATCGCAAGCGTGGGAGGTGTGCTGATGCGTTAGGGATGTACTTTAGGACATCCGCAACAAACTTATCTGCAAGCGCAGCTTTAGTGGATTTGCATTTTTTTTTAATCTTTTAAGATTTTTAATTTTTAGAAGTCTGTCCGCATTTGACATTTGGACTAAAAGTCCATTGTGTAAGAAAGACTACAACCCTGCTAACTTCAAATACAGTCTGCACTATACTAGCTGTACACCATTACTCATGACAAAAACCAGACAATATCTGTCAGTAAAGCTCCAACGTACCCAGTTAACACAAAGAAGTGTAATACGATTAAATAATATTCATCATTACAGATCTACTTACCTAGTATCAAAGAAAATCGCAGTAAGTACGTACGCGTTCACGCCCGCCGCCTAAAACCGGCTCCATTCAAAAATTAATCCTATTTCAATTATCCCCTAATACGAGTAAACAGAGAGACCGTTGTTTAATACCTACGAGTAAATTCAAATTGCTTTTAATCATTTAAATCCCCAAATATGATTACACTATGGCTATTCGATAAACCGGCGAAATTAATTGGAGGCTCAATAAATTACTGTTATTAGGTTGGTGCTTACTCACAAATTCACAGCGGTCTAGAAACAAATAGCTTGAACGCAACAATTAATCAATTGCATAAGTTCTAACGAGATACTAAACAAGAACATGTGTTCAAAGTACATAACTTATAATTTCTACAATATTTTATCAAAATTTCTTATTACATAATATCGAATTTTACCTATGTTTATGAAACTTAAATATAAAGGCCCTTTTAAGCCTAGTAAATACTACACATTACATGCAACACAATCTGTTTACTGGCGCCAGTGCTATTATTTATTCAATAAATGCGCCAACATTATTGACATGATAAAAGGGAATAAGACTGTAATCTTCAGCCAGTATTTTAAAAGTACAAAGATCGCGATTCCTTTGAAATACGCTAAGAACAACTTTTGTTTCAGCTCCCAGATAAACCTGCAAACTACCGCTCTTCCTAACAGTACAATGTTAATGCAATGCCTTTGTAACTACGTAGTAGGCACCTTAATAACCCTGGGGCTGCTAGTTATTGCTCTTTAAATGTTCATGTAACTACATCGCTGGAGCACCACTAATATCTCCATTGTATTTTGCGTGGAAATAATTCGCATTACAAAATTAATTGCCCACATGGTTAATTTATATTCAACGTAAGCGGGATTGCACAAAGGCGGCAGTGAGCCGTTCCTAGTCACGAATTCACGGGTTTCGGAATCACTTATCAGTGGGTCTGTTTTCATTGAGGCTCCGTTGTTCCGGCTTTATCGGGCGGATCTGAGCACGGACGATATTTCACTCGGCGCGCCCGCCGGCGCCGCTCGTCGCGACTCGTCTCTCCCTCCTCCGCCGACGACATTACTCAGCCCTATCTGATCCCGTCTGCTAATTGACCAGAAATACAGATAAACGCTATTTTTATACGACCATAAATCTTCAAATGGCCGCGATTTGCTGATCATTGTTTTGAGACGTGTAGTGAGTGACATGTGATATCCTGTTGATGATACTCTCAACGATTATTTAACAAAATGCTTTACAAATATGCTAGCTGAGGACCTTAAACGATAACAAATATTATTATGTAACTTTTAATTGTAAATAAATATCATAATTTTCTGAAATGTGTGTGCACAACAGGTCTTTAACCTGTTTAAATATTAAATCCTACAGCCACCCGGTTAATAACTTCCATTAGATAGAAATAGGATGTAGCGACCAGCAAAGTGCTTTATACCTGTTAGTGAAAATAAATGCACATGAATTTCCCTAACATTAAGGGAATTGCTGCACAGGTGGGCAAATGAAAAGCGTTTTTCCAAAGGCAAATTTTATTCATGGTCCAACGTATACTCAATGAACGGACCCTTTCAATGTAAAATTTTGCATTATTATACTTACTTATATTACAATATTTACAACGGATACACAATAATTGAACAACGAGGGCGGTTAGCTACCCGCGAAAAAAGCCAGGGCGGTGACAGTGAGGGCTAGATGCGGAGGGGCCAGGGCGTCGCCCAGGCGCAGGGCGGGCGCGCCGGCCGCCGCCCGCGCGCGCGCGCTGCCGCCCGCCTCGCCGCGGCACGCCGCGCCCGCCGCCGCCGCGCTGCCCAGGCTGCGCCCGCGCACCTTCAGCGGCGAAATACAAAAGTTCTCCTCCGCGAACCCCGGCGTCAGCGCCAGCGGGTTCCCCAGCGGGTCGCGCCCGCACTCGCACGGCAGGTGGTTGCCCGTTATCACGATATCATCTACTTCCAACACGACCGACTCCGGCGACTCTAACATGTGATTACCGGTCAGTTTAAATATGCGGACGCTGTTGTTCTGCACCAGTGATAATTCCTCGACAGCGTCTATCTTATTGTTACACATCTCCAGTATATCGACTCGTTGTAAGCCGTCGAAGGCGCCAACACGTATAATCCCCAGATCGGATTCTCGAAGCGAGAGTCGACCGACACGCGTCAGCCCGCGGAACGTGTCTGGTAGGAGCGCTGGTAAGTCCATGTAAGCCAGTTCCAGCGTGCCGATTCCTTCGAGGCCTGTGAACGCTTGCGGCTCAATGGATCTGATGCCGGAGGGTAGTTCTATCTGTGCGACGTCGTTGAGTCCGGAGAAGGCGTGTGCGAGTATTCGTTTGATGGGGTTGTTTTTGAGTGAGATGAGTTTGATGAAGTTGGTGCCGGCGAAGGCGTATCCTTCTATTTGGGCGATGCGGTTGTGGGTGAGGACGATGGAGGTGATGTTCTGTAGGGCGGCGAAGGCGAAGGCGTCGACGGTGGCGAGGGGTGTGTGTTGTATGTGCAGTTCGCGGAGGCGCGGGAGGCCGCGGAAGGCGAAGGGGCGGATGCGCGTGAGGTTGCAGGCGTCGAGCGCGAGGCGGCGCAGCTGGCGCAGGTGCGCGAAGGCGTCGGAGCGCAGCACGCGCAGGTCGGCGCGCGACAGGGACAGCTGCGTCACGCCGCTGCTCAGCGCCGCCGGCACGCCGCGCAACGACGCGCTGTTGCACACCACCTGCCGACAAACAACATGTCACTATCGTTCACTGCAAGCCTGAGGGCTTGTGTCATTCACTGGCCAGACTTCTGGGAACGGCTTATACGAAACCAGAAGAATACAGGCACCTCAGACCCAAAACATTATTGCATTAATGCATTTGATCTTCAGGGAGTAGGAGTATAAAGGTAGGGGTAACACACAAGATCCCTGAGGGCCAACGTGAACCGGTTAGACGGTCCCCACTATAAAATAAGTTAAGATACTGCAAGCCCTTGCGCTTATTTGCGCATTGTGTAATCGTTTTGCTTACAGGAGCAAAACAAGTCCGTACTTTTAAATACAAGTGAAGATGTATGGGATTGTTTTGTTATCGTCTAACGCGACACGACAGACAATAATCTGAGCCCAATTTTGTCCGTGAAATACAAGGCATTAAATCGTTATGCACAATGAAACGATGTTTTTTTCATTGAAGTGATAAATAATATGTTACAATGAGAGTGTTTGCGTATAAGATATCCACTAGATGGCAAGACGTAGATATTAGGTCTAACTGCTTCGTGATTGGTGAATATTGACATGTCTGTCAATGTCACGTCAAAAGTAACCAATCATGCTGCAGTTGGACCTCACGCCTACGTATTGCCATCTAGTGAAGTTCTTATACGCAAAAACCCTCATTAGCTGAACAAAAACATAAAATTGTCACAAAGATCCAGGCCGTTTTTGAACTTCTGACAAGTAAAAACTAGGCGAGATTTTTAATTATTCGACTATCGGAATCAGGAATCAACCAATTTCCATTTTATTTATTTGGTGCAAGCTCAAACGATTGAATATGGTACATATATCAAAAATATAGCGCACATGAAACGGAGATCATTTCTATTTCTGTGTTAAAAAATAGCGAGGCTGTATTACAGATATTCAAGCACAAATCAACGAACAAAGGGATTTGCTGTACTCCTAATCACTAGATAAGTATCGGGATTAGTTTAGCGGAACGATCGAGATCTGCGAGACTAAGCTCTGTTTGTTATTTCTATCTATTCATTACATTTATACTATAGCCCTGATATAATATTGACTGCCTAGTTAGTATATTCCTGACAACGGCCGCGCAAGGACCAAGAAGTTCCAGGTTCGAGCCGGTCCAAATTTGTATCGGGTTATCTATTAAGGAACTACTCAGCCCGAGTTAAGATTTAATGGATGTAAGTCCGACGTCCGTGCCTCGGAACGCACGTTTTCTGGTCCAGAACTTGAATCTCTTATCTCTTGGATTGCTTTTCCCCGAACTATGAGAATGAGTGATATAGAGTGCACATATCTTTACGCGCACACTTGCGTAGAGTAGTTTCTTAATAGATAGAGTATAATATGTCTGCTGATTTAAATAATTCGCATTAAATTCGGCCACCATGGCCGAGCTCAGTCGGACACCTTATAATTATACTAATATCTATAAACCTTTACGTTATAAATACGAGACAATGTGTAAAGGGATTAACTACGTAAGGAATAAGTGCCTCGCAATGTCGCTACCGCCGGGTCCCGGCAGAAGGGGAAGGCCCAAGAAGGCCTGGTTTGACGTCGTAGTGGATGACATGTGTGCCAACAAACTCTCCGCGAAGGATGCCGAAGACCGTGCGAAGTGGAGAGTTAGGAGTAGGAAAGCGGACCCTGGGCTCCGCAAGGATGAAACCGGGAAAACGCTGAGATAATGATGATGATGAATTGTAAAGTCATAAAGTACGCGCAAATTAACGACACAAATCCTCACGAAACTTTGGTATAATCTTAGACAATTTGCAGTTTGCATTGAATTGCTAACTCCCGCAAGACACGGAGTCACTAACAAATGGGCCATCGGATCCGTATATACACAATGTACCTTTAGTCCTAACCTATATATTTGAGCAATAGTTTCCATTCTCGAGCTGAATGTCACATTCACTTTGTGCGAGGTCAAAGTGAGCTATCCGTCTGAAGCAATCCTTAATCGGGCCAACGAGAATAGTCTAAGCGGATCGTATTAAACGAGCAGAGTCTTTAAATCCATTACAAAGCCATGCAACATGCAAGAATTATCTAAATGGAGGAATTGTAGGTAATCTTGTAAGAATGAAATTGGAGATAGAGATTATTATAAGGATTCTGTTGAAGTAGGTTGCAAAAAAACTGATTTGATGCGGCATTAACCACATAATCAACTTTCTCTATTGATAGCTGCATTTTGGTTTGTGGTTGTTTAAGTAATCGCTCAAAGATATTTTCTCGAATTTCCTTCTAAGCCCCTTCGTACACGTGTTGTGTAATCATATCGTAATCGTCGCGTTAGACTAAAACAAACCCATGGATACATTTTCTTGATATAGGCTATAGGTTCGCTAAGCTCTTCGTAAAACAAAAACAAAACGATTATACAAAGCGCCGTGTTTCAACTCAATAATTAAATTTTATATTAGCATTGGCCCATAAAGAAATTCATGAAGTCTTTAAATAGTAAGATTATGACGTCTTCTCTTTAGGCTATAAAATTTAAAAAATACAGGAGGTATTTATATGGCACTGTTTCCATTTAGTTAAGGAAGTTCAGGTTGGAGGCGTTTTATCGACCGGTTGCTGTTACCACCATACAATTGAGTAAAACCCGCCAAGTGACTCTGGCCTCTCTCGGTCAGGTCGCGTTCCGGGATCAGCACTGTACGAACCGGAGCCAGGAGGGACCATTGTTGCGGCAAGCGCCGGACCAGTGGAGTCTTAGCGGCGGTATTGTGCGGGCGGAGCGGGTCAGCCCGCTGGCCAGGGAGACCCGTAGAAACGGGGGCCCTTCCGTCCGACGAACTGGCCAACTCGGACCCGCACAGCTCAATACCAATGCGAGACTCCACGCCTTGTCTCGTTGTTGTCGCAGCAGTGGTCTCCTCTTAAGCGGGCTTTCAGGGTGAGTGCGACAGGCTCAATATGGTCTATTGTGCCTGTCGACCTCATATTTGGATCTCACTACCGCTTACCATCAGGTGGAGTGAGGTCAGCTTGTTAGCTTATTATAAAAAAAAAAAGTAAACCGTCGCCAAACAAAAGATATCACCATCGTAAAAAATATCTGATTCAATTACTGCTAACACCTCAAGGCGGATTATCCCTTAACCAAAATTTCTTTTTTGCCAGTAACGTAATAGTTATGTGTACAAACATCAAACGGGTGAGCTCAAAATGATCAGTGTGCACCGTCACAGCGCGATTGCCTCTGTTTGTTCTGTCAATAAAATTAATCCTTTTCGGAATATACGCATTGGTCAACACGAACGCACACCCATATTTTGATTGAATTGTTCCAAACTTAAGCTTCACAAATAATCGGCCAAAGCAAATATCAATTTCATCCAAATATACAATGAAAATCATATACAACCACAATAGCCGAAGTTCAATCCAATTTGATATCCCATTGACATATTAAACGGACGGTTATAGGGACGCTCTTTGACGTAATCGATTCCGTTCTGTACCAATAATTTGGTATTAAAATTACGAAATCAATCATGCTTTACGATTGTTATGGATTGAAACCAACAAGTATTCTATTCGAATAAGGCGTAATAACGGTGGTTAGAAAACAATTACCAACCTGCTAGACTATGCGTAATGGTATGTAATCCATACTACAAAACCGATAACGATGAAATTTGGTGTGCAGGTAGCTGAAGACCCAGAATAACACATAGGCTACTTTTTATCCCGGAATTCCTGCGGGAACAGGGTTTCCACGCGAACGAAGTCGCGGGCGGAAAGCTAGTTGATTATAATTCGAAGTCGTCAAGTTGATAGAAGCTTACTGACTAACTGTAAGAGTTAGAAACTCGATCGTAGAATGTCACGGCTTGTAAAAAAAAATGTTTTTTCCCTTACGCATACCCAATATTTCCCGGCCATTATAAGGCCAGAGGAGAGCAAATATTGTAAAAACAAACACTTTTTCGTCTCAAGAACCTCAAATTTTCTCTAGCTTCAAGAATATGGATAGTTTATACACGTTGATGAAAACATTCGGGAGACGGCGACTGCCGATCGATCCGCTGAAAACTGTTCTAGACATCATGATTAAAAGTATGGCCACTTGTAAGTTGATATCATTCGAAGACTTACGACGAAGATTCTGATAGAAACAAAGTCTTATACGCTCTACTTGGCGCCGGTTGCAAGGGGAAGGGTAAGTTGCTTTCACTTGTAGATTATCTTTTTTTTCATATTTGGCTAGATACGTAAACTTCAAAAAAATATATATACAGTATATTTGGCCAGATACCTAAAAAATTAAAAATACTGCCTGTGGCTAACAGATAATATGCGGGAAAAATTCGACGGCTTCAATAAGCTGTTGGTTGGTGTATGAGTAGTAGTTTCGCACGTCTGGATGTTTAAATCCCCGGTCAACAGTACCGTTTTTTTTTAAATATTAAAAATGCTTCTCAAATTTTAACAAAAGTTAACAATTTCATCAAATTCGAAAACGTCTCGAAACGGAAGTCATATTGCATTTATTGTTTCGCTCGCGCCGAAACAAAGACTTGATAAAGTTTAATCAACAAGATTGGCTATTCCAATTACTTTTGTTCGTTCTATTTTGGGTATCCACATATAATCAGGATCGCACTAGATAAAACAAACGACATTATGTAGAGCCCGAGTATATATCAAGTCGACAAACTCTTATAATTAAGTCTTCCAAATGTAATAACGAACTTTCTTTCACAGTGTTTTCCCGCAATATCAAGAAAAGTTTAATCTGCCCTGGTCTAATTTACAATTCGCCTGCAGAAACTGTGCTGGCTAAGTCGGGAATAAACTACTTAAAATAGATCCTCCCATTTTATTTTGTCATTGTCACCCGCCATATCCTCGGGCTACAATGAACTTGCTTTTTGTGAAGACGTCGTTATGTTTATTAGTCCGGAAGATGAAAATAATAATGTTTTTAATAAGATTTTTTTTCTTCCTGGAAAATGTTGGTTACAGTCCATATGAGAAGAGACGAGGAATTTTGACGAAAAGTTACACACTAAAATGATGATATCTTTTGAGTATGGATTCCATGACACTCCTTTTATGATTCAGGATGATGAATACACAAAACGATAAAAATCCTATAATTTATTTGGAATCATTTTTCTACCTTACATGCTTATGAACGTCCTGTATCGGATATACGTAGATGGTATTGACTTTTGCACTGTGTGCACTCTCTTTAAATATCAAACATACGGTATCCTTATCTCGTTTCCAGGAAATGAACATATTTCATGGAGACACGAATTATTATTTTTTTAAACTTACATTATTTAAAAAAAATTAAAGTTAAAATTAAACTTAGTTTACTTCATATATTTAATATACGTAATATAGAAGAACAGGAACATGTGAAAAACAGCATTATCTGGTTTACTAGATAAGCCATGCTGAGATGTTTCCTTTTGCTCACCTTTATTTTAGTATTTTAAGACATTATGTAAAAATTTATGAAGCAATAAACTTTTTTTTTATTTATTTAAATTCCATTGTAAGTCATGTATATTTGTTTTGTTCTTGAAATTTAAATTTCATAAATATGTACTTACTTTTTGTGAGTATTTTGCTTTATATAGTAATTTCAAACGGAATCCTAAAGTGCGAGTAAAATCTAAAATCCGTGTGACGTTCTCCCGCGAGACGTCCCAGAAGGACGTCTTGACAACTAACGCCATTCACATTCTCGCATTAGTTCCGTCTCATGGGCAGATTTTTGAGCTTAGAACTTTAACTTGTATTTATGAACAGGTGCAAGTTTTTCATGATCTTGGAGTACTTCTCTTATAACCAACATATGTAGGATCACAAATATTAAGAAAATTATCTTACTTATTACAGCTCTGGCGACTCAAGTTAAAGGAAGAGTACACGAATACTGGGTAGTCTAGGTCATTCAAGAAAATACAAAGTCGTCTTGTTTAAAATAAGAACCATTACATACACCGTTCATTGTTCCCCAACGGCCAAATTTATAGATAAAGTTACCGTCCGCTATAATAATGCGGAAAAGACGTATCGTTCCGCGTTGTAACAATGCACAGTGACACATCTATTAGTACATTTTGCAAACTTTTGCTCTGTGAGTGTCCAGCCATTACGTTTTTTGCCTTTTGCCCCAACATTTGTGGGAGTTATGTACAAACATTAATACTCATTTTATGTGTCTAAGTATTACTTTTGTATGAATATTCATCTTTGCCACTTCTCGAACTGTTCTTATGTAACAAAGGGTTTTATCTCCTTCAGAATCAGATAAATAAACGATATGCGTAAATCATAACTCTGAGAACAATCGGTCATAAAGTGGATAGATAGGCAGAGTTTTTTTCGGCCTCACACCGACATAAGCATAAGTCTCTAAAAACCAAAACTTTCATACAAATTTAGAATTCAAGATCGCCTAAATTGTGAAAAATTTAATTTCTTTTCAGCATAAGGCCGTTTTTTGTTATAATATACTAGTGATGTGCCTTCGTTTTGCTTCGCGTATATTATACATAAAAACTTTCCTCTTAAATCCATTTATCTATAAAAAAAAACCACAACAAAATCCGTTGTGTAGTTTTAAAAATTTCATCGGACAGATGCGGGAAGCGACTTTGCTTTATACTATGTAGTGATTAAGAATGTATGTCTGTTATGGAGTGACGATCTGCGCAGGGCGGCTGGTAGGAGCTGGATGCGAGTAGGCGAAATGGCGAGCATTTGGGGGGACCTATGTCCAGGAGTGGACTGATTTATCATCAGATGATGATATCATTAGAAAACTGAAAGTGTCCGGGATATTTACCATGTTGTTTTGTTTTAATGAGCTCCCGATATTTCGACACTGTTGCAAGCGCCATGATCACGGGTGAATTAAAACAAAACAACATGGTAAATATCCCGGACACTTTCAGTTTTCTAATGTGTGTAACCATTACAGTTTAAAATTATATAATGATGATATCAGTTATGTTACCTGCGACTGTGACAGGCAGATGCAGTGCGCGGGACAGGGCGGCGCGAGCGACGGCAGCAGCGGCGCGTGCGCAGCGCCGGCGCCCGCGCACACCGCCCCGCACGCCGCGGCGCTGATCAGCCAGTGCACCACCCATCTGTAAAACCGGACAAATGAGACGCTGACGACAGGAGACAGACAAAGAAGATCTTTTATTGGTTATAGCGACAAAGATTATCCCAAAACTTTATTAAAATATAATTTATTTTCTTTTTCATTTTCACAAAACAACTGGTGGATTTTCTTATGCTAAATATGACATACAGGCTTCGTCAAAAGGCAAAAAAGATTAGGGAATAAAATTAATGGAAAGAGGTAGACAGTCAACCAAGAAAATGGTCTAGCACCCTAAGACAGAAAGTCATTCGCGCGTCACAGAACCACATGAGAAGATTTTCTTTTTCTGATTTTAAATGTCTCATTCTCTAATTTAACTAGGTACGCAAAACCTGTCAAATCTGATAAATTACCTTCTTGGCCGTAGCAAGTGTATTCTACACTCAGTAAAAATTAATCTTTACCTAACATGTTTTACTTCTATTTAAACGATTATTTCGGATTTACGGATTCGGAATCCTCAAAAGTCTCAAAAACTTACATAAAAATATCTGTCACGGATATAATTTCAAGCGTCTCGAAGATAATTAGATTTCTCAACCAATATCGTCCAAGTGGAAGTTTCAGTATTCGATCAATGATCTCTCAAGGGTAAGATAATATTTTGTATTTATATAACCTTTAACCTTTCTATGACTAAAAACCATTAATTTGAAAAAACAAGTCGTAGATAAGGACAAAATACCGTCATTTATGAAAATTATCATCACATTAATGAACATTATTTGTTACAATATAGTTGTTCATTTAATGTACAACCTGAAAAACGTCACTTTGCCGTTGAAAACTTTTCCTATGTGATATCTAAGGGTGAAATTGCTGTTACCAACTTTCGCAACTGCCGATTCACTATTTCATTCGCTAACTACCTGACGACATCGCTGCGAAATTATGAATGCAAAAGTTCTATGCCAGGAGGGAACTTTTCTAGGCGATATTGTAGGCTAAATGATTGATATCATTTATTTTTCATCTACTATGTGCATTTCATTTTCGCTTTCTCTTACAGAGAAGGAGAGTTAATAGTTGTAATATATTATGACAAATGGCTTCATTTATATCCACAAGACCGCAAATGTATTGTAATTTCAATATAATTCATTGAACCTGTTTGAAAAATAGTTTCTAGTAAGAAAGCACATTTTTTTCAAATTAGGATTTTTATTAGGCTGTTTAACAATATAAGTAAAACGTAATCATTTCAAAAAATACCTTGTATTTTTGAATGCCCTACCTTCACCAACTGACGTCATTCGTTTATGTAGACAATGGCATTTATTTTGTCTAAATTGACTGACCAAATAGTTACATACCACCTGCCGATATTCATTATAAGGTCAAATATCTTAAAACAGCGGTCATTAGTTTAGAGCGATGCGATAGTCTGCAGCTGCAGCGTAGCGGCAGCATGTTTTTCCCGCCCAGTTCATTGTCGGTGGCAGGGCAAAGTGACGACGACGACGACCCGAGGTCACAAAGTGACTCCGGAATGTCGGCTGTTTCGGCAATGTCGTTGGTCTCGGCGACGACTACGAGCAGCTACAGACAATCACACAAGCGAAAAAGGGAATTGGTAGCTCACCAGACTCAAAGGAGGAAAATAAGAGCTCCAAAACTCCGCGACGCCGTGGCAAACCAACCACAACCGGCGATTATAAAGGGCTCGCTAAGGCCAAAAAAGAGTACGCAGAAGCACAGCGTGAAGCTAACAAAGCCGACAATGAGGCGCTTCTTTTAAAAGCGGTGGAGGAGAAGAAAGAGGCTCTCAAAAAGAGTGGATACGGAGGGTGCCTCTCAATTGATGATTTGACGGCGATGACAGTAGATCAGCTCGTCGCCCTGGCCGAAGAGGACGCCAACACTATCACAATGATGGCGACCAAATCAGCCAACTTGAAAACCACTTTCAAGAGGGATTTCAAGTTGTGTGCCAAAAGGCTGAAGGAGTCTCTCTGTGAGGTCGCACAACGCTCGGCCTCAGAGGAGGTGGAGAGGTGGAAGGCCACCGTCAGGCGCTTGGAGGCCAGGGTAGCCGAACTGGAGACAAGAGCGCCTCCTCCAACATATCTGCCTACCCCGCCCAGGGAAACGGCCAGGTCAGTCCAGAGGTTGTCCTCTCCGATCTTTCTGTCCGAAGACACGACTGCCAGAAGTCCCCCGAGAAGTCCCAACCTCTCGGAGTTGGAGACTCTCATCCGCAAGGTAATGCGTGAGGAGAGAGTCGAAATCATGAGGCAAAGTAGGGACTTCACCCGGACGTGTATTGCGGGGCTGGAGGACCGTCTCCTCCCAGCCAAACGCCTGCGACCGCCACTTGCGGCTGACCCTAACGAAGAGAGGGAGGCTGTGGAAGAGGTATTTAAGGCCCCTGACCCCCCACAGCCACAGAAGGTCACAAGGAGGAACACTCGAGCCAGAAGCGCTACTCCTGCATCGGTTTCTAGCGTTGCCCCACCTGCTTCTCAACTCCCCACGACGCAGATACACAGGCAAGCGGCAGGGGACCCGCTCCTGACTCCGGCAAGGAGCGAGGAGTGGTCGGAAGTGGTAAGGCGCAAGGGAAGGAAAAAGAAGGCTAACTCTGCTCCCCCCAACTCGGACATACCTAAGGAAGCTCAAGCAAAGCCTTCAGCTGGAGACGCTGCGCCTAGTGCTTCAAAGAAGAGGAAACGCCAAGGGCGACGAAAGAATAAGAAGAAGGGTCTGTCTCCCCCTAAAACTGCCGCAGTTGTTATTAAACTAACGGCAGAGGCACAAATAGAGGGGGAGACCTACGAGTCGGTTCTCCGCACGGCGCGCAGATCGATGAACCTCGAGGAGATGGGTGTCGGACCTGCCAGAGTTAGGCAAACCCAAACAGGTGCGAGGAAATTTGAGTTCCCGGGCGCGGACGGTGCTCAGCAAGCCGACCGCTTTGCTGAAAATCTAAGGGCAGCAATAGCCAATCTGGCGGTGGTCACCCGGCCACAAAAAATGGTTCAACTCATCATCTCGGACCTAGATGATTCAGTCTCTAGGTCCGAAATCGTGGAGAAGTTCTGCACCATCGGGGGTTGCTCTCCGGATTCCATCAGGGCCGGAGAAATACGAGTTGGTCGAGGGGGAGTAGGCACCGTCCGCTTGCAGTGTCCCATGACAGCGGCTAAAGCTGTCACCGACAGGGGGAGACTTCTTGTAGGTTTCAGCTCGGCGGCGGTCAGGGTGCTTGAAGAGCAGCCCCTACGCTGCTTCAGATGCTACGCGGTTGGCCACACCAGGGAGCGCTGCCCGTCCAATGTCTCCCGCGAGGATCTCTGTCTCCGTTGCGGACAGTCGGGGCATAAAGTTGTCGGCTGCAAAAGCAGGCCCCATTGCGCTATATGCGCAGAAAGCGGCCGCCCTTCTGACCACTCAATGGGAGGTCAGAAGTGTAACCCCCCAAAGCGCAAAGGGAAAGATAGGCCCACGACCCGGCCAGTCGCCCCTCCTGCACCGGAGGCTCCTGTCGGGGCTGAAACGGTCGCAGGAATGGAAATAGACTCTGCAACACCGCCCACTAATGACTAGTCAGCAAGTCACCATCCTGCAATGTAACATCAACCATTGCCGCTCAGCCCAAGACATGATGTCGCAGGCGATGGCGGAGTGGTTGATTAGTGTTGCAGTCGTCGCGGAGCCATACTTCGTCGCTCCGCACTGGCTTGGCGACCGCGACCATCTGGTCGCCATAGTCTCGCGGCCCTCTTCTGGTTCCCCGCCTCTCTCACTTTTAGAGAGAGGCACGGGATACGTGGCCGCCGTATGGGGCGACATTACCATCATTGGTGTCTATTTCCCCCCAAGTCGTCCTTTGAGCGATTTTGAGGCGCTGTTGGACTCCCTCGCGTCGGTCTTTCGCAGGTTAGGCAGTCGACCAGCCTTCCTCATCGGCGACTTTAACGCCAAGTCGGTGACCTGGGGCAATCCCGCCGACAAGTGCAATATGCGCGGGAGAGTCCTGTCGGAATGGGCAACGTCGTCTGGCCTTTCAGTTCTAAACCGCGGCACTGTCCAAACGTGCGTGCGGCACGTAGGAGGGTCTGTGGTGGACGTGTCATTCGCGACCCCAGCCCTTGCCGCACGCGTGTCAAATTGGAGGGTCGACTTGGGGGAGACGCTTTCAGATCACCGATACATCAGGTGGGAGGTCCTCCCCCAAATTTCTCACGCCGCACCGGCCTCAGTCCAGCGTTTCCCTCGTTGGGCCCTATCGCGGCTGGATCGCGGAATCGCAAAGGAAGCCGCCTTTGTCCAAGGGTGGTTTGCTCCCCCGGTGGACGGTGTGGATGTCGACGTGTCGGCCTTGCGACTTCGTGAGGCGCTCACCGAGGTGTGTGACTCGTCCATGCCTCGGGCACGTCGACCGACTCCACGCCGCGCCGTCTACTGGTGGTCGAGCGAGCTGGGTGCCCTACGCGCGGCTTCCTTTACGGCCCGCCGGGCGTACCAGCGGTACCGTCGCCGCAGTTGGAGGGACCCTGGAGAGGAGGTCCGACTACACGAGGCCTACCGAGAGGCGCAGAGCGCCCTCAAGACGGCCATATGTGAGGCTAAAGACGCCGCACGCGCGGAGATGCTTGAGAGTCTCAATGACGACCCATGGGGGAGACCGTACAGGGCTGCGCGAAACCAGCTGCGCCCAATCGGTCCCCCAGTCACTGAGACTCTCCAACCATCGCTGCTGGAAGAGGTGGTTCGGGGTCTCTTTCCACCTGTAGACCCCGACTTTGCGCCGCCACGGATGGCCTCACGACTGAGGGATGTCCCGGAGTTGGAGACCGTAACGCCGCTCACTCCAGAGGAGTTTGAGTCGGCCGTCCTCTCTCTCCGGGCGAAGAAGACCGCCCCAGGTCCGGACGGTGTCCCCGCCCGCGTCGTGGCTCTGGCGTGCTCTGAGCTGGAGCAGTCTTTCCGGGGCCTCTTTGATCAGTGTCTCACGGTCGGGAGGTTCCCGGAAGTTTGGAAACAGGGGCTTCTGTGCCTCCTGAGGAAAGAGGGCCGCCCCTCACAGTCACCTTCCGCGTACCGGCCGATTGTCCTCTTGGACGAGGCCGGTAAACTTTTCGAGCGTGTCCTTGCGGCGCGCTTGAACGAACATCTGCGGAGCGTGGGGCCGGACCTCTCAGAGGACCAGTTCGGATTCAGGACAGGGCGGTCTACCATCGATGCCCTGTCCCGACTGAAGAGCCTCGTGCTAGGCACGACGGAGAGCGGGGGTGGAGTGATGGCGGTGTCTTTTGACATTGCCAACGCTTTCAACTCCATCCCCCACTCAGCAATCATGGCGGGTCTATGCTACCACAGGGTCCCGCACCATCTAAAGGCCCTGTTGGCAAGCTACCTCTCCAACAGGAGGATCCTCTACGTCGACAGGTCGGGCGCAATCAGCAGTCGAATTGTGGAGTCCGGTGTTCCGCAGGGGTCGGTCCTGGGACCCCTCCTGTGGAACATCGGGTTCAATTGGGTGTTGCGCGGTCGTCGACTCCCGGGCATGGGCGTAATCTGTTACGCCGATGACACACTCGTCACTGCCCGGGGGAAGACTTTCGAGGAGGCGGCGCGAAGAGCGACGGAGGCAAGTGCTCTGATGGCTCAGCGCATCAGTTCTTTGGGCCTGCGTTTGGCGCTGGAGAAAACCGAGGCCGTCTATTTTCACAGGCCTCGGAAGGGACCTCCCCCCAACTCGTACATCTTGGTTGGGGGAGTCCGGGTGGCGATTCAGCGCCAAATGAGGTATCTGGGGCTGATCCTGGATGCGCGGTGGCAGTTTGTCCCACACTTTAGTGAGCTGTCGCCGCGCCTCCTTAAGGCGGCGGATTCGCTGGGGTGGCTTCTCCCAAATCTGGGAGGGCCCAGGGCCAGATGCCGGCAACTATACGCCGGCATACTCCGAAGTATGGCCCTCTACGGAGCTCCTATCTGGGCGGACTCTCTCCAAATTAGGACGAATTCCGCCCTACTCCGTAGGCCCCAGCGAGCCATAGCGTGTCGGGTGGCGCGCGCCTATCGCACCGTAGGTTTTGCGGCGGCTTGCGCCTTGGCAGGCACGCCGCCTTGGGAGCTGGAAGCGCAGCTGCAGGCCACAGGCTATGAGTGGCTGCAGGAGCAGCAGGGAGATGGGTTCTCGACCGACATCCAGTGAGCGGGGTGAATTTGTGCGTGGAGCTCGAGAGGTCATGGTGGCGGCGTGGGCCGATAGGCTAGCCGAAGAAGAGGCAGGGCGTCGCCTGCTGGATGCGCTCGGGCCAGTGCTGAACAACTGGCTCGAGCGGACGGGCGGCTTCTTGTCGTTCCGTCTGGTGCAGGTGCTGACCGGGCATGGTTGTTTCGGCCAGTATCTGCACCGAATCCAGCGGGAGGACTTGCCTTTGTGCCACGAGTGCGGCGCATATGAGGACACGGCGGACCACACTCTTTTTCAGTGTCCGTCGTGGTTCGAAGAGAGGTCGGCCCTAACATCTGTGGCCGGCCCGGTAACCTCCCTCCCCCAACTTCTCCGGGGGATGGTGGAGGATGTCGATGTGTGGGCGGCAGCCGCCTCCTTCTGCGAGTCCGTCATGACTCAAAAGGAGGCGGCGGAGAGGGAGCGTGAAAACGACCCCTCCGCGCCACCACAGCGCAGAAGGAGACCGGGGCGCAGAAGGCGCGAATATGCGCGCCACATGCCGCAGTCCAACGATGGCCGGCCGGCGGTGGGTGTGGGGACACTCCCGTCGGCATTGCACCAACGGCCTTCGTCGTTGAGGGACGGGAGCGACCTTGCGTACCGGGTCGCCCCGTCACCCCCCTTCGGGGAGGTTTGAGGGAGCCCGTGGTGGCTGTCCGCCGGTGGTGTTGTGAATGAAGGCTATGCCAGGTACCACGGCACCACCAATAGGCGATGAGGTATGCCGCGGAGTTTAGTGGGTACACCCCTGGGCATTGCACCTTAGCCCAGGAGCAGCTGTCGGTCTCTTCCATCTCAGTACCGGCAGCCGGGAGTCCCACACACCACCTTGGGTAAACCCCTGCCCAAGGTGAAGGTGCATCAAGCATTCTCCGCGTTAAAAAAAAAAAAAAAAAAGGGTCAAATATCAATTACTAATAAACATAGTTGTTGAGCCATCACCGCATTGCAATCATATCTCTGGCGTATTAAGCACATGCCACAATAGATGGAACGGGAATTAGCTCCGATCACGAACCGCAATGACAATGAATACTAATTATCTACTAATATCCTTTCAATGATATAAACCTCGATTATAAATCATTATTATGTTAGATGGAGACATACAAAAATATTAACAGTATTCGAGTCTAAGCACGACATGAAAAGACTTCTGTGTAAATGTATGTTACATGATGGCCCCCGTCATATTTAACATCCCATCTAACCCTATTTATTTTGGGTTACACTGCTTAAAACAACTTGCCTATTTCCCTGTTATATGTATCTACCTACACCTTAGAACCTAAGCTTAAGTAGGACGCCTAAACAAGGGCAAAGGGAATTATTTTTATACAGTACTAAAACTAAAATCATTTATTTTATAGAGCATCCAATACAGATCAAATATACTGTTTAACAATAACTATACTCGTATTCATAGATTTTTTTATTCGGTAGGCTTAATTATTCATGGTCTACTTTCAAAACAAAGAAATATTTATTTTTATTTTACAATCCAAACAGAAACATAATTAAGTACACACAATCACAACACAGATACTCCAAATAAAAACAATACATCTCGCAGTGAACATTGAATCGCAAGTATTTACATAGGTACAAAGAGTCATATATTTTCACGTTGCCTCTTTAAAATTTAAATAAGTTTTACTTGGATATTTAAATGAAGCTTTGGGAGAGCCTTTGTCTGTACAACCGATGGTACGGATACTTTTGTGTAACTTCTCCTTTGAACAATGCTTTAAGATTAATGTGAACCTGGTAAGAAAGAATGAAAATATTTTTCTACAAATGTAACGTGAGAGGAGTAAATGTAATAATAATAGGTAAAAACAACAAACAAACAGGAAGCGCCTAAATTATTCGATATTGATAGATAAAGTTTTAAGTAACATTTAAATAATCTGTTTTACTGATTTCAAAATGTTTTTGACTAGCCTTGTAGGGGAACCAAAGAATTGTATTGCATTCTGCAAAGTTCCTAACCAATTTTACTTTAACAAAGACGTTTTTCATCAGTTACATATTATATAAAGATAAAATCCCTTAATTTTCCTTTACATCAGAAAAACCAATTAACAGCCCAGACTCTTATTCGACGAGCTTTTTTACCTGAAACGGAACGCGGGTGCCATTTCGACGAGCTTTTTTTACCTGGAAAGGAACGCAAGTGCCATTTCGACGAGCTTTTTTACCTGAATCGGAACGCGGGTGCCATGGGCGGGCGCGGGCAGGGCGCACCGCCCGACGCGCGCCCTCACCTGCCCGACGCCATCACTCTAGCGCCGCCTGTGGACAAACAGACGAACATACAAACTTGCACTCGACAGAGACGACTTTACATCCTACGTATTTACTGCAATATACACCGTGAAATTTTAGTGGTTGTTTTCCCGTGGCAGAACGATTTGCCTTTAGTAATACTATCGAATAATGCAAATTGGTCCTCGAAAAAAAAAAAATTTTTTTTCGATTTTTCAAAATAATAATTTTCCAACTCGAAAACAAGAGAAGCTATCATTGTTTTTGAAGATGTGACGTATTCAGGTACTGCTTGCCGCATGAAATCGATGCTTAAAGCTAAAGCTCTAAAGTCATAAAACGCTACACCAATCCAATGGGCTCGCGACCATGATTACGAGTTAAACCTTTCGTAAAACCGGCATTTATTGATTTTACCAAAAAGAACTGCACATCTTTTGTACTACTAAAATAGGAATCATTTTACTGCGGTAACACAACCACTAAAATTTCACAGTGCATATTAGATCTTTATGGGTCCTCCTAATAACGCGTGTAGACCCATAAAGACTAATATTTGGTGTAATGGAACTCGAAAGTCTAAAATCATACGTATTTACTGCTTTAACATTCATTTTTTTTAAACTTATTAAGCAGTAGTGATGTCCAACATATCAAGTCGACAGACCCTATTGAACCTGTCGCACTCACCCTGGAGGCCTGTTTAAATGCCGTTTGACTCCCCGGCTAAAGAGAACGATTGATGTGGGTATTCCACCTATTATACTAGTATTTACTTGTTTTTTGTTTTATGAAACTCCGTACCAACATCAATTCAAATTTAACACATCTCATACATATTTTTGAGCACTCGTATTCTGCACATGACTTACGAAACAACAGCAAACCATGTGTGTTATAAATATTATTTAGACACTCTGATAGGAAAACAAATAATCATACATTTTGAACATTGGATTTGTTGAAATATGTGACATATGTGTACCTACAAACCTAGTTCAACAATTGGATATATCAGTGATCCTTGAAAATTTCTGTCGAAATTCGTTACTAAAAATAATTTCCTTTTCTGTTACATTTCCAAACTACTCAGTACCCTTACAGTTTATTTGCTAAACCGTCTCGAAAAAAAAAACAACAAAAGTTTTCTAGCAAGTTAGATGCCAAATACAAGAGAAAAATCCTCAGACCCAATTTAAACTGGAGCTTCCAAAGTTGCACCGAAAGCTAAAGTTGCCGCTAACGTTTTTTATCTGCCAGAGAAGTTTTTTGATGTCAACTTGCATTATACAATGCACAATGCACATCTAACCGAATCGCTAGTAAGCACTGTACGTGAAACTTCCGTATTAAAAAAAGCTATGTTACAACTGTGTGATTTTGTAACAAAGAGTTATTATTACTACTGAGACATTGTACTGTGTTATTTAACTATTTTATTTTGACTGGCACGGTGGAACAGTAGTTAGTGACCCTGGCTACGGTTCAAAGAGTTGTGGGTTGGATAGATGGCGTAGTTAAAAGAAAATAATTAGTGTAAAAATACCTACATAGATAAGCTAAAACAAATCATATTAAAATTATAGATTTACATAGTCCTATTTTCTGATAAGGTTATAAGAATTTTGGTAGAATCAGCATGGGAATCATATAACAAACACAACACTATAACCATAACGGTTTGCGAGAACTGCATTCGGCCATAAACTCAGTATGAAAGAGGTAAATTATTCACATATCCCACGTCCTAACAACGTACTCGCGAATCGCGGAACGACTATTAAGATGCCTCATACGACGTCACTTTATCTTTGCGCTGTAAAAAAAGGCCGTCATATTCCAGACCGATTCAATTATACTTAAACGGAAATTGAAAACGGAGACCTGATAGGATGTAGCTTCGTCTCGCGGGAGCACACTCGCGCGGCTCCATTAAGACTGGCCGCACGCGTGCGACTAAATAGTACGAAGTAAAAAATTAATTTAATCTTCTTTTGTTTTTTATTCGCTCATGTAATAGAGGTAACTGAACATGTTGCTTACAAAGCTTGAAATTAGTTAGATAATAGTTAGATTCTCTGAATATTGTTTTAATATGATAAAAAGCGTCGATGGCCGAGTGGTTAAGGTCGTTGGTTGTCATGCGAGAGGTCGCCAGTTCAAACCCCGCCAGGTACCAATGTGTTTTTCTAATTTGAAATTCATATGTACGCGTCATTCGACTCTTTAACGGTGAAGGAAAACATCGTGAGGAAACTGCACACCTAAGAAGAAATTCTAAGGATGTGTAGTCGACCAACCCGCACTTGGCCAGCTTGGTCGACTAAGGCCTTATCGCCCTAGTTTAGGGTAGGCCCGTACCCGAGCAGTGGGGACGTATATGGGCTGATGATGATGATGATGATGTTAAAAATACACGCGAGTTTAATACGTAAAATTTGTTTTATTTCAAATGTATTGTTTTGTTAGTCTATAACAATAATGTTAGTCTATATCATTAATACGAGTACGTCACGTGTTAGGCGCATGCCATTTTTCACTCACACAACATCAAACATAAGTCATCCATAGTAACAAACATTTACATAGTTTCAAACGAAAGCCGAAATTGTACATAACGATAGCAAGTACCAGTGCGTGGTATATTTTTATTGTTACAACTTCACAAATCTCATTATAAGTGAGATGTAAATTTCATATGAGAATAAAGATCTTTAAACCTAATACTAATGGCCTGTTGGATAAAAGGAAAGATAATTAGGGTATTTGACTATTTTTTATTTTGATATAGTTGGATTGACCACTCGAACACAAAGACACTGTTGAAAGTATCACTTTGATATCTTAATAGCTCGACGAGATATTACAATTTTAACTGCACATTATTTGGGCGAGCTCAAAAAACGCTCCATACAAACCGCCCCTGGCGTGTGACGTCACACGTAAAGTGGGACGTTTGTTCAGAAGGTTCATCAAAGGTTGCGTTTATGGATATGTTTTCATAATGAAAGATGTTACTAATTCTGTTGTTTATAAGATTACAACGAAATTTTTAATGATTTTCGCAATTTTTAAATGGACTTGCCCGCAACTTTAAATGTCTTTTGCTGTCTCATTTCGCCAAAATTTAAGTTACGATTTCATTAATAATATTGATTTGCTTAAATCTTACTTATTAGCATAAAAATGGCAAGCATAACAACCACTGTCAAATACCCTATTAGGTTTTAATATTAGAACAAAATACCTACATTTATAGCACAACAACATAACTTATAACAAATGAAATGAGATTTTTTTTTAATTATCTATTCAAACTTTTTTTCTTTGTGTAAGACAACATCACATATATTGTTGTAACAGTTAGAACACTAAGCTTATGTGAGGATTTAATATACGTTATTGTCCTGGTAGATAAAACTGCATAAAGTTCGCTACCGTAAACAAAAAAAACTGTTAGAACATGATTACAACTAAGAAAACTGTTTTATGAAGATAAAATGTTGTAAATTTTACTGAGGTCTTTGCCGGATCCCAAAACAAAACGACTACATCACAAATAAAAGGAACTAGCAACACTAACGGCGCTTGACGTCAAAAATCCTTGAAAAGTTAAAGGAGGTTTAATACTTGCCCGAAGGGACGCGCTTGTTCAGGATTTGTTTAGTAAATTTCCACGTTCCCCACTGCTTGGTACGGTCATAGAACGACGTTGCTACGTTCCACTCTGGAAGTTATCTAAATGTTTTCGTAGAATTACGAATGAAAAGTAGGTACGAAGAGGTACTATGTACCTACATAATGTTATTTGGAAACATGATAATACCTTCTTCACAAAGTCAAGTTGCTGTTTGCGTAGGAATAAGAAAATGAAATGAAACGTGTTTATACGTCTTCGGCAAGTATCAGATTCGAAAAGACGAACGGTGGAATATTGAAACCATAACTAATTATAACGATTCCTACATAGAATTCAAGTTATTAATTTAATCATTTCATCGTATTTCAAGTTACTACCTAAGAAGAAGAATACGTACTAAAAAACAAGATAGTCTATATATAGCCTCTTTACAGGACACATTCGATTCATAAACAGGAAATATGATTTGTTGCTATCTTAACCTAAACACTTGTTTAGATGTACAGGTGTGCTCTTTGTCTATAAATTATGAAACGGCTAGGTTTAGATATCTAAATCTGTATTTAATACTTCAACGTTAAGTGTAAGCGTTACACGTTTTCGATCATTTCCTCCCTCCGTTAGAACACCGCGCAAAGAAAATTAATGATAGCCTTCTTTTTTATGCGAGAGTCAAATGTCCAACCTGTTTTGGGAGTTAGTGAGAGGTAGACCTTATTGGCGTAACTTTCGTTGTTTCCCTAGATACCGCCACCAGCAAAATGGTTTACGAACGGCAATACAAACTAAAATTGAATTTCCAATTTATTTTTCGTTGCTCCGCTTTTGTTCTTTTGTACACAATATTACATAGAACTGATATAAGTTTGTTGGAATCTAGGAGGTCGTCAACCTGATTCTTTATATTATGATGTGCGTTTTGATCGTTTCGTCTTTGCATTGGCACAGTTTTCCCACCCTTCGTCTATGTTTTGAAATTTACTTAAACCACTGTGGTTTATCCGTTTAGTCAGTAAAAGTCAGGATCAGTTGTTAATTGCCTTGCAGCCAAACTAGGAATCGCGTACATAAGCTATTAAAACAAGTAAGTAGCGTTTAGTTTCATCGTAATCTTAAACATTCAATATATTTAAGGGGACTCTCCTTAATTTTTAAATTTATCTATAACTTACCTAAACCAAATTTAAGTACATAATTAAATTAATCGCTCTATGTAACTAATCTACTGTTAAACGTGCAACAAATCGTGATATTTAAATAATAGACACTGTTAGACATAATTCTATATAATACGAGTAACTCATAGAATAAACCTGTGACAAAATTTGTGATTATTGAAATCTCCTTTGTCAGATGGGATTCCAATAATAATTTGCAAATGAAAAACGGTCGGTATTAAATAAATGGCACGCCAGATGAATTATTCCGCCATTACAACGGTCATCTAGACCAAATGAAAAGCGAATGACAATTCCAGGTGTATGCGGCGTCTGACGCACCCCAATTACACGCGACCACACTCGTAATTACGCTACAAATAAAATGTTAATGGTCATTTGGCCGGAATAAGTAACAAAGTATCGCAATAATAGTAATTGTCTGTTGGGGATTAGCGGAGAACGCAAATAAATACGCAATACACCTACATGTACAATTATATGTAATACATGTACTTAATGTATAATATAATGTGCGCAATAACTGCTTTAGTTAGGGCTTTGTCTGAAAATCAATGAATTACACGGCTGCTGCACTCGTGTAGAAATGGTACAAGTGGGAAGAGTTCTCTGCTTGTAATTTTAAGTTATGTAGAGGTAATTGTAAACTCCAAGTCAATATTCTTATTTATTCCTTCTTACTAATATTTAATTTGTAATAAAACACCATATTCACCAAGTATGACGTAATCTAACGACGCATAAAAGATATATCTTAATGTGTGTGCGGCTCAGATGCCACACCTAAATTTGATCCAAAAGACGCTTAAACGTGTTTGTTTACGAAGTGAAGTACCCCATTTATTGATTTCCTAAGAATTTATACTGAACTTGAACGCCCGCCTCATGTTCCTGGAAACTCGAGTCAGTTTTATCTCGTATTTTCCGTGTATTTTGTTCAACCTAAATGTTCTATATAAGTGCTTCTAATACCAACGCAGCGGTTTAAAAAATGTCCCCGATGGGAATACCCAGCTAAATACTTCCGGTAAGTCAGGTGCTACAATCTCGGTAATAAATCAACAACAACTCAAGGTACCATAATAGTAGGTTCCATAAATAATATCTTGCTTCTCACTCACTTGTTTGAGGCACAATTTCTTTCCGTCCGCAATCTAATGGAAAACAGTGACCAATCTCCAACATATTCGTACATTATCGATACATTTAATAAACCTAAGTAAATATATAGTAAATAATTATTCTTTTTGTTGTTACACATAATTTAATAATTAATAACTAGTACATATAAATAATAAACATTAATTACTTAGATGAATAGTAAAATATTTTTATTTAATTCCAATTCAAAACTCTCTGCTGAACAAAAACACGTACGTGCGTACGATTCAGAAAAAAAAACCACTAGTTGCAGACAGCGCTCACCGTTAGGTATCTATTCCTTAATATGTAGAGAAATACTTGGACAAGTCCCCGTTAAAAAACGTAATCATCACTGTCGCCAAATGTACTGTTCGGAGTCCGGAGTCGCATGCCAAAACTTAAAATTGCAAGAGTGTGTTTACGGCAAGCGCGGCGTCCCGGGAGCCCCATTACCCCGCCAAGACGCACACGCTTTTAAACTAAACCAAGCTCAAATTGCGCGCAAAAATATTATGAACATACTCATTCTTTCTTTTACGCTTCGGCGGTTCGCTGCTATATTTTCCCAGAGCGCAGTAATGTGTATATCAACGTTTTTAAATTTATCGACGCCCGGAGTTTAGTAGATAAACATGTGTTTATGCATTCGAGCCTATATGAAAAATTCATAGGAGACATTTCGAGTAAAATCTTTTATAAGGAAGACAATTTTACTCGCCTTCTTGTTCTTTTGTTTTGAGGTATTTCGTTCTATCGTGGTAACAGTGTCTGTTGTACGTGTCAGTAAAATCAACCAAACGTCAAAAAAGTTATTATATCATGGAAGCTTTACATTTTGAAGTGACTGGCATTTAGTATTTTCTTCTATTTTTGCTAACATCTCGCCTCCCGTAACCAAGAACGTTGTTTAGAGCTCGAAACATCGAGTTTCTAAATAATAATGTTTTTATCAACATCTTAGTTTACGCGAGTTTCATCCGTAAAATTAGTCTAGTTTCAAACATGACTAGGATTTCACGCTGAATACTATCCCCCATCTTACCCCTCTATGCGTGTTTGATCAGTACTTCATATTCATATCACTATTGAAGCTGCATAATAATAACACGATACCAATAGAACTCGTGCCTCAACCAGACGTAAGAGATGAGGCAAAAGCGAAATCTTCCCACGGGAAGGCTAAAGTTTCACCAAACACGAGGGGAAAATATCAAGTGCATGAAATAATATCCGAATTAATTTAGGAAACATTAAAATTACAATATTATTACCACAATGGCTTGTTTATATTATGATGTGTTTTTCAAATTTGAAATTCATATGTACCATCATTCGACGCTTTAACGGTGAAGGAAAACATCGTGAGGAAACCAGCACACCTGAGAAATTTTTCAACGGTGTGTGAAGCCATGTCAGAGGCCTACGGGCGGTTTAAAAACTCTGACACTAGGTTGTTCATCAACCATACGATAAGAAGAGAAGAAGATTATGAGATCATTATCATATCACAAGAGGCGACTTGTAATTAAAATTTCTCTATCAAAATCACCATGCCTAGAAACCAATCCTATTATATTTTCAGACTAAACATAGCGTATACTTGTAGGAGCTAAGAGGTTATATACCTATATGTATAAAATAAAAAATATGCTTCCATTTAATACAATGTTTTCATTAGGTAATATTTAACAATATGGTCTTGAAATAGACCCTTATTCCGAATAGACCAATTATGCGTCATCACAATTATCATTAAGACATCCACTTACCACGCATTATGTTACGATTATAGCCGTGGTGCCGACCTTAGAATCAATAAACGAGATAGCCAGCGCCGCACAGTATTCGCAATAGCGCCCCGAATAGGTACTATGGGTATATTAGACTGCTTTAGAATTGCAAAATAGTCAAAATTCGCGGCACGTATTCGAATGATTTCAAACGCACTGCCACGTCACGTAGTTGACGTTCAAATGTTTGATGTCCAATTTATCTTGGTGAATTTTACGTCGCCCAGTGTAGTGGACAAGTTTAATTGGGAGCCAGCAGAGCACGATCAATCATTGGAGTGGCGGGCCGTGTCATCGCTGCAAGAGCCGCCCGACCCATGTTCGCTCGTCAAACGATAGCCAATGAATATTCCCTTGCACCTTAGACTACTAGAGTCCCAGCTCCAAATGGAAACATGCCCGTGGTCGAGGGACATGACACATCGCACCGCATCGCACATAAATTCAGCCTAATACAAATGTTCAGTCAACCATTACATGATTACAACCCGGACGCAGGACATCTGTTAACGATTTCACGTTCTCATAGCTACGCATGTACATAAAAACCGTATAATTTACCATCTCGTGACTACATAAAAGAATGTTATGGACGGATGAACACGAAGGAACTTCAAATAATCCATTTAGAGGAGGATAAATATGATTTCAATATGAAACAAACTGGGTGTACTGGATTCGGTGAAAGAAGAAATATAACACGAAAGAAAGAAACGTTTTTATTCAGTTACATAACTTAAAGACACACATACATTTACAAAAAATAAAAATAAAGTAAATAGGTAACTGATAAGGGATCTGCTAAGCATGTGTCGAGAAGTCGGGAGACACCGCGACCCTGGTCTTCCGCAGATACCTTATCAGGGAGAACACGCAGTGCACAACAGCCCGTTAAAATAGTAAGGACGTTACTTAAAGTAGGAAGTAGTAATGAGGCATGAATAGATGAATAGACATATAATAATGAACGCAACTTTTACTCGTCAAATCCGTTAGTTCTTGTTCAGTCTTTAAAATAAATGCTTCTTATAGCTTTCATATATTTTTTTTAAATAGTTTCGGAGCTTTTAATATATGACAAGTCCAGTAAATTTAAATTTTGGCAAACCAATAACCATTAATATTCTTTTATTTATGATACTTTGAATAAGTATTGAAAATAAAAGCGTCGATGGCCGAGTGGTTAAGGTCGTTGCTTGCCATGCGAGATATCGCCAGTCCAAACCCCGCCACGTACCAATGAGTTTTCAATTCTGAAATTCATATGTACGATTATTCGACGCTTTAACGGTGAAGGAAACATCGCGGCATCGTGAGGAAACCCGCACACCTACGAATAAATTCTAAGATTGTTTAGTCGACCAACCCGCACTTGGCCAGCGGTTGCCGCGGTGGGAAGGTACGATTCATAGTCAAAGTCAAAATCAAGTCAAAATTATTATTAGGTACCTATTATTATTTTTATGTACCCGGGTTCAAGTAAGTAGATATTAGTCTCTCAGATTAAGAACCATAAGTTATGAGCAATTAATAAAAAAAATACAGGTATCAAAGTTCCGAAACAACTACGTAAGAACAATTCTTAACTTAAGCTTATAATAAATAGTATACACGAATGTACCCACTTAAAATAGTCAGGAACGTTTCATTTACAATAGGTCCAGTATTCAGATTATTCGGACCCGTACCGTTGCAGTTGGACAATATTATTCAGATTTGACTGTGGCTATTTTGGCAGCTAGAACGTACCTACGACTAAGTTTGAGTAGAGCGTAGTACACGCTGTACGTAATCGTATTTCGCGGGAAAATAGGTAACTATGAACCCTTTTATAGTTCCCTAGGGAATAGCAATTACTTACATAAAACATTCATGTCGTTGGCATATTCCAATTTTTCTGCTCGTACTAACAAAATAAAAAAAAATTATCATAGGTTTTACCGCACATTATTATCGCAATACTCAATTCAGCAAGTACAAAAATTATATACTACATCTCGATAAGTCTTTTGAGATTACTGAGCCCCACTGAGCCATAAAAGAGGGATAACATTTGTGTCTGCTTACTAAGTAAGTAAATATACCTACAAAATATAATACAAACGGCCAAGATCCTGCGCCTATGTCTTGTCATTTCAGATTGCCGTCTCCCCAAACTATAAGTGTGAAGGAACAGACAGTGCACTAATATTTCCTACGTAATTGAGTTTTTGATATTGTGATCTTTATTGCGATACGACTGCCATGACCGCAATCTGTCGGTATCACCTTAATAATCAGGCGTGTGTACATTTGCGTACAATAGGCGTTGGCGGCGTAGGATTTTTACCCATTATCCCGAGATAAACGGGGGTGTACACTGACACGTATAATCTTGCAAAGGACGAGTATAAGATTACATGTGTCAACTTACCGCGTGTGCGAACACACCTTGCAACGGAATAAGAAAACGAAAAAGAATTCGCCTTTTTTAATAAATTCTTGAGACGAAGACAATGCATTCCGCGTGGGTAGCAAAACGTTTTATTCAATTATGAGTCGACTCGTGACGTTCTATATGAATCCTTTTAAACGTATTCAACATGATTGAACGATTTTGAACGTGAAAAGATTTAAGGTTTTTTACACGTGTCGGTATGCATGTTTTATTTTTACCAGTAAACGAAAAACTCACTATTCTGAGGGTGTATTGGGAAAAGGTTTAATAATATTACATTTTCAAATGAAAATATTGCATAAATAGTCTTAATCACAATTTTATTTTAAAAAATCGTTTGTAGTCGTGGGTAATTCAAAAATTCTGCCTTAAGTATCTTTTCCACATGGATGAAATCGCTTGCATATTATTTACTATTCTAACAAAGCTTAAGATAAAACGTACTAAGCAAATTATTTGCGACTTTCCGTAAAAAGTCCTAAAAATAATTTCACTGACCGTTTTATCTCACCTTAAACCTACCACATCTGTTTTGCAGCTCTACCTAGAAACCTCTTATTGTCCAGTCCTACCTATGTAGTTGTGCCTCTAAAGTAGAATCGAATTTATTGCCCGCTGGAATGCTGGAGAAAACTCATAAAGAAGAAAAAATCTTTTCAGAACACCATTACACAATTTACAGCGTAATAAATTAGTGAAAATACCAGTTATAACATTTTAACATGACTCTTTTGCTGCAAAACCTCAGATATTAAAATTGCTTGGGGATTGAAAAGAAATTGTATTGTACTCTTTAAACGCCTTATTAATATTATATAGGTAACATTAATAAGCGTTATTTCATAATAGAGATTATTAACCAAAAGAAAATTATTTTCCTAGAACTGTATGTATAGATAATAAAGCAGAGTCGTCTTTACCTTATCCTCATTTTCGGAATGAACCAAAGTAACTATTTGTATATCAATAAAAGAACCAGAGGAAGTAACATTTTTCTTTCTATACATAATGTATGGGATGTGTCATACGAACATGGCAAACTTTTCCCATACTTTTATATATACGTTTCATACTTCGCAATGTGCGAAACTTGCTTCCATATGAAGAAAAACATAGTATAATATACATTCGTATGTAGGTTTATGACATCATTGTTGTCGCGAGTACATCACAAATCTTCCCCCGGGCGAGTTCTGTCCCCCATTTTCTCTTTGTACACATTTACAGTTCCTATTATATCCTAGCATGCGTTCTTTTAAACATTTTTTCGCGGTACACAGGTATGCTCAGCGTAAGAGGTAGGTAAAAACCGTATTGACGCTAAAAGTCAACAGCATTTCAAACAAGAATTTATTGAATCTGCCTCAAACTTGATCATCTTCAAGTTGTGTCTACAAACGTTTTCCAAACTCGATAGTTTTGACAAGTGGCTCGCATTCTTCAGTCATAGCAAAAGTTACTGAATCGTTAACAACTACAAAGTACGATTCCCTGTTACGAACATTCTTTTGCAAGTAGTTAAGGACCGCAGCCTCTTAGGATTTAAGTAGCGAATATCGCAAACGGTTTTATTAAATTTACATTTGAATAGGTAATTAAGGCGTGACCGGAATGGCCTGACTAACTAATACGCAACTAGTTACTTTGTACACAATTTCGGCATCAAAGTAAAGACGGGACGGACGAGAGCGCTAAAAGAGTTTTAAGGGAGACATCGTTATGACATGAATAACTGATGGACATCGTCCTCTCCCTTCATCGCTTGATTAACATTCAGAGTCGTTCGCGACTCCAAGCTCAGTATTCTCGTAACAATAGCCGAGCGCAAAATAAAAGCTTTGCACGTCCACTCGCTGAAAGGCGGACTTCCCGAACTTACGTCAACCCAGTTTTTATTTCGTGTTGGAGTACGTTAGCAAAAACAAAAACTGGACGGGGGCGGCTACTTCTCGAACGCCAGCGGATTTTTCGGTAAGGAGGTGAATAGTCGGTGAAATTATGACCAATTTCTCAGTCCAAGAGCATTTTAAAACTGTTTTATTCACTTTAAAGGCATCCATAAAATTCCGTAAAGTTTACGTTAGGTTCCGCTAGGTATTAAAGCTACAATTTTAAATAGCTCCCTCAGTAAATTTTTTCACCATATTCAATTTAGGGATGTTGCCAATTTTTTGGAATATTTTTCTGCAGTAAATCTGGTACATCGCACTGGGAGTAATTTAATAAAAAGTTTGACAAGTTATATGAGCATCACTTTTTAAGGTGTTTTGAAAAAATAAGCTTAATGTTTTAATTATGCATATATGAATATATGGTTGGTAGTCCTTCTTTAATTCCATTTTAATAAGTGACATTTGTATTAACACAAGTCGTTCACTGTATTCAACTCCAAACCGCGTGCTAGAACGGTTATTCAAACGACATGTACCAAAACGAATACCACGTCAGTTATTTCTTATGACACGGTTCATAAACTCTCAAAACTGGGAACCGTTCAGATAATAACGCATCTCGATTCTGATGAACCCGCAGTAGGTATTATGATAACGCGCGACGTTCATAAAATTCGTTTTCCTCGACGCTCGCCGCCTCCGTTGTCACCCAGCCTTATTAGATGCCATTACCCTCCTGTGTTCACGCGTTTATATTTTAATTAAAACATTTTGCAAAAATGAAGCTATAAGACCGCCCGTTTGACGGCTCAGGCCCTTACCGTTTGGACGCTGCAAACTTGTACACACAATATAATGAAATAACTCAATGTATTACTTTTGTAAAATATCCATTGTGTAGTGCATTTTTTGAGGCAAGGTTTTTGTTATAATTTTCGGATAAACTGTGGAATCGCTCTTTGAGTAAACAAAGTGTCGGTAGTTATATAGATTAAATTTTATACAAAATTTTAGGTAAGTTATTCCAAAATATTCTCACTTCATTTTTTTATAAAAAGGCAATCACTTTAAGTAAAAGATGAACTAATTTAACACAAGCACTAACTAACCGTTAAATACGATGCAAAAGATTATAGGATAACCAATCTGATATGCATAATCTTCCGGGAAGACGCCGACAAGAAAACTCGATAATTACTTTTTAACAGTATATTCTGAAACATGCTATCACAATTTTAAAATATTAACCGAGTCATTATTCTTTATCGCCGTAGCCTTATTCTTTATCGAATTTGGGAATACCAATTCCAATTTTAATCCCGGTTCGAAAATAAACTTTCTTTTGCGTGGCAAAAAGGCGAACGGGGGTTAAAACAAAACTGACATTTACGTTGTAAACGACTTTGTACGGTTGTGTTTTTATATAGGCGTAATAACTGTCCGATGGGCCCTTTCCGTGGCCTGCGGCAGGTGCCCGCTGTTCCACTCCTGCCCTTCTAATTAACAAGATATATCTACCAATTACACGGAATTTTACTTGTGGCATATTTTAACAACTTCCTGTTGTGTTGTCGTTGTTAGCAATAGGTAATACGAGTGCCGTATGTCGCCTTGTTTAATATTTACCTATACATTCTTATTTTAACAGCGCATTATCCAATTAACAGTTTTTTACCTTTCTGTTACCCATGTTTATGTTTGTTATAATCGTTAACTTGAATCTTTACAAGACATAAATAGTATACAAGTTAATGTTACATTTAAAAACTCAAAGTAAGTATAAGCAGACAATAAAATTATACATAAATTGTTAATATCCAACTAAATTAAACAATGTTAAGATACATTGAAAGTGGCAGATAAAAAAAAACTTCGATTGACCTGGCCCCGAACGAGATCCGTTAAATTATATGTATATTACATCCCGAGGCACTCACCTGAACTTATTAAAATAAAATTCGAGTTTGGGCACCGCTAATTGAAAACATTTCGAACGCTTTCTATAGAAAGTTTGTTTCTGACAAGTTATGAATGGAAATAAATCATTGAGGTGATATAATAAAACCGTATTGCGACCGCTCAATGTTCGGCCTATTGTCAGTGAGCTCACACAATAAACACCGTAAATGGACGCTTTTATCGTCTATACGTAGAATAGTTTTGGCTAATATTGCCTTTAAAGTACAACAATATCCACCGGGGACTGCAGTGATATTTTTAAAGCAAATGTATATTGACGAGGCCGCCGAAATAATTTACATACTGGTTCCATTGATTGTTCAATATCGCTAAAAGGTTCCGGTAAAAGTTTCAACTGCAGAGTGCTGATACAGCGTATCTTTAATCATTTATTGTACCAAAAACGCCGCATAATAACAAAAAAGTGTTGGAAGACATGGGCTGTGACAGTGACTTATGCGCCGTCCGCCCTTTCGCCACCTCCTTGCAATTGTCCTTACTTATTTTTCTTTAAATTGCCGTCTAAAATAATTTTTTGCCATCGCCGAGTCCATTTACGTGACAGAATTATTTTATTTGTCCATTATTCTGCGTTTTGTGTTATTATAAAGCAAGCGATCGCGGGGATTATAGTAATTTCGCGGTGGCCTAGTTTTCGACTGTATGAAATAATTAGAGTTTAAATGGGAGCTTATCCACTAGAAATATGCTAGCAACAAAATGAGGTCGTACAAATTTGAACGTGAATTGTTTATCCAACAATAATAATCGGAGTCGCTGAGCGCCGATAGCTGATTTAATCCCACTTAGCTCACAATGCGGGCAATAATTATCGATCATTATAGAATCGCTTAGACGTCTGGCTAATATAGAGTAGATTAATATGATCCCTTACATCAACTATGTTTAACCAAACACTAAACACTTATGTTTACGCACGGCTATGCTCGTTTTTAAGTACGCAGATTCATAAAGCAAATTTTTATTTATTATTGCAGTAACGTAATATCCCACTGCGCAATATATTTAAACATGTTATTGCAGTTTTTCGTAGACCATCGGTAATACTATTTTTAAGCACATGCTCCAAACCGCATAAAGCCGCATAAAGACGTTCTTACTTACAGAGTTGGGAAAAAAGCTACACCTACATAGGTAGATAAGATATGTATCTTAAATGACAAAAGTAGAAAAAGGCGTTAGCTGAAATGATTTAAAGAATTCATTATTTATATTGATCATCATCATCAGCCCATATACGTCCCCACTGCTGGGGCACGAGCCTACCCTAAACTAGGGCGATAAGGCCTTAGTCGACCACGCTGGCCAAGTGCGGGTTGGTCGACTACACAACCTTAGAATTTCTTCTTAGGTGTGCAGGTTTCCTCACGATGTTTTTCCTTCACCGTTAAAGCGTCGAATGATGGTACATATGAATTTCAAATTTGAAAAAACACATTGGTACCTGGCGGGGTTTGAACTGGCGACCTCTCGCATGGCAAGCAACGACCTTAACCACTCGGCCATCGACGATTTTATCAAATATATATTGATCAAATTGTTACTAAAAAAATAGATTTATTACCTTTTCTAAAAATGATCTGACATTTATTATAGTCCCCATTATCTCTTTATAAGATACACATGAAAAGAAATGGATGAATAACATTTACAAGCAGATATGTAAAGGGCACAAAAAAAGAAACAAAGTGGCGTGTTCCTTGATAGTGACACATATGACCACCTCCAGCCGCCTCCTTGAGTTATACTCCAAATTAGTTTTAGGGTCAAAGCGTCTCGCGTAAGTAAATAAAAACCACTCCATGCGCGTGTTTGCCGACTTATGTGGATTTCAGACAGAACTGAAACTCTTTGTGAGACAAATATTTTGTGAGGCTATCGTGCTACCTACGTTTGTCAAATATTTGAACAGAGCTGTGAAATGGTCTCAAATACATGAATAGATCGAATAATACTAATTTTTAAAATACAATTTGATAGCTTAATTTGTTAGCTGCTAGTATAAAAACTACTTACAGCTTTGATCTCTATTAATGAATAATAATTTAATCACAACATTTTTTTTATGTCACAGATTTCGTTGCGACACGTGCTCATTAGTGTATTTTTGTAACCTACTTGGAACACTAAATTAAGCTAAATATAATATAAATATATTATGGTCTATAATTACCGTCTAAAATATTTCATATAAAATTTTTCTTTTTATTTTTTCTAAACTGTCAGCATCATAAAACTACTCTCACAGATAAAGCAACATAAAATAATCGCAGTTAAAGGATTCTCAAATCTTTTTACCAAAGGATTACGAGACCCATAACCGCACCCATACTTGGCGATAGCACAACGAACGATGTCTCACAAGCATGTTTCCGCGCAATGTTAGTTTATCCTATTATAAGTGATTAAACATAATACTATTTGGTATGTGTCAAACAATCTAGCTCCGCTGTTTCTGCATGTGCATCCAAACAAACACGGTGGCTTACGGAGCCCCCGGGAACTCGCAACTGGGAAGATAAATAAACTTTATCGGATTAGAATCTGGGATACCTACCTGGGACTGCGACATGCTACGGGAGAACATGCAATTCTACGATCATATATCATTTTATAAATGGCACTTACAAATAGTTATTTGAGTGTACAAATGGCATATCCACTTGTGAATCTAATGTAGTTGGTACATTTTGAACTCATAGTGTCGCAATGTGTGAATGGGTGTTGAATTATTACTGTGTTCATTTTACAGTCAGTAGTAAGTTTAACATTTTTTAAAGTTTCTGTCCTCATTTTTACTTAGGGTACTTCAAACTATCTTAAAGTATGAAACCTTCGCAGAAAATTAGGTATTATACTACTAACTAATATGCTTTATCGTCAGAGTGAGTCCCAAGAAATAAAATAATACGTAATAGTGCAGCACTTACTGTAGAGATGTGCAATGTGCATAGCTATTTACCTCTTTAGATATAAATCTAATTTCGTTGAAACGTATAGAATCTACGAGAATGTGGAGCAACCGTAGCCCGTAGCCTTAGGACGCGCCGTAGCGCCGTAGCACAGTGCTACGTGTCAGTTAAACCGTATAAAAGTCAATGAACACATTTCACTTCGTAATAGTTTCGAGATTACATACAAGAAAATGTAAATCTGCACATACCCTGAAAACAGAAGAAGACTTAGAAGACGCTGTGTGGTACACTACGAATCTCATACAAAAATCAGCTTGGTTATCTACCCCATACATAAAATCCAAAACACTGAGGCAAGACATAACCCTTGAAATACGAGAGTTGATTGCAGTTAAAAGAAGACTGAGACGTCAGTGGCACACAAGTAGGAATAGACAAGATAAAAGGCACTCAACAAAGCGACAAAAAATCTTAAAGAAAAGCTCAGGGACAATGAGAACAGAACACTACAGGACAAACTAAAGACTTTGTCCCCTTTCAAAACAGATGATTACTCACTTTGGAAAATTACTAAATCGTTGAAAAGACCTAAAGAACACATACCACCACTAAGAAAAACTAATAGTGAATGGGTACGAGAACCGCAAGCCAAAGCAGAGTTATTTGCTAACTTTTTGAGAGAGGTATTCAAACCCAATGAGCCTGATATCATGAACACAGAAGAAGACATTGACGAAATCTTAAACTGTGATCACCAAATGTCTCTGCCACTGAAGCCAGTGACGGCCGCAGAAGTTAAAAAAACAATTGCACAATTAAAACAAAAGAAGGCACCAGGATTCGATCTGTTAACACCCGAAGTTCTTAAGCAATTGCCAAGAAAAGCAATTGTACTGTTGACAATCATCTATAATGCAATACTGAGAATACAATATTTCCCAAAGTTATGGAAGGTATCCAATATAAACATGGTAGCCAAACCGGAAACCTCCCACAGAAGTCACATCATACAGGCCCATAAGTCTTCTGCCAATCCTATCAAAGGTATTCGAGAAACTAGTTCTCAGACGTCTTCTACCATTACTCGAAAAAGAAGATGTAATACCAGACCACCAATTTGGCTTCCGTGCGCACCATGGTACAACAGAGCAAATTCACAGAGTGGCCCATACAATACGGCAATCACTAGAGAGAAAGGAGTACTGCTCGGCCGTGTTCCTGGACGTGCAGCAGGCCTTTGACCGTGTATGGCACAAGGGCCTTTTATACAAACTGAAACTGCACCTGCCACATACTGCATATATGCTTCTGAAGTCCTATCTGCAAGACCGAATGTTCCAGGTTAAATGTGAGGAGTGTCTCTCATCAATCTGTCAAATAGAAGCAGGAGTACCTCAGGGGTCAGTGATGGGCCCAGTTCTATACACAATATATACTGCTGACCTACCCGTCACCGAAGACGTACTGACTGCTACCTATGCAGACGACACCGCAGTTCTCTCCTGTGATAAAGATCCAAATGCAGCATCCATGAAACTGCAAGAAAGCCTGGATAATGTTGGATTGTGGCTTAAAAAGTGGAGAATAAGAGCAAGCCCAGGAAAGTCAGTCCACATAACATTTACACTAAGGAGAGGAAACTGCCCACCTGTAACACTAGACGGAACTATTTTGCCACAGAAAACAACTGTCAAATACCTAGGTATGCATCTGGATAGGAGACTCACCTGGAAAGATCATATACTGGCTAAAAAGGACCAGGCAAATAAGAAGCTTAGAGACATGTACTGGCTTATAGGAACACAATCAACACTAAGCTTGGAAAATAAACTGCTTGTGTATAAGTGCATTATAAAGCCCATATGGACATACGGCATTCAACTCTGGGGATCTGCCAGTCACTCCAATGTGGAAATCCTACAGCGCTTCCAGAATAAAGTACTGAAAATACTAAGCAATGCTCCATGGTTCACACGGAACGATGAAGTGCATGAATACTTGGAAGTACCATCAATTAAGGAAGAAATAGAAAGGTCTTCTGCAGCCTATAAACAAAGACTCAAAGAACATGTAAACCATCTGGCTACAAAACTATTGATCACCAATGACAATGTATCTCGTCTGAAACGGATGCGACTTGCCTCAATCTGAACTCTCAATTTAGTGAAGTAATGAAATAACAGATAACATATCAAAGGATGTGCACTCACAAATGCCCGAAATGCCAACATCAGATCTGATAAAAGCCAAGAGGCTGATTGCAGATATTTAAAAAAAAAAAAAAAAAAAAAAAAAAAAAGTTAAACCGTATAAAAGTCAATGAACACATTTCACTTCGTAATAGTGACGTAACATTTTATCGCTTCACATTTTCATAAAGCGCCCGTAGCTATAATTTATCACGTGGTGTATACCTGGGGGAGTAGACATTTTACAAAACATTTATTTGTCCTGTCCGATTTATAGTGACGTCTCGTCACTAAATTTTCGGACATAACCGAACCTGCAACCGGGTTGTGAAAACCGAAAGTTTCGGTATTGATAAACAGCAAAGTATCAATTGAGTGATAATAATTATTGTAAGAAGCTATTTCAGAATATTGCAATTTTTTTAATAACCTGATAGAGCAAAGAGAAAGGAATTAAATTAAGTACGGGTATTTCATGACATTTTTTAATAGCCGAAGTTAAAAATACCTAATTTAAATGGAGGATATTAAATTGGACGATAATATTACTCATTTAAGGAAAATAATAGGTATTCTCTATGTTTAACTTTGCATGCTACAATTTATCCTATTTAAAGTAACTTCACAGCGAAAATGTAAAAGTGCAAACATTCCTAAACTATTGGAAGCCGCACAATGAAAAACTTAAATTTATGTAATGTACATACATCTGATAAAGTGTAACATTTTTAAGGCAACAAAGGCTTAACCGAAACATCTGTCTGCCCCTACAGATTTACATGTGGACAACACACATTAATCGCGCTGAGCCCAGCGACATTCACTATTAGTATTTGTAGTTTAATTGGGACGCGGGGTGAAAGTGCCACTGGAGTTTTTGCTCCCCGCTCATTACGTAGGACAGTAAAAAATTCGCCGAGCCATAATTGTGGGAATCCACCGCTAACCTTTATGGCGGCAGCATAATTTAAGCTGTTTATTACTTTAAATAGAAACGCGGTAGCGCTGCTTGTACCCTTCCTTTTGTAGGCATTCAGCCTTTAATATCTTTTTATTTTTCTCTAATTTACTTTTTTTATCCGACTTTATCGTGTCCGTAATAGCTGGCAATACTAATGGCTACCTTTCTGCTTGACAATGAACTACACTCTGAATGCTGAATATTAATTCGTTTTAATTATAAAACGTAGTTTAAATTGATCAGAGTTCGGCTGAAAATATTTTGGTTTATAACAGTTAAGCTAAAGTCCGAAATTAATTTATAACATTAAACCTTAGTAATAGCTCATTCAGACTCGCCGCGTGGCTTCTACGAATTCTCGTACGCTCTAAATTTAAGCCAATTCGCCACTCTGGCCTAATGCAGTGGATATGTTAGGCTACCAGCCCAACTAATTGTCAAAGTTGTACACGTCGCCGTATGTGCATACTGTACTGAATTTTAAGATAATTTCTGAGGTCACAAACTTGTTCAAATGATGTTTGGCCCGTTTCTGAATCCCGCTAGCGCTTGAACTAACTGCTTATATTAAATGTTTTTGCTTTAATATCTATACTTCGTACGAAGGAAATAAGAAGATTATGTACCGAGTTTTAAGAATTGCATTAAGATAATACGAGTATACTGAGTACTAATGTAATCAAGGATAAGCTTTTCATTTCACCGCTTGTCCGGCTCAAAAAATATTGCAGCCTATGAGTCCTACTGATCCTCCTGAGTCCTCTTAGGCATTCAAAAATCACAAAAACAATGTAATAAAATATTGCAAACAAATCGTTGAAATTCTATCTACCTTATGCATGGCACAACACTATATCAGTTTTTGACATATTGCATTAGAATTTGGCACAGGTACATTCAACGATTACTTTATTATGCGGATAGGGTGGTAATGAGATCTGAAAAGCCTTCCCTTGTCACTGGGCGGGCGCGCGGTCACTCGTGAATGATCTATGCGAATTTTTATAGCCATTTAACTATGTGCCGAGTATTACGTAAGCAATGGCGCGGAGAGCCGCGGACAACTGTCGCTTTTTTTTTGTTTTAGCGCATTTTATTCCGGACCATTTTATTATTTTAAGCTTTGCACAACATAACTGGTGTTGCCGGTTATTATCAATGCAAACGTGATGAATGTTTTTAAATCTTTTATTTGAATTGAACACTAAATATTGAATCGTAACAGGACTCCATTGCGGTTGTCACGCTAAACTCCGTAGGTATCTATTAATGGCGTACATTTAATCAATTTACTCCAAATTATATTTCTTTCAATGATGTAATGATGCCCTGATTTAGAACATAAACTTTTTACTTTGAATGCTAATAATGGATAGGGTTAACTTACACTGTAGGCGGTGGATTAGCGTATTCCAAACAATAACTTCTTGTAAACAAGATCTAAAGTACCCACATAGATCAATTTAATAAATATATTATCTGATAGCCTAATTCTGTTCTTAAAGCCAATGTTAATAGGGATCAACCAACTGCGCAGAACATATTCTATATCGGAGCCGCTCTTAGATGACTGATTTGACACTTTTTATTTTATATTTTGCATTTATCCTTGTTAATAGGAACATATTTAGCGAATCATAAAGAACAACTTTTAAAAATAAGCGCGGGACCGTGAGTCTAGGGACCCTGGACTAATAATACTTTGAGGCCCAACTAAGCGAGGGTAGAAAAATAAATTGAAAGGGAACCAGTACAGCAAGATCGGAATATTATAAAAAACAATTATATTTCACGCGAAAAGTAAGCTCGACATGGGGGTGATATAGGTAAGACAAGGTTTTCAGCTCGACATAAAGGGAATATATCGCTTGGGGGGGAGGCTAAATCCACTGTGCCCTAGGTTGAAGCCCAAATAGCCAAATGGTAGACCCGGCCCTGGATCCTTCGTCGATCACACAGATCGCTGACACTTTAGTACGATATGACGATGAGAGAACAGGCGCAGGACCAACGGTCTCACGTGCTTTTAAGAGAGTTACCACCATCGACTTCCAGACTCCAGACTAAGTGGTTTCTCAAAAAACCATTTTAGCCAAATCCACAACACGAACCTGGGTGGGTACTCAGTATTTACGCGGCTCTTCGCCAGCAATACATCGCCGAGCGAAGTCACTTAGAGGAGTAATATAAGTTTTATAGAAAATAATTCTGTATCTCGAAATTCCCAAATAGACAAGAAAAAGAACAATTTACGGAGTTTCCAAGTGCCCAGGTGAACTGTCTGCTACACTTTTAACATTTAACAAAAAGCCGGCTCTGAGAACTCTTATTTCAGTTACATTTATTTTACGCTCCGTGGCACTCAAATTGTGAAACTATACATTTCGTCTATTAGCCTGCAGTTATTTCGAGTTTTTATTCGTGAATAACGTAGCTAAGTAGGTACCTATTATAGTTTATTACCTACAAACGTACTTAAAATGGAACAAGCTCATCTACCGATCTAGTAACCATTAATACATATAATTAACTCAAAAGTAACTCCTACGTAAGTACATAGTGGGTAGATGTAGATAGGTATACATGATTAGGTATGTAGCTAAAATTTTATTTAGGTCGAGCTGTTATAAACGTTCTATTTTTTTTTATTATAATCTCCCACCTCGTAAAATTTATCTGCAACAATTTACACCCAAAATTTAAAAATACACTCAAGTTTAATTTAATATAATATGTATTTGACCGTATCTAATAATGTAGGTACATATATAAAAAAGACAAGTACTAAATATGTGAAATATACTACTATTTGAAAACAATTATATTCGAATCCAAAAGAACGTAAAACACCTACCTAGATTTTTTCAGATTTTTCTATCCCAGTAAACGTTGTCAAATATCATTAGCGAGCTTTCACAATTAACACAAACAAATATTATGTGTCTAAAAACAGTATCCTTGTTTACGCAACTTCATTAATGTTGAAGCCTCGTCTTTTGTTTTACTAATTTGCTCTTATAATGAGTTTTGCCCAAGCAATTATCGGCTTCTTCGTCTTAGGTGGTTTAGGTTGTTTGGTATTCATTATTTTTTTCTACCCACTGAAAGTTTTGCGCTGAAGTAGTTTTGAAAAAGTCTTAAATAGGTATCAGACCAATTTGTTTAGGTCTACCTACTTATTCGACTTTTCAACATAACTAACAATCAGTACCTACATTTCAAAAGAAAGCTAATATAATAATAATTTGATACATAAAATAAGATTGACAGTATGAAAATATAAACATACAATTATCTACTAAATACCTATACGCTGCAAAAATTTGGTAGGTAAAGCATATATTTTCAAATCACAATTACACAAAAGCAAAAGTAAACTACAAACACAATTATAGCTCAGAAAAGAAAAGCGATGTCTCATAAAATGAAAGGAGCATTTCAGCCGTTACGTTCAAAAAAGTTCTCAAACAACGGTAATAGAGGTGAAACTTCGGTCTTCCCGAGGGATAAGATTTCTATTAAAGAAAGTGCAGCCACTAAGCACAGGACGGTAACTTATTGAGAAACTTCACCTGCTGTAACTGTAATATTAATCACTTGTGGTGTCACTGTTAAGTAGTGATAACCATGCGATCACGCACGTTCACTCATTACGCGTTCGCGGGTAGATGGGCAGTAGGCGGTGCGAAGGAGGTCGCACGTCGGCCGCGGGAACTGAACTGACGGAGCGAGTGGCGGCGGCCGCCGTGCTCCGGGCGCGCAGTCGCAACTCCTTGGAGATCCTTCAACTCCGCCGTGGAAACTCCGCTACGAGTGGCTTGGACCATCTGCCTCCGGTTTCTTTTAAACTCTCACATGTTGAACGGGTTTTATTCGATTTGTGCAAGCCGGTGGAACGTCTGTTAGTTTTTGGATTTCGTATTGCAACTTTTTAGGAACGGTTTTCAATGAAGTAAGTATTAATTTCATTTGAAACGAATTTGATTAAATATGAATAAACATATTTTACAACTGCCGTGAGAATATTTTTAACACATTTAGATCATCGACTTTATGTAATTTTGTATTTATGGGTGGTCTTGATTATTTGTGCTGTAGTTAATTTACTGTTCTTAATATCCGTAAAAAAGCGCAACATCAAGTTATCCCGTAATTAGACCATTGTGTGATACGAATATTTTGGCTACCTACTTAGGTCCTACCTACTTACTCGATGAATCAGCTTACACACCTATCTACCTACTTGACACATAATTATGGCAAATCCATCCAAATGTAGCAAATGCCCTGCCCGTTCGCGAGGATTGCGCCAATGGATATGCGCGGAGTGCTTTCAAAGTTTATTCTTCAGATTAATAAGCTCCATAATATTGTCAGTTGATTAATGATTTACTGAAACGCATGATGTTAAAATTAATCATCAAACGTCTTAAGCATGTTGGTCAGCACAATGGTATTGCTTTACTAAATGAGGCGGGTGGGAGGGGGCCGACAAAAGGTTTAAACGTAAATTATTATATCAGGAATTCTTCCCAATTAACTAAGACTGTTTAAAATAATCAGTAAGTAGATCAAACGATTGCATCTGCCCTGGAAAAATCAAATCAATGGGAAATATAATACATAGTTACCTATCTTTTCTAATGTAGGTACCTCTTTTAATAAGGACTCATGATGCCCGTTAAGTAAAATTTGGCCTGTGCAATAACTACTTTGATCAAACCCTCAATTATTTTTTTTATTTATTTATAATTTATTTATTTCGTAATCTCAAACAGGTTTACAAAAATAAAAACACTAACATTATAACTGAAACATATTGCGACCGTGTAAACCTGCTCATTTTCACAGTGGAGAATCTTGAACAGCGGCCACTGCACTAGGCTCTAGGCCTGTATCGCAGGAACCAAAACGATTACAATAATTTCGTCGGATTCAGTTAGGACGGATATATTAAAACTAAATTAAGATATTAAAATTGTGTGTGTGAGTGTGCGTGTGTGTGCGCGTGTGTGTGTGAGTGAGTGTAAGTGATCATGATTAACTAGTTGTAGGCTATCAAGATCTTTTCAGTTTCATCATAGTTGGCTAAATGGGCTTAAAGCATGCTTTTGGGTTATAAGTTCGTGAAAGCCATAACTATACACACACAATGGACCGCAATCTCCTCAAATCGCAGAAACAGAGGAAATAATTGATGAAGGCATAGGTATCCATTGAAGATCATCCTTCGGCTGTTAGCATGGTTTTAACATTAATTGATTTAAAAACTGAAAATGTCCGGGATATTTACCCTGTTGTTTTGTTCAGTTTTCTAATGTATGTAACCAGGACAGTTTAAAATTATTAATTGATTTGGTAAGTGGTCTACTCTTAAGAAGTACGTACGTAATATTTTTAAGAGACCGTATTACCCGTTTATTCCGATCCTAACCCGAAAACCTGACCCGGTCGCAGGCATGTAGGAATTCAAATAAATGATTTATACAGTACATAATGCGAAACATTATCATTTAAAAAAAATACTTAACCTGACGTCGACGATGGGTCAGGTTGTCAGTTGATACATTCGGAATAAATATTTTTTTCAAATTCCTACCAAACCGATGACCGTATTTTGGTCCAGTTCGGAATAAACTGTATTACCTCTTCATCGGCCATGTCACTTTATCTTCCATCGTTTTTTTTTACATTGAGTAGTTTTTAATGCACACCGACAACGCATGCCTTACATACTCCAGCAAAGCTGACAAATGACAATCGTTCAAATAAGTTAGTTTGACAGTTGACATTTCGAGATAAGATGGGCCGAGCCGACAACAAACTTTATTTTTGTATTTTTCTCACTTTCGCTCTGTCGTTTTAAACAGATTATTGTGTTTCTTGCACCATAATTTAAATTTAAAATGAAGCCTAAATCTGGCCTGACTCGATTCCATAATTGTTATATTTTACGTGATAGTAAAATCATAAAAGAAGATCTCTGGATTAGGGACGGCAAGATTGAAAATCCTGAACAAGTTTTTTATGTGGAACAACTCGAAGCAGAAGTAACAGTAAATTGTGGCAATGCGCTTATTGCACCAGGGTTCATTGACATCCAAATAAATGGTATGTAAATGCGTTTTTATATTTCTTCCTCATATTTACAATTACTTTAATAAATTGTTTTCGTATATAAAAATTTGACCTACATATCATAATCTGACTCCAGACAAAGTCCTTTATTGAAAAATGAACAGAAAAAGATATTAAAAATCAATAAATACCAACCTGAGTGCATGTACTCATTAAAATTAGAATTTATTATGATTTATTTCTTAATTTTTTTATATTCTAATAAGTCATATTTTTTCTAATTATCTTAAAGGTGGCTGGGGGATTGACTTCTCCTATGACTGTGACAATGTGGAGGAAGGAGTTAACAAAGTCGCCAAAGGACTCTTGGCACATGGTGTAACATCATTCTGCCCTACAATGGTGACATCTGATAAGGAAAAATACACCATGATCTTACCAAGAATTAAAAAGAGAGAAGGAGGGAAAAATGGAGCTACCATTCTTGGGGTGCACCTTGAAGGACCTTTCATCAGCCTGGAAAAGAAAGGAGCTCATTTGGATGACTACATTAGGATACCTGAAAAGGTAGATTTATGGCAACATAGGTTTACTCTTAAAAATAAATTATATTTACTCAAGTTTTAAATTTCATTTGCAAAACTATCTGATAAACTTTATCAACAAGAATACTCATTAAATCCACATATGCATTATTTAAGAGTCATTTATTTTGTTTAATATCAAAAAAAACAATATATCCAGAACCTTTACATTAAATGTTATCAGCGATTCATGAACTATGCTGCAATAATATCTCAGACATTTTATCTGTAACCCACTTTTAATAAAGTGGTTACATGTTTACTATTGTGGTTAATGAACTTGATAACATGTATTTATTGCCACAAATAAATATCATTGTTTTATCTATCTTATTGGACCCTAATTTTAATAATGTGGTAATAAATAAATTATAATAATTTTACCCACATTATTGTAATACATTTTATATTTTCTCTTCAACAGGGATTACAATCAGTTCAAGATGTATATGGATCACTGGACAATGTCATAATAGTTACCCTAGCCCCAGAGTTACCCGGGGCCACAGAAGCTATAAAAGGCCTAACTAGTTTGGGCATTAAAGTGGCGTTAGGGCACTCCACTGCAAGCTTAGCTCAAGGGGAGGAAGCCATCAGGAATGGAGCCAATTTGATTACTCACTTGTTCAATGCCATGCTACCTGTAAGTTATATACATCATTCTTTCAATGCATGATAAATTATTCAACTAAATATATTGTGTCACCGATATAAATATATATTTTCAGTTTATATATATTAATGATGAAGTTTTAATGACAAAACTTAGTTAATGAACTTGATCAAGAAGTGAAATTTTCTTTTAACAAAACTTGTATTAACTACATAGACATGATATGACTGAACAATTGAATTGTAACTTAGGTCTTTTTAAAATTTTGTTCTTTTCTCTCCTTACTAGTTCCATCACCGTGACCCTGGTTTAGTGGGTCTGTTAGCCTCGACAACAGATAAGCAAGTATACTATGGCATTATATCAGATGGAATCCACACACATCCAGCTGCACTCAGAATAGCTTGTAGAACGAATCCTGAAGGTAATATGGCATTCATAACTTTAATAACCACCTTTTTCATACTAAATATAAGTAATGGCAGTTTAAATTCTCTATGTGAGTCTTGTAAGTTTCTTATTTACTTTTATCTGGATATTGGTAACAGTGATAAGAACAACTCCTTTGTACAGTTTTATCAAATTTTATAAATTGACATTACTGTCAGCTCTAAATAGTAATTATTGCCTTTATGTGCAGTAAATAATTCTATCTTTATCAAGCGATATGCGATGACGCTGCTAAATCATTACGTTTTGCTCGCATTCCTACTCTTCTGACTATGAGGAGTTAAAGAATCACATCTGATCACAATTATTGATCTTCCCTCACCACCACAAATTTCGAGCAAATAATAAAAAGAGTGATACACTTGTTCTAGGGTTAGTGTTGGTGAGTGACGCAGTGGCAGCGCTAGGCCTGGCCGACGGCAGCCACCGCATCGGCCCGCAGGCAGTCACCATGGAGGGCGGCCGCGCCTACGTCACGGGCACGAAGACGCTCTGCGGCAGCACCGCTGCGTTGGACGAGTGCGTCATCACCTTCAAACAGTCTATTGGTAAGAAAACTGAAAATGTCCAGAACATTTACCATGTTGTTTTGTTTTAATGAGCTCCCGATAGTATAGTTATTTTGGTAGTAAGCAATGGTCGCTATTTGACGCACACTGATGGCTGCCTCCATACAATCCATTATGATTACATTAACATTGGATCATAATACATCAGTTTGGCTAGGTACTCTCAGAGGCGTCTCGGCGAGTTAAAGGACTTCGCTGTGTTTTCGTTTGATCACGATTACTGACTTACTTTTGTCAGAAAAGCTAGTAATCTTAATTCAGATATTCAGTCGTATGTTATCTGTCTTATATTCCGTTGTATTTATTCAATTTTATTGTAATAATAACCGTGTTATAATCTTGTTTCAGATTGTTCCCTAGAATACGCTTTAGAAACAGCATCGCTCCACCCAGCTAGAGCTTTGAACATAGATGACCGAAAAGGAAAGCTCAATTTTGGATATGATGCAGATTTCGTTTTCTTACACCCTAAAACACTGCAGGTTCAATCTACGTGGATAGCTGGCGAATGTGTTTATAAGAGACCTGTAACCGGTAGTGGATGATAGCGACACGAAAATCTTATTAGCAGTCGTATCCAAGGGATATAAAACTTCTTTATTCATTCCTATTTTACTCATAGAGGAAATGTCTTAGTATAAACCGCATGGTGCACTTTTAGTTACCTACATAGGAAAAAGCATTCTCCGTTCGCGTGCCTATAAATTCATATGTATTTTAGCTGACTATTTCAAAGTACCTATACGTAGTTAGTAGAATTATTTATTATTTATCTCGCATAAAAACACTTGACTCGGTCGATCTACTGACTTGTATAACTGAAAAAACAAATACTATAAAATTCAATGTTAAATTGGGAAAAGCTCCCTGAAGCTATAAAACTATAACTATTTTATAGTATTGTTGTAACAATACTTAAATTTAGGAAACTGGCTGCCACTGTTATTTTAATTATTAACTATGTAAAAGCGCCATAGTAATGTATTTGAATGTTTACGAATTCAATAATAATACTTAAGTTTAATTTTGTGAATAAGGTAACTAAATACCAATTATTAACATTTTATTTAAAATATAATTTTTACAATTTATAGACATCTATAAGATGATTTTTAATATTTTTATCAATAACTAAAATGTATGATTTTAATATTTTATATGAAATATATTTAACTGACCTAATAACGATTTTTCTTTCTAATACATAAAACCCACACCCACATCCCCTGAATAACAGCGTTTTTTTTTTCGAGATTCTACTTGCACTACCTACCTGCTAGGTCTCCTCACCTAGGTAAATTGATATTCATTTGTTTTTTTGACCTTCATTTGATTTCCCGATGTTCAATGGTTTTTCTGATATTCATTTGTTTTCTCGATATTCAATTTGTTTTCCCAACATTCATTTGTTTTCCCGATATTTTTAAATGTTTTTCTGGCCTTCATTAGTTTTCTCAAGTATGGCGAAGGATTACGTCATGCTTCCCGGCGGACCAACTTTTGATTTAACTAAGTAGTAGGTATAAGTAACTTAAAATAATTCTATGAAATATCTATTATCTCAGGTTTCGCCGTATTTTGCAACTGAAAGTGGTTGCGCTGCAGAGTATCCTTCCAGCGGAACCATCACAATATTGATTCTAATTGATTTAAGGACCTCCCAACTCACTAGAATTTAAATAGACGGTCAAAGTGGTGTCTTAAATTTTCTCTTTGAAGCGTTTCTTACTAAACGCGTAGTCAAAACTTAATTGTTGAAATTTGATACCTGAAAGTTTTGAAGTTTTGAAATTTGGCAATTTTATAGATTTTGGTATGCTCTTTCCAAATTTCTACTTTGCCACCTCGTACGGCGTTTCGCAACTATTTTGAAAAAATGGCGCCCAAAAGCAGTTTTTTGATAATAACTCCTTTCTGGCGCATTTAACAGGAAAACATATTATACAAAATAAAAGTAGAGGAAATTTCCTACAATTTATGTCTTAACCTTTTCTTTCCTAAAATCAATAGTTTCGGCGTAGGAGCGCCGTAAAGTGTAATTCAATACACGTTTCGGTAGAAAGACTAGTTTCGACACCACAGTAGGTTTAATCCACATTTGACTGACTATCTGACAGTATCCAGCGGAACCTGATGGTTCCGGAAGGATACTCTGCAGCGCAACCACAACTTTCAATTGCATAATACGGCGAAACCTGAGATATAGATTTTTTTTTAAATAGGACTAGTATTCATAGACATTTCATATAATTATTTTAAGTTATTTATACTTCTTATTAAATCAAAAGTTGGTCCGTCGGGAAGCATGACGTGAAGGATTGTGTGCGATTCCCTTTTTTGAAAAATCATTCTTATCAGATTTCAAATTGGATGGTGTACCTCCTAGTGTTATACTTCCTGGCCACGCCACAAAAGCAATTTAATAAGTGTACAAAATGGATGGATCTCGGGCAATAGAAAAATAAATATAGAACTGATATCCCTCAGAAATAAGAGTGGAATGTGTCCTAACATATGAATAGTTATCATCTACCTATTAACACGTTGACTGCGGCCCTAAAAATCGATCGGAACCTGTTGCGCGCACAGACGTTGCGAAATTTCGAAAAGACGAGACGCCGGTGCGGCGGCACGCGCGTGCCGTGTAAGATGATCCCATACAGCAGGGCGGACGAACACGCCACGCGTGTAAGGTCAAACACGCGTAGCGTGTCCGGCCGCACCGATGCATTGAGAATTTCGCGCTCACGCCTGGCGTGTTAGCTCAGCACACGCGTTCCAATGACGAAAACACACCGTGTGTGTTTTCAGCAGTGAACGTGTTCAATGATGATCACTGTATTGGTAACGAGAAAAGTTGGAACTGGAGAAGGAATTGGATAGGATAGGAGTTGTGCTTGTCCACGAAAAGTGATACCTAAAACCAGGATAGCCAGCTATTCAAAACAATTTTAATAATTCTTCAAATTTCCTGACAACATTGTAGATGATATTTCACATACAAGATTTCCATGTTAGAATAAAACATTATTAGTTAGTGGCATGGAAAATCTTTATTGAAGTAAATATATTTATAAAGTCAGTACAATTTAAGTTCAATAGTTTCCAAAAATATTAAAGTGCAGGTTGCTGATCACCTGGCAATGTTAAATATGATTATTTCTTAATTAAAATACAAGCTAATATTGAGAAAACTGTAATATGTATGTGAATAATAACATGTATATACCTAAATAAAATCATGACAAAAATATATTTTAGGCAGGCTCTGAGTTACACTGCTCTTTGCTGTTGTTATCCTGGCCACAGTTCACGATAATAAACTTATAATTATTAAGAAACCGCTAAGGTAACATGAAAACCCGCACTCGTCGTAAAATAATTGAATGAGTGCAACAAGACAAAGTGTCCAAATTCTCAAGTAACTTCAGCGGTGAAAGAATTTGGTCAAAGTAAGATGTGCAACTAGTTAAAATAAAAGTCTACCTCTGTCCACAATTAAAATAGAAACTATTCTCCGGTTACGATGGATAATAACATGACTAATATTAAACTCAATTCCTCCACAGCTTCCGAGATGTGGACAGACATAACCAGTTGGGCATCTTAATTTTACAATAAAATTAAACATCAAGTTACAAACCACGCAATGTATATTCATGTATACAATAATATTACTAAGTGTATGTATGTATATAATGTAAATACATTTTCATGAAAAACAAAATAATATCATGGAATATTCAAAGAGCCAAAATATTGAGATTAACTCTACCTCGATACCATTAACTTCTAAGATCTAGGCACAATGCAGCAGAGACTCCTGTATGGATTACATAACAATTTCGTTGACTGTGGGGCAACATAGTACGAACTCGTTCAGTCAACACCATCACACAAGGTATACTGAATTGTTATCTAAACTGCCAAGATTAACATTCGCGGAACATTACTATAAGAGAAAGATATGTGGAGACGAGTGGATACGGACAGGAATATTGTATTGTGAGCAGAATAGACGGACCAGTGGTACTCTATGTGCTGATGCTGCTGCGCCCCTGCAGCGATGAGTAATTCCACTTTGCCCCACCAAGTTATCCCACTGAAATCAAATCTTTTGCCTGAAAAGGCAATCCTATCCCAACAGTGGGGGAGCTTGGTGGAGCATAGTGGAATAACCCGCAGCTATGGCAGCTGCCGCGAAGGCAAACAACTACATCTAATAAACTCCAACCTTTAAGTGTCTTCAAATAACGGAGGGTATTGTCTGTTAGATATAATTTCGTGTCGAAGTCCACAGTCACACTAAACACATCCATGTGGACTACTTACTAAGTTTAAAATACTTTAACAGAATTAAATTATTGAGCAATATATTCTTAAGAGAATATAGTAGAGATTTGCTCGGCTGCACCAACTCTACGGAAAAATTCATGTTAATCCTAATATCAAATACCAATGCACACTCCACAAATGTCATTTTCCTATCATGAGAAACAATAATAATAATAGTAAGGAATAAACGAAATCTTTGGATCAAAATCAAAATATGCATTTGAATCATGCACCTCTCACACTAGATATTACAATAAATTTTACTTTTTCCATAAACATAAAAATGACAAGAAACTTAATAGTGAAACTTAAAATATACTTAAATCTAATTTGAAAACAAAGTAAGCCATTTTAAAAACATGTAATGTAGTTAATAACTATTCAGAAAAATACGGGAGTTGCTTGCAGACAATTTCTATGAAAACTAAATTGATTCGGCATGATATGTTTTGTTGTTTACTGAGTAATTTGTGAGATGAGAAGTATCTAAATGGCCGCTAGTGTGAAAAAAATTATGCTTATAGTTATAGAATCAATTAAAAAATAAGATCACTACAATACGTAAATACCAAGAATTGTATATTAAAATATTTGTACTTTTACTGACTAAAGGAAAAAACATTGGCAACTGCTAATAATCCTACAATTGTAAAAAAAATAACTTGTATAATGTAGACTGAAAACGGTCATCTCAAATTCGTTCACTCTAGATGTGGAATGCAATTAGAATTCTTTAACAATATTAAAAGGTATAATAATATATTAAATTTTTATATCAGCTCAACAATGTATATAATCTATGATAATTTAAAAGCCTAGATCCAAACTGTGATATTTATTGCACAAGCACACATGTGGCTTAAAATTTCAATGAGAAAGAGCTCACAACCTTTAATTATTTATGTTGTTTTAGAACAGCGGAGACCAAACTGGTGAGGTGGGTTAAATCAATTAATTTCAGTCATTTGAGCATGCTGTCTTTATCGTTTTTAACAGGAATGGTATTATTTTGGAGAACAGACAAACTAACGTTAGTATCCCCACCCACAGTCAAGTACACGGTCCGTAAGTAATTAAGAATCGAATCTTTAATGCCACAACACCGGAACCATCAGCTGTGCTTGGTGCCACAACATAGGCAATACGCCCACCTCCAATAGGGAGGGTAACATTAGAGCTCACCTTGTGCGCTGCGAACCCTACTTACCACGGTACGGGGCACCGCGCGCCCGCGCGGCCGAGCGCAGGCAGTGCCACATGCAGTGATACTACACAACTACTGAAGTATTTTATTGCTGGATACATAAGGGAATATAGATTCAAGAGAAATATATTTTACCAAAAATTGCTTTTAAGTGTATATAGGTAACTTTAAGATTTTCGAGAAAGGCTACTGTAATGTACTCTAATGATACAATTATTATCGAGTAATGTCAATGGACAATAGATACCATTTGACCTGCCATTATCCCATGACAAAGTGCTTACTTGCTACGGCAAGAATATACAGCCAAACAGACGCGGCGAATACCGCCGCGACCCGCACCAACCGCTAATAAACATCTCTAAACAACATCACCATATAGGCAAACACGTGATACTGTTATGTTGTGTATATCAATTGAAAAACACTAGTCACTACAAAATAATTACTACTCCAACCACTACACAAGATATATGGCAAGAACAAAGGAAACATTGTCGATGAGATATCACCAATCGATGTAGGAGAATAAAATAAACAATAATACTTTTAAAATATAAGACAGAATATCAATGTCATTGTAAATATTTGGAAAATTACACATACTATATCATATGACATTTTAATTTCGAATTTATTAATATGGAATTCACACATAAAATAGTATAATTTGTAAAATTATCCAAAACTTATCACACCACTTTTTAATATTTTTATGCAACCCTAAAGCAATATTTATTAATAGCGTCAAACGCTCCCTTTGGGGCAATAATAATAAGTTCTATTTCGGTTAATTTTACTTCACTAACACACAATAATTTTGATCAATGACAACAAATTAAAATTGAACATTAAATATTAAAACCCTGAATATTAATAATAAAACAAATAAAATTGGCAACAATTAGTAACTAATTTTTACAAATATCATACAATAAAATAATTACTATGTGCATGCACAAATATCGTAAGAAAATAATTTGGCAGTAAAAATTCGTAACTCTAAAGGCCTAAACACACTGGCCAAAATACTATTCAAATATAGGCCCGGAACATATAATTAAATAAAACAGTAAAATGACAAAATCAAGAGTATTAATCACACCTAACTCATATGCGAGGGGTATGTAGACTCATTATTTTAAACCTAGTTAAAATAAAGAAAATAAAATTCCCTAATGCTATCGGGACAAAAATCCTGAAACAAATAACTTAAAAACAATATGAAAAATAAACCCAAAAGTAACTCACTAATTAATAGAGGATTCAGACTCAAACGTCAAACATCTCACTGGCTTTGACCAACATCCCCTCGGGCCGGCGCGCGCCCGGCGCCCGATCGTGTCTTTATCGAGTCATGTTAAGTCTTAAATTGTTGGTTCATTATGTCTCTCTATTATTGCTCATATCACATCAAACGTTGCTAATGTATTAATTGTAGAACTGTTCCAACAACGAAATAAATACCTATACTAATTAAGTACAAACATTATACATAATATATATTTCAATTACGTTACAATAAATTTTAATAATGATAATAATATGGTTCAGTAATATATAAAGTGCCAGAATATAATTTTATAATATTCGCGAAATGCCAACCACTAATTTAGTAAACTATGTATCTATCTGTCACACTGTTAATCAGGATCATTTAATTTTAAAATCTAATTAAAGATTTATAATATTTTTTCGAACCTTTGAAACAAATTTGAATAGGTACTCAAAAAAAATTAGAGAGCAATAATATAGTAATTTAAATGAAACATTACAGGTAATTAATAATAAAATATCACACTTAATATTAGGTGGTCTGGTTAAGTACCAAAACATTGCTTTCCAATGCAAAACAAAATAATGGTCAAGTACAATAAAAGACATGGATATGTCAAATAGAATACATTTCATTTTCGTTGGCTCACGTTTGGCTCGTAATAATAATAAATAACATCATTAATGAAAACATTTTAAGATCAATACTAAAATATATAATTTAATCAGAATAATGCTTCCTCATTAGATAATTTCCAAAAAGCCTAATTACTTGGAAGACTGTGAATTCGCGAAAATACACAATTTTGGTATAGGCGAAATTGTATGTGACCATTACTTGTGCATTATAATACTATTTATTACCATATTATTATCAAAGTGTCTACTTGCCAAGTGTCACAATTCCCTCCTGTGATATAATATTATTTATAAGAGGGATAAAGCTGTTGGTAAAGTGAAAATCTAAATATAATGTGGCATTTTGTGAACCGCAAATTTCTAATTGTATCTATATCTAAAAAACTATGAATCTTAATTTTGAATAATATAAATGTGGGTAGTTATAAAAATATACATATATTTTGGCGAACTGTATACGAATATCGACCACATTAATACTTAAAAAAATGCGTATATGACGACAATTTCAAATATATAGCGAGGAGATGTGCAATTTATTGTCTGACACAAGAGTGTAATTTTCTGGCGGTGGGTACACGTGTTGTCATATTAAAGCTATAAAACCAGAGATTTGATGTATAAAAGGAAAGCATATGTTTTGAAATCCTGTACTCGTTTTGTGACAGGTATTGTGACTATGCTGTAATTATCTTGGACATTATTCGTCTATTTTCAGGTAAATAAACATTTACCTAGGTATTCTCAAGTTTATATAAAATCAGCACTCGCATACAAACATCACTCGCTATATAGGAGAAAAAGCATGATAAATAGTATATACTTCGTTTTAACTATCAATATTATATTGTACAAATTATTGCAAAGTTAATTTTAAGCGGTCCTTCAATAATACAGCTCTTTGAGGTTCACTATCAAGGTAAATTTATCATGAACCAAATTTTAATATGTATGTATATCATAACGCCTACTTATGAAAAATCTTCAAATATGTAATAGGCTCTCAAAACAAGAGTACATGAAAACATTTTGTATAGACACAAGAATTCTGTAAATGGTAAATATATTTTAACGGACAATATATAATATTGTATACGAGATTAACCTAAACTAGATGGCACGTAATAATAGTGTCGCCTCTTTTTTTGGTCATAATAGGACTTAAGTGTTTTCTACGAACTCAATTGTGCGTTATATTTGTTCAAGCAAATCTCTGATATTTATGGTCAGTTTCAAAGTACGTATATATGGGTAAATTTCCAACAATAAACATTAAAATTTAGATCGAGGCGACACTCCCACGCAGTCCCCTAATTGACATGTTTAACTTCACTCGAACTAGGAACCATACCAGCTGCTAAATTTAGAAGAACATAACAGTCCAGTCAATGGTCACTTTATTATTTTCATTTGATTCAGTGACTGGTCAAGTATTGAATTCAAATTTAGTAGAGTTTAACGCACCCCTAAAGTAGAAATGAATTATTTTTCGACATTCTCTTTCCACACGACAATTAGTAAAACTTTAATTAAGTTACGTAACACCAAATGTATGTTTCAGAATATTCAACAATTTATACTTTCAGGGAGTGTGAAAACCTAGTTTTGGACTAGACACATCAAGACCCACAACAACCAAATAATTATATGTTGTGATTGGCTGGACAGTTAGTAAAAATAAAAAGTTCAATAATATTACACTAAACTTTGGATTTTCCATAACTATAACTAAATGCAACCATATAAAATGAAGATGAACAAACCAAAAAAAATACACAAGTATCAGTACTTTGGAAATAATGACTTATAAGATCTATCCACAAGCAGTGATATCTAAAATGCCACAAAACAAAAAACATGAAGCATAGTAACGTTGGGATTACCAGGTTCACTGCACATGGACAGAAAGTTTAAAATATTGTTAAAATCAGACTAACGTGAAATTTAACACAAAATAACGAAATAAGTAGTAGTCAAATACTGGTTTAGCAAAAAATGTTAAGCTTTGTAAAAACAGCAATTAAATATAAAATATAGGGAATAAATGTGAGATCTTGTAGTATGCAGACTTACAGCCATCGAGTTACTCCTCAGACAATGTAAAGGGTGTTGAGGACTAGAACATGGTGATTATTCTTAGCCAGAGTGACAATATAACCCTCGGAGGTTATCTTCAACCCGCAACAGCGAGATACCTGCAAAAAAAATTGATCAAATATAACAACAGTACATAAAAAACGAAAAAAAATTCAAAAATACTTGTCGTCAGTACTATCTTTATATTTTGGAACTCTTTTCCCCACAGGTTAGGCTCAGCCTAATGTGGGGATCAGATCTTTATGTAACTACTATGAGTAATGTTTTTTGGTTATAAATTATTTGTAATTTGTAAAATAAGTTAATTTTTTTCTAATCTTGATTCAAACAAATTCTCAACTTTGGTTATTTTTCTTCACCCTAAATCTGAATTAGACATTTTTTTAGTATCCCGTACTGACCTTCACATAAGGGCACTCGAACTCAGTGACAAGCACGCCGTCGCGCGAAAAGACGGCCACATGAAACTTGTTGCCGTGCGAATCGCCGATGAGCACGTCGCCAGCGTCCGACACGTCGATGCCGTTCGGGAAGTTGGTCACGTTCTCGCAGCCGATGCGTCGGAGGAAACGGCCCTCATCGTCGAACACGACCACGCAGTGCCCTTTGAAGTCGCAAACGTAGAATTCTTTGCCTGTAAAACATTTAGGGATAAACATTCTGAACATTTTTCTAGAACTCTTTTTTTTCAAGCCCTCTCCAACTGGTTGTAGATAATTTATTTTTCATTCATGAAATAATAATATTACAGATCCATAAAGCACAATAAAATTATTACATAATGGCTTATAAAGATAAACATACAATTTAATTTTAACATTTGTTAGTTTTAGTGAAATAAGTTATTAGAGCTTTTAAATTAATTGTCACGTTTTCGATATAAAACTATCATAAAACCAAGTAAAACGTGTTCGACGTATTACCTATTTGGGTTAATATAGAACAATAATATTTTTGCACCCAATCACAAATACTGCCTGCATACAATTATGATTATTATAAAAATTACTCGAACATACCGCTGATAGCAATATCGGACGGCTCCCTCATACACTCGCTGCAATCGAACCAGCTCATGAGGTCACCTTCCTCAGACAGAATGAAAACAGTCGGCGTGACACTGTCTACAGCCACAATAAGACCTTCGGCAGTGACCGCCAAACCAGCGACTATATCAATAAAACGCACCTGGAAACAATTAATGAACATAAATCAGCAATCCACAATCAAACATTATTATCACCAAAATGTATAAAAACACTTACGGCAATCTTCTTCAAGAAGTGTCCGTTCTTTGTAAATATTTGCATGCGCGACCTCTCGTTGCCGCGATCGCAGACCACGAACTTGCCCGTAGCGCGGACCACGGCTACCTTACGCGGATACCACAACTGGCCTTCTTCCTTCCCTGCCACTCCGAAATTGAATTTGTAGTTACCTGACTTATCAAACACCTGCGAAAAAGAAAAAACATAATCAATCAGCTATCACACATCTAACCTACCAAATCAAAACGAGGTAGATGTAGAACGAACCGTGATGCGATGATTATTGGTGTCGGCAACAATAATATCTTCGTCGTTGCCCAAACAGAAACCATGGGGAGAGTTGAATTGGCCCTTGCCTCCACCGAGTTGGCCAAACTTGAATCTTATATGCATGGGAGTTGCTTTAGTCGCGCGAACAAGAGGCGCTGGCGGAGCGACGAGCGCGGCTTCCTCGGCCGCGGTTAACAAAGGTCTCCCGGGCGACACACCACGTGGGCCAACTCCGCCGATACCTCCTACTCCACCTACTCCACCAAAGCCATTGACATCTGAAAATATAAGACAGATTAGCGCATTTTCTATAAGTATACAAGTACAAGTAATATTACCATTTCATCAAATCTTTCTTACCATTAAGCCCAAGCTTAGCCAGAGCTTGCAAATTGTTGTATGCTTGCGGTGAATTTAGATCACCTGCAAGCAGTTCCGCTAGAGTAAAGGATGGTGCTGGCGAAGCATGAGGAGGTGGGGGCACTTCTTTCTCGGCAATACTAGCCAATTGTTGCAAATTGTACTCGACCATAGAAGGCAGAGCGGGCACGCCCGTAACGCCTCCGACTCCGGGCACATTGTTGACGTTAACCACGCCTGGAATGACACTTGTATTGGTCACCGCCCCCACTCCTGGTACGGCGCCCACGCCAGGCACCCCGATAGCCGGCACTCCCCCGACTCCAGGCACACCGACCATGCTGCCGACTCCTGTGACTCCAGTTACACGGCGAACGTTTGCCATCGGAAAATCATCAAAGACCGGCGCATTAGTCACCGACACGGCAGGAGAATGAGAGTTAGAGGCTACAGAGACTATGGCGGATGATTCGCTCGCACGCTTCCTTTCCTCAGCGCGAGTTGCCTCTGTACGGAATGTTCCAAAGGTTTCTTCAGTTATGGCATCAAATTTTTCAAGTTTGGTGACGAACTCCAAAGAGTAATCTACATCAAACTCTGGTGCTCCTTCAAGCAAACGTGCAAATTGAGAAGAGACGGTTTTCTTTAACATAACAATCTCGGTTCCGTCACCCCGGCGCAGAAGCCTGGCGGCAAACTTACAAGCACAGTCGATGCGTTGCACAGTTTTGTCGACACGATCAAATAAATCCATGACTTTCAGTTCCCTCTCTTTGTGCAAGCGCTCGAGTTCTTCTAAAGCCTTCTCGCGACGTCTTTCCAAAGCTGCTTTGTAAGCATGGAATGCATCGTTGATGACACTTTCTGCTTCATCACGTTGGCGCTGTAAATCTCCCAGTGCATCATCCAATCGCGCAGAAGCGCTGCCTGCGGCTTCGGCTCTAGTGTTAGCTTCCACAATAAAGTTTCTCAACTCAGCACGCAGGTTGGGCTCAGCATCAACAATGCGTTCGCAACGGTGCTCTCCTACTTTATGATCCACCGTCAAACATTCAGTGCAAGCGCCAACTTCACACTCGCAACAATAAAACTTCAGGCTTTCGCCAACATGACGAGTGCAAAAAATTGGCTTATGCACTGCTGTCTTCTCCTTCGAGGATCGCAAAGCATCGAAAGGTACAACTCGATGGTTTTCGAAGCACCTCATAAATTCATGAGCCGAATTGCAGTTAGAGCAGAGAAAATGCGAGCAATCAGTGCATCTGGCAACAGCAGGTTCCTTACTCTTGCAGCAAGTGCAAACGACAGATTGATCCATAGCAGACACATCCAAAATGTTGGTAATAAGATAGTCTGATGGAAGAGATCCAGCGCCACCTCCTGGGATCTACAAATTATTATGTATTTGTAATCAAACAGTCTCAAACAATAATACCAAAACATACTGAAGAAATTATTGTACAGAAATTATTAAGAGTTATTTTATTTACTATGAATGGGAAATTTATGTGAGCTCACCTTGGTTTCTTGTTTGCACAATGGGCACTCCACAGCCAGATCATATTTCAGGGAATCTCCTGCTTCATTAACCATCAACTTGTCAATGCAGGCTTCACAGAATACATGAAGGCAAGACAATACTCGAGGACTGCACAACTTATCACTATAATTACCAATATAAACTATTAACAAACTAATAGCAATATTTTATGTAGATATTTTATTTTATTAAATAAACAATATAATATAAAATTAATTGTTATATATATTAAATATTAACTTACTCGCATATTGTGCAATTTTGATCTTGTTTGCCATTATCAGTAGACTCCAAAGAACCCTCATCTAGACTCACTAAGCCATCCCCATACAACTCCCCATTCATTTCTTCCATTTTGACTTATAATTATTATGGTGTATAATGTATAATCCTTGACCTTATTTAACAAGAACCTGCAATAAATTTTATCAAATTAATGACTTCCTAAGCTGTCTATCTTATATATCTATCTATCTATCTATCATAGCTTCATTTGAATTACATTATGTGCTTAATGTACAATCTCTTTTTTTTATCTTCTAGCTGACTATGATAATGGTTAGGAGTAGTCTTGTCAACATCACCAGACTTGCAGGTGAGTGGATTGCTCAAACCCTTAAGTGTTTAAGCCATGTATGCCTGATGATGGTGCACCCTAACTATGGGTATGGGTGCTTGTGGGTGTTTTGACTACTTATTGTCAAAATGATAATCCTTACTATAATATTATAAATGCGAAAGTAACTCTGTCTGTCTGTCTGTCTGTCTGTTACGCTTTCACGCATAAAGTACTGAACCGATTTAAACGAAATTTGGTACAGATATAGTCCAGAGCCTAGAAATGGTTATAGGCTACTTTTTAACCGACTGCGCTATAAAGAAGTAATGTTTTAGCCGTTAAACATCTCTACGCGGACGAAATCGTCACAGCCACTGGACGGATCGAGATGAAATTTAGCATGCAGGTAGATGTTATGACGTAGGCATCCGTTAGGACAGGATTTCCCGAAATTCCCACGGGAACGGGAAATAACGGGAAAATCCTTTTGTATGAAAAATACTAACCGCATAAGTTAGACACTTGAAATTTGACATGCAGGTACCTTAATTAATTAGAAGCTTTGTTGCAACAGGATATTGTAAAATTCCCATGGGAACGGGAGTAATAGGGAAAAAATTTTGTATGAAAAAATCTAAACCGCGATGTAGATAGACGATTGAGATTTGGCATGCAGGTACCCTAATGAACGTAAAGCTTACTTCCAACGCGATATTACAAAATTCCCATGGGAACGGGAGTTATTGGGAAATAACTTATGTGTGTAAAATCCCTTACGGTGTTGAAATATATTATATAGAGATAGAGATATACCCGAAGCGAAGCGAGGGCGGGTCGCTAGTAATATGATGAATATAAGTTCAACTTTATGTTGGTACACAAGGTATGTTCTACACAGTAACTAAGTTGTAAGTGCCTTATTTGAAAATAAAAAGGCGTCCAACAAATTTCAGCTGTGGCGGCCGATCTCAATTGAGATCATCCCAGTGCGCAGGACATATTATAGTGTACAAGTGTGCGCGCGAACACAAGTGCACTCTCTATGTCCTAATAATTCGGTACAGAGAGTGCTCTTGCGAGTCGGCAAGCCGACATGACCAATGATAGATTGGGTGCAGGACCACCGGCTTAATGTGCTTTCCGAGGCATGGGCGTTCAACTGCCAACTTCCTAACTCCAGGCTGAATTGGGCAAAATTTGTGTGAGTTTTTCTTTAATGAAATTACAGAAAAACTTACACAAATTTTGCCCGACCCCAGACTCGAACCGGGGACCTCTCGGTCCTTATGCAGCGCTTGCTACCAATAGACCAACGAGGCCTTATCTGTAATCCACCTATGTATGATGTAAACTTAGTAAGCAAATAGATGGTTTGATTTGATTTGAGGTATTCAAAAAAAAAGTTTCTTAGCATCCAGGGTGCCCCAAAAATTGTTTTTTTGCAATCAGTTGTAATTATTATACTATTATAACATGCCTTCTGCCAGCATAAAAGGTATATTCTTCTGATGATTTTGACTACTTAAAATGTTATAATTTATGTGACACAGAATGTACCTTCCTATAACTGCCTACTGTTTAGCCACAACCAAATTCTTTGTATTTTATCAGTTAGCATGCTATGATCAGCAAAGTTATGTAACAGATAACCGCCACCACTATGAATTTAATACTAAACAGTACAAGAAAATATTAAAAATGTTTATGCTAAATTCGGGATTATATAAGACACCGAAAGTATCCCTATAACCCAGTGGTACTCTAACATTTTGTTATACAAGGCACACACATGTCTATTCCATGGTTTTGCAGACAGCTGTAAGTAAAGCAATCTGTATGTATAACTCCACACAAACTAATATCCAACCTTGTTTCCTTCCTTATACATCATGAACATAATACCGTCTTTTGATAGATAAATCAAGCCTAGTATTTATAATTCAATTCTAATCAGTACACTAACATTAGTATTGAAATTAATATACTAAATTATTACATAATATATCTTATTTAAAAATCCCCACCCACCTCACAGGAATGTTACAACTATGTAAATTTACATAGATAAAAATACTTATTAGATTTATATAAAGAATTTTAAGTTACAAAATCTTATGGTTATAAGTCAATAACATGATAATATGTGTAATCACATGAACCAAAATATAAAAATGAATATTTATTCTTATTATGTTTCATTAACTTTATTATTTTTATTGAAGACCTCTTTCCTAGATAATAAACAATCTAAATTGAATGTTGGAAATAAAACAAGGATTATTATTGCCCCATCATTGTGATCAAACAGATCACAATATTGGGGCAATAATTTTTAAATGAAAATAAAATTAAATTTAGGTTCATGACAAAAATTCAAAAAATATATTAGCCATTATTTAGTAAAAATATAATACAAGAAAAGTGTAGTTGTGTATCTTACTGTAAATTAGAATAGGAAAGTTAATTATATATTAAGGATGGAAAGCATCATCTGCAGTTACATAATCCAATAAGGGAGTAAGGATAAAGAAATAGGGAAAAGGTGGGGCACTCTTTCAAAATGATGGTTATGAAGATCACAAAATATGAAGGTAAATATTCTAGTGCAGAATACAAGTATCCTGCTCAATGTAAATACCTGATCACAAAGTATTAGTGACAGTCTGACCTTTTGATTATGATATAATTTAGTTTTTTTACAAGTACAGACAGGAGATGTAAAAAAAAGGCTTTCAATAGATTCAATGGCGCAAACTGTGTATTGATTAAATAGCTAGAGCAGCTAGGATCAATACCAGTAAAATTACTTGCAGTCATCTTACTGCAAGTAATTACCTCAGACCTCTTCAATTGAATATAAAAACAAACAAAGGAATTTCCATAGTTGTAAATTATGATTAAGTGAGCACCCAGATACCGGTTTCGATTTGAAAATGAAGTACCTACCACCTTCTTGTCTGCACATGAAGTACACCAGAAAACGATAGTTATTTGATCAAAATAAACTCATAGAGAGCTAATGGACATAAAACAATCAGTTAAAATACGCCAAAATGGCCCCATTTTTAAAATTTTACAAACATATACCTACGTACAACAAACGCAATGCACCATGCAGACAATGGCGAAGGTCGATAGTCCAATTTGGAATAAAACTGATGATTTGATAAGCCCTTTTGGGCAAACAGTATAATTAGAATAAAATAAGTATGTTTATAAGTTTTACTAACCTTTAACAGCTATAATTTGCAGAAAAAGCAGTTAATTAAACGCGCAGAACGTTCTACCACGCCGTAACTATGACAATATCCATCACTATGTAAATAAATAAAAAATGAGCATCTACTCCCAATAGTTTTTTTTTAAATAAAAATGGTTTCTTCGATGAATTAAATAATGTTTTGTCACGTTCTCATTTTAAATAGACGAATACATTCACGGTGTATTGATTTTCTGCGTTCGTTAATGCGACAGACGAGGTTGCCAGACAAATTAAATCAAATCAAAGCACATGAAAGCATGGCAATGACGCAAATAAAGAGCCTTATACACAGACTCATTATACTTTTTTTTTTATATTTTGGTTTATAGTCGCTCGAATAATTATTGAATTTGGGCAATAAAACTAAGAAACCGACTACTAAAATCTCCGGTTATATAACTTTTAAAAAATTAATTATTTTAAGACATACTACCGAAGACCCTTTAGATATCCACGCCCAATTAAAAAAATATTATATCTGGAATCAAAATAGCAATAAGATCAGGCAACCAAACCATGAAAACAATAAATGAACCGCTCCAAGTAAACAACTTATAGAGAAAAAGCTTCAATTAAAATATTCACATATGAATACTAAATCACGTTATCTAGGCTACACCAATTTTATGCTTTTTTTTCAATTTTAGCCATTCCATTACTGTTCCACTAACTGGCAAAGAACTTTTGGAGTAGAATACAATAAAATTTTAAGGATGTAAGTTACGCATTACCTTTGCTCACACTTAAAAACGACAGTAAAAAAATAGCTGTAAAACGTTTGAATCATAGAGAATACTAATATATCGGATAAAACATTTAATTTGTCTAAATAATTATAGTAGACTAGCTTTCCGCCCGCGACTTCGTCCGCGTAGAGACGTTTAACGGGTAAAACATTACTTCTTTATAGCGCAGTCGGTTAAAAAGTAGCCTATATCCTTTCCTAGGCTCTGGACTATATCTGTACCAAATTTCGTTTAAATCGGTTCAGTAATCTATGCGTGAAAGTGTAACAGACAGACAGACAGAGTTACTTTCGCATTTATAATATTAATATAAAGTAAGGATTATTCACTTGTATGTCCATCTCTACGGTCCATAAACAAAGAGTAGAGTACAATGATTTCCTTATAATTATAGTCATTGGTGGAATATAGTTCGAGTATGTACATTATGTATTCTATGGTATAACGACAACTGACAAATCACTGGATCTGTCAATGTAATTTTGAGTTTGACAGAAAGTAGCTTTGACACTGCTTGTGTACGTGAAATTAATGTTACACGTAAATCATTATTTTTAACCAAGTTTTCTAAATAAGAACATAACTATATCGTTCATTAGTCAGACTGGTTTTATTCTCAGATAATTATATAGGTTACTTCATTAATTTATTTATCTGCAAATTTCAGGTTATATTTACGATGACTTTCATACCAAACTGGGAGGAATTCGAAAAGTCCGCTGAAATGTTATATTTAAGAGATCCTTTGAATACACGTTACAGCCTGAAATACTGTCACACCAAAGGAGTATTTCTTGTTAAAATAACAGACAATAAAAAGGTGAGCGAACAATAAGCCAATTTTTTTTAGTTCTAAAATTTTATTTACGCCCTGATTTTCATGCATAGCTTCCTTGACTACCATTCTTATGGATATAAAATTCATGTAATAGCAGAATCATAAGACTTACCCTTGGTAGATTCATGAACTTCTTTTTGATAGGCTTATAGACCAGTAGTCCATTGATAATTTACTTTAAATGTAATTTGTGGAGCTTATTGTCTACTTCATTGACTATGCATCATGCAGAATTTTAAATCTAAATAAAATTTTATAATATTTTTTTACTGAGGTAGACTTGATTAGATATTTAATCAGAAATTGAATAACACTTTTTCAGCATTTTCCCCTGTTCCATATATCTCTACTTTATTGCTGCTAATTAGGTTACTAATAATAGGTTTTTTTTTATCTGAACAGTGTGAGTCAGTAAAGATATATGGAACAGAAGATTTCACTGATAGAGAAAAGTGGAATAAAAATTGGAGTATCCTTCCCTTTGGTACTGCATAATATTTATTCATTTATGTTTATATAAACTTGTAACAACCTGTAATCAAATAATCACCCCTGGCTTTCATTCTAAATAGTATTCTTTGTATGAAACTTGCTACTGCAAACTATTGTATAATTGTTTTATAGAATTGCTTTATCCCACTAGTTCTGCTATGCAGTTCCACAACAGTACACTTACTAACACCAATTGTATTGCAAATTGGAATATATCATAGATACATTAAAACAATTTAGCTATCTATTGCGAAGTAAACAAAATTTTAACTCCAAACAAAATGTTTAAAAACCCCAACAATACCCTAAAAAAAATTGTGATTATTCTGTTTATTATACTCTACAGAAATATTCTTTCATCCTAAAGAACACAATAGTGTAATGCATACAAGTTAAAAGTACATAATTATGTTTTATTTTTATTTCAGTGTCTGCAATATAAAACAGAAGTCCAGCAAGATGTCAGGAAAATAGATAAGTTTGTATCAAATCTAATAAGGCACATGGCATCTAATGACAACTAAAACTTTATTTTTGTAAATTTAAGTTATAATTAAAATATATTTTGTTATTTTATTGGCTTTTATTATTACGTGAAACATTTCTAGGTCTAAATTTAAAATAATACATAATAATTTGACATATAAATGAAATATTTATGTAAATATTATTATAATAAAATTGATCTAATAAGATTACATTTTGCGAATATTTTATTAGTAGTTCAGATTTAATATGGAAGATTTAAATGATAAATCTATTCATGAAATAGAAAGCTTTATAGAAAATAGCTTTTCCTCCCTTTTTTGAGCAAAATGGTCATAGAATAGAATAGAATATCTTTATTTACTACAAACACGGTACATTTATCAATAGGATGGTCATAAACTTCTGAGATCAATATGTTTCGCCATAAATGTTAAGGTTCTAAGATAAATAGACTGTTGGCTAATAGCTAATATTATAAATTTAAAGTTGAAATTGTAAGACATAATTTACAGAATTTTACAGTTTGTGCCATCATTCTGAAAACTTCCATATAAGTTATGGAGACAAATGTTTTAGGCATTGAAGAAAAACTCATGAAAATTGATTTGCAAAAAGAATTTCTCAAAAAGGTATAATACTTTTTTCTTTACAATATTTTTAGTCGGTTAGGTCAAATATTTTCAAAAATAATTATAATTCGAAAACTATAAAGAATCGCGGAACATACATAGGGATGTTTCGGATGCCCCACGGGGTGTTCTATCTCAGGACTTCCGCTTGACACTACTTTTTGGGACACCCTGTATATGTGAACTTATTTTAGGACCTCACTTGACAGTAGCGCTGTTTGGTGTGTCAAATAAAACCGACCAAGTGCGTGTCGGGTCTCATAGGCAAAGGGTTCCGTACCATTGATTTATGAAATGAAAGATAATCGTCAGTAGTTTAAATGCAGAAGTTTTAATTAATGATTTCTTTTTTAATTTAAGTTATTTCTATGAAAGATTACGCGTCAATAAGCGGTTAACGATTTACGAGGTATTCAAAATAACTATCGTTCAAAACAATTTTCATTGTTAGTTTTTTTATAGTAATGTACATCACATGTTTTTTTTAGATTTATCATTTTCTTATTTTAAAAGTTAGAGGGGAGCCCCCCCCCCTCCCCTCACCAGCTTTTTTCCACTTTGGAAACGTCTGTCTCGTTAACTATACGGTTGAGATAAAAAAAAATTTAGAAACCTCGATATCATTTTTGAAGAGCTATCCATAGATACCCCACACGTATGAGTTTGATGAAAAAAAAATTTTATGTTTTATATTTTTTTTATTTTTGCATCAAAATCTTAATGTGGTACACAGAATACAATATCTACCCACCAAGTTTGAACAGTATAGCTCTAATAGTTTCGGAAAATAATTGGCTGTGACATACGGACGGACAGACGGGCAGTCATGACGAATCTATAAGAGTTCCGTTTTTTGCCATTTGGCTATGAAACCCTAAAAACTGTAACCCTCGATAGTGTTGTGGGAATGTGTCTACTATCTCATAATACTTTTATTCCACATTAGTAAATCGCCCTCGCTCTCGTTTATCACTATATATTAAAGAAACTGCATCAAAATCCGTTGCGTACTTTAAAAGATCTAAGTATACGGACAGAGAAAACGATTTTTTTAAATTATTATGTAGTGATGTTATGTTATGTGCCACAAAGAGAATATAATCACTACGTTTTAATGTGCCAAGTCGCACTATATTTTGTCATCATCATAAACCTACCCCACAATCTAGTACCAGGTACTCTAGACCGAAGTAAGTCAAATCAGATCACGTTATCTAGGCTACACCAATTTTATACTTAATTTTAGCCATTACTGTCCCACTAACAGGCAAGGAACTTTTGGAGTAAAGTACAATGAAATTTGAAGGATGTTAGTTACGCATTGCCTTTGCTCACACTTAGAAAACGACAGTAAAAAAATATCTGTCAAAAATGTTGACGGACATTGGACATGTTATTTTACTGTCATGCAGTGTGAAACATAAATAAAGCATATTAGTTTTTCCAAAAATCATGACTTAATACTGAGGCCTAAACTAATAATATGAAATATTATATTTAAAAATATAACCACCAGTTAAATATTTGTTCTAATTAATGACATTATGGATGGTTTAATTCACGCGGCATTGGAGGCAGAGGTATTTCGATACTTTCTTCAATTCTGATTCTATTAATTTAGCGTATTTTTAGTGTAATGGTTATTTAAATAAGAATTATGTGCTTTTATTTCAGTTAATACTAAACCGGGCGAAACATGTGAATACTAACTCGTCACAATTTGACAGTGGTGTCCCAGACCATAAAATGACTTGGACTCATGATAAGATGCATCTGGCCGAGTCTGTCGATGAATCAAGGATGAAGTTTCATAGAAACTCTGTTGGCTCTACAGCCTCTAAAGTGGAAAAGTTCGATTTGTTCAAAAAACTACATGAATTGTATAATGAACTGAGTAGAGATGAACCATCACAGTCCAACTATGTAAGTGCTGTACTATATTTACGTTCATTTAAAATATTCAGAATAATCAAGATATAACATTGTCTTGCAAATCTTTGAGTAGCTCCTAAAACATTATGGTATTATTTGCAGTGTATGCAATATAAAATCAATTTGTAATTTAAAAGATGATATCTTGACCTAGCTTGTACTTATTTATATGAGTATTTTATATTTACATTATTAGAATTCTGGTGTTAGTCAAGTTTTTTGGTGTATTATTAATCTATTCAAGTTTGTTTGTAAGATGGAGTTGTGTTCTCTTATACACTTAAGAAATCATGAAGTAATTAAGTATATCTCATCAAACAATCAAGCACCCATTTTACAAATAAAATTAGATGCACTAAATTGGTAAATTGTTGTAATTATTACATTTGAATGATATTTTATTGGTCAACATTTGTAAATCAAATATTAATATGTGACTATACCAAAGAATTTAGGGCACATAATTGTTTTATAGAATAAGGGTCTATTTATAATTTAGAATAAGTTTAAATAATCCAGATTTGAAAATTTAATGAAAACTACTCAACTAATAATTGTTTTTATTTTAATTTGCAGCAAGGACTCAAAACCACATCATATTTATTGGAAAAGTTATTAGGGACATACAATCTAAATACCCTAATAATAAATTTGTATCCTGGTAATAAAGGATATTCTTTATCTTTGAAAGTGAATGGAAATACTCAGTACCTACATCCACCAGATGCTAATGTAAGTTGATTATATAACAACAGCATAAGTAACAATAATAATGTATTGGCTCAATGGAACATATAGTAGTGCCCCTGTGTCTTTCACAAGGAGTTGAGGGTTCAATACACATCCCGGACAAATTTGTATGATAAGTATTGTATGATTTGTATTTGTCCATGTCTAAATTTGTTTTTAATTTGATTTGTTGTATACTGTATTTTCTATATTGATTCTGATATCCACAGCACAAGTACTTTAGCTAATAATATCTAGATCAGATCAATGTACTGTAAGATGTGGTCTGATTTGATTTAAACATACTGAATTACCCAAATTACATTTAATTATTACCCTATTTTTGATATAATGGACCGGACTTACTATTTTCTAAAAACAAATATAAATTGGATACTTTTCTCAATTTTATATATTTTTGCCAATATTAAATAATAATGGGTATTTTAGTGTTTGATTTAGGTAGTGAATTCGGCAATAATATTCGAGTTTTTTTACAGTCTTCACAGAACCAAGATGAGACATTAATAGAAACTCCTCGATGGCCATATGAAGAGGAAGAACTATTGAGTTACATTGACAATGAGGAATTGCCTGTAGTGTTACTTGATTTGTTGGAGTCTGAGCATTCATGTCTGTTTTACTCAGGCTGTATAATAGCACAAATAAGGGATTACAGACAGGCATACCCGAGTTTCCTATGTGATACACATCATGTTCTTCTAAAACCCACCAATCAGGTAATTTCTAAATACCCTTTTTTTAATTAGTAAGGTATAAATTTCTTACTACTTTTATCCCTTTGGAACAATTGATGACAATAATAGTCATCATAATGCATGTTAATGTCTTTTGTTTCTTACGGTTTAAGTAATAAAAAGAAGTTGATATATATATCCAGTTTGGGGTCAGTAAACCTTTATGACAAAAAGTAAATCCCTCATCATCACCTTAATTCTTACATGACCATTATATGTATTTATTAAACAGAGACTACAAAAATAATTATACAATACCTTCTGTATTCAGTATTTAGACTCTGAACTATCTATGGATCAAACTCCAAGGCTCATCTAATAATGAGATATCAACTCTATTTATAAATATGGTATATTACACCTATTTATAACAACTAATAAAAATATGCAGATTTGTATCATAATGTGTTATTGAAATACTTAGATAAAAGATGTTGTGACTATTATTATGCCAATATTCTGTAAGAAAATGAGGCAAAGCTGTGATTTACTTATGCCATAGCAATCAATCAGTACAGTTTTCTAATTAGAGGATAACATTTTTGTTAATGTGTGATTCTGTACACAAAGTTGCTTAAAACTGTTCCAATTATTCCAATCCAATATCATATTCATTGTAAATGTAGTTTAAGAGACCATTTCATAAGCTGACCTTCGTAAATAAAAGTAGGTCATATGCTTATCTAAATCTCTACTTATTTATAAAGAAGTACTCAATTTTGCATTAAATAGGTTCCAAAACTATTGGGCAGATTTCAATTAAATTTGGTAGCACAAGTCCTGAGGGAGGACAAATTATTTTCAAAAACTTCTGTGAAGAGTAATTTTCTGTGTGATAAAAGGAGAACCATGTATCTCGGTTCGCGATGAAATTTATCACCATTATAAAAAAGTATCTACAATTTATACCTCTGGTATATCTGAGTACAAAGCATATATATCTGCACTTCAATCCATTTTTAAGGCTACCATATTGCCGTCATGATTTAACTGCTACGGAAATGATGACTTCCATATAAAAGGACCGTATGTCCTTTCTCAGTCTCTAGAATACCTGTCTACCAAATTGAATTGAAATTATAGTTTTGACCTGTGCGAAAGATAGTTACTTTCGAATTTGGAATATTATTAAGGATAAATACCGCAAAAATGTCATATATGTATAATTTTCAACATTGTCATGTTTTTGTTATAATTTTTAGAATACATTTCATTATTTGTATAAGATATATAAACTGATCCTGTGACCTGGTGTACAACACACTCGCTAACAGTTTAAGATAACTTTATAGGCACTCAAGAAAGTGTTCTATCAGTTTTGACAAATTTTCATGTGTAAAATTGCGATAAGGGTGAAGGTTGACGTCATGTGGAGACTGCATTAATAGCCGTCAAAATATTTGCCTAAGGAAAATTAATCTTGTAGTTCTGCCAATGATTTTCAACCTCAAGATAACAGATTACTTTGTTGGTCTTCTGTACTATTACACATAATGTACCAGTTTTAGTATATAATATGTATATTAATACATACATATGTTATGATGCAAATAAATACTTTATCTATGTATCCATTAGCGGTAACAGTGGCGTAGTATGTCTTAAAATTAGTTGGGTCGGCTCAAAAATTAGGAAAAAAGGTTACCTACTCACTCAAGTTAAAGACACCACATATTTTCAACACACTACTCCAAGCGATCATCGTAATCGGTTACGATTGTTTAAAGAAAATAACTGTAGTGCTATGTATATCTTATCTTTATATATGAAATATGTATATGTATGTAAGCGTTTGGTACGCTATGCGCGCCGAATTATTTAATATTTAGTTGTCAGACTTTTTCTAATTAATTACATAATAATTATTATAAAATGTCATAGGTATTGAACAGTAACGTATTAATAGTCGAGCACTTTTTTATGTGAAAGAATGCTGAAGTGATGATCTCGCGGGCATTTGAAAGTATGTGGGAATGAGACATTGGAACTAGTTAGGGAATTTTTTTTTCAATTTTTTTTACTTCTTCCATTATTACTTCAATTCATTATTACATTCTATCCATTATTACATAGCTAATTGATTGTACTGTTTGATCAGAGCATAATAACGGACGCGATGTGTATCGGCGGGCGGTGCGGCTGGGCGGGCGAGGAGCGCGGCGCCCTGGAGGCGGTGGAGGCTGCGCTGGTGCACGCGGCGGCGCCCCCGCTGTGCCTGGACCCGCGACCGGCGGTAGGCCTGCTCGCTGCCCGGCTCCACGCCGCGCCGAGGCTGTTCAACACGCCTAGGATTAGGCGGCAGGCGAAGCGGTTCTCCCAGGTCAGATCGCTTTCCCTATTACGACGAATCGGAAATTATTTGCTCTGACACTGTCAGTCTTTTAGGGTAATAACGAGATAGCAAGGGGACTGGTTTCTTATAAGGATGACGATTTTTTTAAAATTTAGGTATGTTATTTGATGACCTTATATAAAGAAATATTTTTTTTGAAATAATTGCAATAATATTTTGTTGCACAGATATTAAAGTTTCAATAAAAAATAATTTGAACGGGCTTAAAACCGCTCCATATAAATGACTGTCATTTCAAAATTCGTTAGAAATATAAAATTTTCTTAAGTCTTAATGCTAACATTTTTGATGTTTGTTTATAGGTTGCAGTGAACAGGAAACGGAAATTGGATCAATTCACTCATTATCATGGACTAGAATTACTTGAACTAATACATAGGCAGCGTGCGAAAAATAGCCGGCAGTCGGTGCCTCATACACGGCTTACTTCAAAATATCCCAAGAAACCACCAGAGGTATGTAACGATTGCTACAAGAGCCTTTTATATATTATACTAAAAGTCAAATTGTGATGTCATCCTATACCTGTCTGTAGCTACATATTATCAACTTTATGGAGTGAAAAAATAGAGGTGTTGAAATTTTGTGAGTTTTCAGGTTAATAATTTTCACATAAGTTAGATGCAATTTATGCAATATTAACTTTATCCTGAATCTAGTTCGTGTATTTTTATTCACTATCATTAACTTTATCTGACTTCTTCTGTCCATACTGATGTATGAGATTTTATAGAAAGTACTAATCTTGATCGTCTTCTAACTTCTCAATTTATTCATCATAAACCTAGTAAACAGTATCACCAATACCCTCCACAGGTGTTCAAACCGATAGAACCCCCCAAAATGGAGCCTCTATCCTTAGCGTTGCCGTCCGAAGTGAACGGTCCAATAAGACTGGCCAGAGCGTACGAGCGACCGCGGCCTACGCCCGACTGCCAGCCCCAGTTGGTCGAGGAGTACATCCTAGAGACGGAGAAGACCTCACCTCATGCCGGAGCAGGGTTCTTCCACATAAAGCTGTCTATACTGCAGAGACCGTCCGACCAGGAGTTTCTGGGAGAGCTGTATGTGGATCGGGACCATGTGGAGGGCGAGAGGAATGGCGCCGCGTGTAGATTTACTTTAGGTGAGTATTGTATCAGCCTTTTTTTTTCGATAGGGTGTTGCAAGGATATCAGCGGTGGTAGATTTTATAGCGCTTGACGTGCTGGCTGAGGCAAACTTATTTATTGCCTTATATATGTATGTTGTGTATGGTTTTCTTTGCTAACAATTACTATGCTAATAATAAATTATGTTTTACTTTTATTTTTGGGTTCAAATAACACATGTAAATGCTTTAAGTAATGTGATTTCTTATATTACCAATAAATGAACAAGTAAAGAAGAAAAATGCCTTATATCTTTAAAAATACAAATAGTACTGTCATCAATCAAGAAAAAAAGCATGGTCAATATTTTTTTTAAATTGTTTATAAATTGAAAATTATAACACGAAGGTATTTATTTCCAGGATCAAGAGTTCAAGCAAATAAGTACATACAGCAATTTACCGAGATTTTCACTGAAGAAGGTCGTAAGTCAGTTAGGATAAAACACATAGTGCCGGGGCAGCTGCCAAGGGTCTCATTCACTGGTGGTATGAGAGAACTGGTAAGAAACCAACAATATTTTTCTTATTAGACTAGATATAGACAGTACTAGTAGTTGAGCTATTCCATATGTCATAATATCTATCGTTATCTATTTATAACTATCGATTGAAGACTGTATAAAAAATATTATAAAAGAATCGATACTTAAAAACGAATGTGTATTTCTGGCATTATATATTGACTGTTAAAACTGCGTCTGACCAATATTTTTCGCTCGATTTTACTCTATAGTATCAAATATGTATCTATAACATAGTATATGTTTATAGGGCCAGCAATTATTACTACAGCAGCGCTCTGTGACTGCCACTAGCGGTACCACAGTTCAGACCCATGCAACTACAGTTCCTATAGTGTAAGTAATCACAAACCTAATATCACTTTATAGGTGAAAGAGATCGTCAAGCAGTTGTCTATATGTATAACTGTTTTATTTCACAGGACATCAGCGATAGCGCCCACCCCAAATACTCATACAAACGCGCGGCAGTTGCCTATCTTGGTTAGTATATTGATTCAAAGAAGTTTTGATTGAAATGTTGATTCAAAAACGTACTGATACTTTCATAGACACCATATCTAAGGCATTTTTTAAATTAGTGGCACAACTACAGAATCCGATTTATTATATTGGAGTTGGTATCACATTGAAATTGTATTGCTATAAGAGTTCCTTTCAACGTTCGCTCTTACTTTATCTAAATAAGCATGCAGTAACAAAAGCAAGTGGTTAATCGGAATTACTAGAATACACTATATTAGTAAATTACTATAAACCTACTTTAATGCCTATAAATGTAAATTGGCTGAGTTGAGAGTGAAGAAAATAAATGAGAAAAATAGAATAGAATAGAAAATTTATTTGCAACATGTTCTTAACCTAGAAATTAAATAGAACAAAAAATGTATTGAAATTATGAAAATCTTATCACATTAGGGATGGAAGGGAAGAAGACTCCTTGATATTTGGATAAACAGACATTCATACTAAAATATTCCTTTCCTATGTTTTCTAGCAAGCGCAATTGCAGCAAGTTGGCAGTATAGGCAACGTGGCTACCGTGGGTGGCGTCGTGGGTAACGTCGTGGGTAACGTTGTGGGTAACGTTGTTGGTAACGTTGTGGGTAACGTTACCGCGGTGAACAACGTAGGCAGCGTGGGAAGCGTGGGAAGCGTGGGCAGTGTAGGCAGCGTGGGGAGCGTGGGGAGCGTGGGCAGCGTGGCCGTGGAGACTGCGTTGAAGCAGCAACCTTCTCCGAGCACGCCAAGGTTGTCGCCACAGGTAAGTGTCGTGGAGAAACAGAGAAACAACGTAGGCAGCATGAAACATTGAATTTTTATGCTTTTATGTTCCTTCTGTCATATTTTTTTAAGATAGATGTAAAAGTAGTTGCCTTAATATTGTAGAATACAGTTAGGTCGGAGGATCATATAAAACTCTGCGGCCGTATAAAATTATTAATTAATTAATTAAGTTTATGGGTAAAACTAACGTTAATAATACAAAACAAAAGAAAGACAAATAATGTTTACTTTTCATTCTTCCCAGGTTCACGACATTCACTCGACACAAGCGTCCACAAACCAGCTGTTAGCGCAACAGCTGACGAACCCGCCGCAGCCCCTCAACCCGCAGAAGATGCAGTCCGCCATCATACACATCCAGCACCCACTCATATCCACAGCTGGCACATCACAGGTTAGAAGAAACAGTAATGGGGCATCTATTGCCTATTTAAATGGCTGTTGGTTCTATCTATGTGATATGGGTGGTATGAAGGTCCAATGAAAAACGTCATCATACCTACATACTGAGTGCCTACGTTTAAAAACTTGTATTGGTATGTAAAAAGTTATTTTTACAAAATTACATTGAATTCCTGAAAAACGTTGAAAAGTTATTGAATCGGCCGATTTGAAAAAAATATAACGTATTGCGTTGTTTTTTTTCCTAAGTGACTGAAGATGATGGCTTGGAGTAGCCTCGTCATCATCACCGGACTTGTGGGAGAGCGGATGACTCTGACCCCTAATATTGCGTTTTCTAAATTTGATGCTTATTTCTTTTATGTGTCGTTACAGGTACAAAATATCCAATACACGAGCAGTACGACGGCGCAGCAGAAGGCGACCATCACCAAGCCGCGGACGACGAACCCCGCCATCAGCGCGCTCGTCACTAGTCTCATGAACTCCGCCCAACAGTTCCAACAAGGTATTGTTATTATAGCATACTATAGTATGTTTTCATGGCAATCATATTTTTTTCTAGTTACCTTTTAGATGTCCTAAAGTGACCCCTGTTTATAAGTACCATCTATTTTTTTTTGCTGTGATTAAAACGGTTGTTGAGTCTTTCTCTCTCTCACTGATACATATAAGATATTCTAGAGAGAATGATCTACTGTTTTGTTTCGCATTATACTTATCTCTCGTTCTACATCTTAAGATTTAAAACTATTTACTAGCTGTACCTAGTGACTCGCGTTAACAATAGTTCCATTCTTTCAGCTAATCAAAATGCAGCTAAAACAGTGGTGACAACAGCAAATAATAACGCGACGATACTCAACCTGCTGAACAGCGCGCCGGCCGCCATGACACACGTGACGTCAGCGTCGGGCGAGACCATAGACGCGCACAAGCTGTTAGGGCGCGTGTCTATAGCCGGCGCGCGACTCATCGCCGCCACCACTACTGCGTCGCACACTCTGCCTACCTACACGCAGCAGGTACGTGACGTCACGTCGGGCGAGACCATAGACGCGCACAAGCTGTTAGGGCGCGTGTCTATAGCCGGCGCGCGACTCATCGCCGCCACCACTACTGCGTCGCACACTCTGCCTACCTACACGCAGCAGGTACGTGACGTCACGTCGGGCGAGACCATAGACGCGCACAAGCTGTTAGGGCGCGTGTCTATAGCCGGCGCGCGACTCATCGCCGCCACCACTACTGCGTCGCACACTCTGCCTACCTACACGCAGCAGGTACGTGACGTCACGTCGGGCGAGACCATAGACGCGCACAAGCTGTTAGGGCGCGTGTCTATAGCCGGCGCGCGACTCATCGCCGCCACCACTACTGCGTCGCACACTCTGCCTACCTACACGCAGCAGGTACGTGACGTCACGTCGGGCGAGACCATAGACGCGCACAAGCTGTTAGGGCGCGTGTCTATAGCATACATATATTGTCTATGGATAATGTTACTGGGTATGCAAAATTTATTGTAACTTTGTCACATTAAAGCCTATCTATACTAATATTATAAAGCTGAAGAGTTTGTTTGTTTGTTTGTTTGTTTGTTTGAACGCGCTAATCTCAGGAACTACTGGTTCGATTTGAAAAAAATTTTGCGTTGTATAGACCATTTATCGAGGAAGGCTTTAGGCTATATAACATCACGCTGCGACCAATAGGAGCAAAGATGGATATGGCCTGTGACGTCCTCGCACCAAGCGCCGGCTGGCCGTCCTCAAGATTCAATATCTTGGGAACTAAGTGACAAATCGAAACAATTTTTACGCATTCTTTTTAAATTTTATACGGACTTAACAACGTAAAAAAATTGAAACTAATGAACATTCTCCATTCAAGTCTGTTTATGCACCTTCGTATTTCTAGTCTAAGTGTATCAGATCAGAAATACGCGCAATAATTTGGCTCCGTCCCCTCTTTGTTTTTAACTTTATACGCTGAGCAAGCGCATTAACCCTTAATAGGGCATATAGAGATTTTTCATTGGTTTTCGCCGGTATTACAACTGCATAATGTTCCTAATCTGATGGAATCGATTTTCCCGTTGCCCGTTTAAGGGTAAATAAGAGGCAATTCTGTAATGTCAATAATCTTTTAGCTTCAGCAATCCTTTGGTACATTAGAGCTCATTGATCTGTAACAAATATTAATCATCTTGATCTGTTACAGGGCGTCGGCGTGCAAGTGATGAGCGGATTCACGCGCGACAACGAGTCGACGAACGTATCGAGCAGCGAGAGCGCGCTGCTGGAGCGGCTCATCGGGCCCGAGCCGGCCGCCGCGCCCGCCGCGCAGACACAGCCCGTGTGCCACTTGCAGGTAGGGTACAACCGACTTGCAAGTTCTAAGCACCGCCAACAGATGACACTTGCAGACGATCTCCAAAAAGCTTGGTGTTGAACTGTTCAATACTAACTACGATGGTAATCTTTATGTTGGTGGTTTGTGTACGTATCCCGCTTTCTACCCACCACGATCACCTAGCTCGATGGATAGATCATCCACTTTTAGGAGATTTTCGAGAGGTAACATGTTTGAACGAGTCGACGAACGTATCGAGCAGCGAGAGCGCGCTGCTGGAGCGGCTCATCGGGCCCGAGCCGGCCGCCGCGCCCGCCGCGCAGACCCAGCCCGTGTGCCACTTGCAGGTAGGGTACACCCGACTTGCAAGTTCTAAGCGCTGCCAACAGATGGCACTTGCAGACGATTTCCATAAAACTTGGTGTTGAACTGTTCAATACATACCACGATAGTAATCTTTATTTTGGTGGTTCGTGAACGAATCCCGCTTTCTCCCACACCACGATCACCTAGCTCGGTGGATAGATCATCCACTTTTATTAGATTTCGGAGAGTTAACATGTTTAATGCCCGCTACGCAAGCGCAGCCCGTGTGCCACTTACAAGTAGGCTACAACTGATTTCTAAACAAGCTCTAAGCTCAAGCTACAAGTTCTAAGCGCAGCCAACAGATGGCACTTGCAGACGATCTCCATAAAGCTTGGTGTTAAAGTGTTCACTACAAACCATTAATGGGCCAGGCCCTCTATTGTGTCCGTCGACCTCATAATATGTGGACCTCACGACCTGCTTACCATCAGGTAGAGTGAAGTCATCCTGAGAGTCTTTTAATAAAAATGGTGTGAATCCCCTTTTCCCCCTACCACGATCACCTAGCTCGGTGGACAGATCATCCATTTTTAGGTGTTTTCAGAAAGAGTTTACATGTTTGAACAATGTTGATCAAATCATGTATGAAAATTTAAACCTTTAGCGAACCTGAATTTTGTCTTATGAATGTTACGCAAACGATTTAAAAATAGCAGTAGTTGTGTGTAAATTTCACATTCTCCTTCTATTTTTCAGGGTTTAAGTCTGGCGTCCCTCCAAAGTTTGCAAGGCATACAGGGGTTACAGAACGTGCAAGTGCAAATACCCGGTTTCTCTGCGCCCATATCGCTGTCCCTAAACGTGTCGGGCGCCCCGAGCGGGCTGCTCGTGTCTGTGCCCCCCACCACTTCGGTAGTGCTCACCAATCAGCCGTCGGTACTCTCCTTGCCTATTGGTAAGTTTGGTGTTGTAATACTTTTTATGTTAATAGTATAGTATTAAAAAGTAGCAAACGGTTATAAACTTCCGTGTCGTGTCAACGGAAGAAGTATTATTTGCCGAAAAGTAAAGTATAACATAAAGCGTCCGCGACATTGGAACCAATGTGTCTTTCATTGATCACTGAAATGTTACATTGGGCTTGCGTCCTCTCAAAAGTGTTCAGTGTAATGATAAAACTAAGTTCGTGGGATAAGCAAAAGTTGTGTTCATAAATTCTAATGTCGCTTCTATACTAACAGCCCAGCTGATGCCGGGCGGTGTGAAGGGCGCGATCCGCGGCGGCGCAGTGCAGGTGGTGCGAGCGCGAGGCGCCGGCCTCCGCGCACGCGCCCCGCCGCCCCGCGCGCCGCTCGCGCCGCACCAGCCGCACCAGCCGCAGCCCGCCGGTAACGTACCGTCCGCACGCACACACCTATAGATACATACCGACCGGCTCGGTGGAACAGCTGTTAGGGCGCGCCCCGCCGCCCCGCGCGCCGCTCGCGCCGCACCAGCCGCACCAGCCGCAGCCCGCCGGTAACGTACCGTCCGCACGCACACACCTATAGATACATACCGACCGGCTCGGTGGAACAGCTGTTAGGGCGCGCCCCGCCGCCCCGCGCGCCGCTCGCGCCGCACCAGCCGCACCAGCCGCAGCCCGCCGGTAACGTACCGTCCGCACGCACACACCTATAGATACATACCGACCGGCTCGGTGGAACAGCTGTTAGGGCGCGCCCCGCCGCCCCGCGCCGCTCGCGCCGCACCAGCCGCACCAGCCGCAGCCCGCCGGTAACGTACCGTCCGCACGCACACACCTATAGATACATACCGACCGGCTCGGTGGAACAGCTGTTAGGGCGCGCCCCGCCGCCCCGCGTACTGTTAACATTCTCAGATATTCAAGACACAAAAAATACTACGAGTATCAATATCTAAAGTAAATTCATAAAAACATTGTCTTGAGACCGTGCTAAGTTGCTTCAGCACTTGTTTTTCGCGTAAGTAGAGACAAAAATGTGTTATATAAATGTACTTACAAAGTTAAATAACACACCTACACAAGGGACAAACACCGAAGCTCAGCACACAAATATTTATCCCCGAGGGGGATCGAACCCCTGACCTCTGACGCGTGGCGGAGCGAAAGCACTCAACCCTAAGATTCGAAAGATCCTTTGCTACTGTTCGTTTATTATAATGATTATCTGTTTTTTTTCTAGGTACAGCGCAGTTCATCACCCAAGCGCAGGCCGCGCAGGTGTTGAACGCGCACGCGCAGGTTAGACGGAAATCAAATACAGACAGTTCATAGTGAACGTTCAACGAAAACAGTTCACTGCCCTAGTGAAATAAATGTACATACACGTTATAGGTAAATTATTACTATTATGTTAGGCGTAAAACAATACAGTAACCGTTTCGGTGGACCTGGCCACTAGCGCCCCCAGGTGCCGCGTTTAGAACAACGACGAATTAAATTCAACCTATTTATAGAATTGAATACAGGACTAACCATATACATGTATGATTGCAGGATTTTGTATATTATTTGAACAGGATTAATGCATGGATATTCATCGAATTGATTTTTGGTCAACCTCTTATAAAATTGACCGTGCGTTTGCAAAATGTATTTTCATTCAATGAACTCATTCTTGTTTTTAATCATGTGATGTTTTTGTTTGTTTACCGTATATGTAATTCAATCATGTATTTTTTTATTTTATTTGGATGTCACAAATTATAAATATCAGCATATAATTTTACGATTACTGACATTAGGGTTATTTGCATCATGACATGAATTGTGACTAAATTAAAATGTTATACGTATTAGTGATGTAAAGATGTTGAATACCAATATTATTATGAATAGTGAAGATTTTATTTGTTGTTGGACTTGTTGGTAACGTCTGTAAATAATATTGTTGTTGGGTTATGGAAATTTTAATTTCGCACGTGCTTTTACACAACGACAGAATCTAGTAAGAACTAATCGATTCGTGTTTTAATTTTTTTATAAATTGGTACTTAAAAAATTGCGGAAATAGATCCGAATTCATCATTATCATCGCGCGCTGCCTAATCAGTATTAATTAATCACTTGGACTCCGCTCTGCAGAGCCTCCAAGCGATATGTTTGGAGTTATCAAAGTACAATACGTTTGCAGTGATTCGTGAATCTGTTTAGAATAGATGTACATATGTATTATATAGGCTGTTGTAAGCATCACACGTAAGGGATAAATGTTCGCGATTTGGATTTTGGGTTTGAGATCGACAAAGTTGTGACTCGTGTAAAATTATGTGATATGTCAAAATTGTAACGATGTCTATAAATGGGATTCCACGGGATTATATAAACGAAGGAATTGTACATAAGAAAGAAAAAAAAGCAATAGACAATGTATTTAACATTGGCTATTCTTATGACACAAAGCAACTCTTAAAATACTGAATGTAATCAACTAAAAAGTTATGTGAATTTTCGGACCCTCTGTGTCCGTAGTCTGGGCGATTCACCCCGATTATTTACTTCACCCATTTATTAAAAAGGCGAAATTTCTTAGTCATTTCATAATCACAATATTTTTTACTTTAACATGCTTTAATTTGGTTATTAAATTTCCGTATTTCGCCCTTTGATATTGTAAATATGTAAAAACAATAAAGTATGTAAAAAATTGAGTCCTGTAAGGTTAGTTAACTGAGTGGAATCCCTGTAAATGATAAAATAAAATTTTTGTTTGAGGTTTCTGTATATAACTACTTAATTATGCATAATAAATTGGTGTACATTAAAAAATGTAAATTAGAACGCTTGTACTACTTGTGCTCATACAAGCATACGCGTTAATATGGAAGAAATAAACATAGTGCAGGTATATTGTTATAAAAACATTTAACTAAGTTCGGTGGAAATATGATAAAAAATAGGAATTGATATTCGGAAATTGGGGTCCATCTAATAAATCGTACGTTCCCTTCCTGAATTCTATGCGTCAATTTTGTGAAATTATTGAGTCACATCACTAAACAATATCGTATTTTAAAAGAATTATTTTATTACAGTACGCGCAATTAGACGATTGAACGGTCTGAAGATGGTTGCATTAGATTTTTTACACAGGTCTAATGTATTGAATCGATTCCCGCCAAAACTTCACAGTTTATTATTATTTTTTTGAACACCGCGCAACCACACGTGTTTTGTGGGTACTAAACTATTAGTTGCCATTATTGAGTAAAGTTATTACAATTTTTTACCTGATTGTTCGTTAGATAGGTGCCGGCTGTGGAGTAGGACACATTGTATTTGGCCTTATGCTTTGAATTGAATATTTAGTAGTGAATGGTAAAAATGCTAGTAAATACTTCGTTACTATGTTACTCTAGGTTTAATGTAGTTCTTTTTTGTAATATAAAACACATAGCAATACCAGAAAGACTTATGCAATATTCAAAGTATGTATATGTAGAATTTAATTTCAAAAAATATATAAAACATATTTTTGTAAGTTCTGTTTCTCATGCTTGAATTTCAGTCTAGTACGATATATCTACTTACTTAAATTTAATAATAAGATAATGAATTGAAAACTCCGACTGTTACGTAAGTCCATATTTAAATAGTATATCTATTACAATAATACTTACCTACGATATAATACTTCCTATCATAGTCCTACCTAAATATATTTTTAAATGTTAATTTTTTCGACTTGTTGAATAGCAGTTTTCTATTTTTTCTTAAAGCTCACTTATTAAACATTAAGTGAAAACTAGTGAATGTCTAAATATACTTAGATTGTTGTTCTGTATCATGTTTTGGTGTTCAAATAAAGTCTTGAAAGGATTTGGAGTTCGATCAGCTGTTACATTTCGAACTTCGGAGTCTTAATAGTGAAGATATATGAGCTGTGAAAATTGTTATCCATTTTCAATACTGTTCTATATTTTTCATCCTCTACAAGAAAAGCCAATCCTACTATAATAAAAATACATTGATGGGCTTATTGCTAAATATAGCAAGCAATTTTCCAGTTGTTGGTTTGCTTGCCGCAACAGACAAACACCTTTAGCTATGTTTTAATCATGATTGGTGCAGCTTAGCGTAATAGATAATTTTGACAATGTAACTACGAGTATGTGAGCTCGCGAAGAACGGTGTATCATCAGAAATATAATCAGATTACTATTATGTGTATTAGGTACATAGTGTTAGGTATACCTAGACGATATTATCACAATTCTCCTTGCCAGATACGAGTGAGATGCAACGATATTTAGACGATTTTCTGAATCAATTAATTAACAATACTACATAGAAAATTAATTAAATAATTCTATCGACTATACCAGTGTGCCGTTTCGGGTACATATTTGATATGGATTGATACTGATATGACCTATTAAAACTTAAAAAAATGCCTTTAATAGTCGGTAATCTAATCAATATTTTGTAACACTGGAAATAGGTATATTGAGGACTTTCATTCAAATAATAGTATCATAAACAAATCTGTATAATAATCTCACGGGCGCGCGAGTCGTAAGATATTGTTATTTTATTTCACAATTCTTTTTATAAGGTATCTTTTAGATACACGTGCAGGTCACTTATCTATTAAATTACCACGAACTTTTAACTTTTGTCACTAGACATAAGTTCCAAAACTTCTATAATATTTGATGCAGTGTGTTAATTACTAAAATCTAAACGATGTAATTATAAATACGGAAGTGAGTATCTGTTAGTCTTCTATTAATTATATGACTAAGCAATTGATTCTAGACCGGTGAAACTTCATATTAGGATAATTTATCTCAGGGAATGAAGATAGGTTGAACTTTAATAAAATTTGGTTAGTATCCCTACATGTGCCATCGAAACGGGACCTGGTATGTCGCACTCGCAACGAGTACACGCACAAATACATTGTTTTGTAGATAATATGTTACCTGCCAAAATAATATCGTAAATGCAAACATGCTATAAAAACGGTTGTCATGAACTTTTAATTATCTATATTTTAATACTAGTTATATTGTGTAAAGTACCTATACTGTTGCTGTAATTAATTATAGTAGTTATCAGAGATGTGTTCAAATAGGCATTCTATGACATGCCTAGTTAAATATTATTATGCTTTGTTTTCTATTTAGAATATTTCCTGGGCATTTGATAGGTAGCGTGAACATATACGTTGCTGTCTTAGGCCTAGTCCAGTAAGGCGAATTCGTTGCTAAACTTTTATGGACAGTTCTATTGGCACTCTGTAGCTTGTCAAGTTGTGATCTTCGAATTCGTCTCGTCTGTACCGGGCCTTACAACTGTTGCATTGCATATTACTATGTACTATGGATGTATGGATGTGTAACTGCGCGAATTGTTGATCTCATTTGTTTACGGACATACAAGTAGCTCAATATGTAAATGTGTTTGTAAAATATACTTTATTCAGAACATGTAAATGTCTATTTTAAGAGATAATAATATTATTATTGTATATATTTTGTAATGGAGATTTTTACACATAACCCAATTTATTCAGTTCGATGGTTGAATGTTTCCAGTGTCCACAGTGCATTGATTTGTCTTACTGCGTTGTAAATATTAATTTTAATAAGATGTGATATGCATTCTGACATTATTTCATAGTGATGTATCATAAAATTTATATGATTGTGTTGACATGAATTTGTGTATAAATTGATAGGTATTGTAAAAATTAACTCGAGTACGTTGTTCAGACATTGACGTTTCGGACATAAATAAATAACTTTTACACAATATTTAACTTTTATTTATTATCAAAGCTCATTTGCCTAACTGAACTGAACAATTCAGTGGCTACTATAAGTATATTTCAGTATTCATTGTGAACTGTAGGTTTTGTTTGGCTTATTTTATCTTTTATTCTGAGTGAAAGAGTAGCCTATGTGTAATTAATTTCCATTCTTATTGTAATTGTGGGGAGAAAACAAAACTACACGTTGGTTTGGTTAAAAAAGTATGCCTTTTTATTCTTTCAAATAGTCTTCATCTAAATTTTATAAGAACATTGGACACAATCGAAGCTTTTTACCGATAAATAAGTATAAATAATTTCATATTCACATAAATCGTCTTATTTATACATACATTACATTTATTTAATATCAGTCCTCTCAAAAGGTCCATTCTCTCCCTGCAAATTAAATTTTATTATTTACATAGCGATAGGGATTCGCGTCTACCGTACATACATACATCAACAATTAACAATTAATAGAGACTATTTACAAAATATATCACAAACACTCGCGCGTTCATTCGTCACCGGTCACTCGCGCACTCACACGATTTGGCATATGGATGGCGGCACGTCACTAGCAATCGTTCCATGCGAGCCACCAGGGCGCGCGGCAGTCCTCGCGCTTCCGCCGCCGCCGCTCCGAGCGGTCGGAGCGCTTCTTCACGAAGCGCACGTTGTACGGGTCCTCGGCGAGCTCGGGGTAGCGCGCCACGTCGTGCGCGTACTCGCCCTCGTAGCCGCTCACCGAGCCCGCCTTCTGGATCTCGTCCAGCTCGGCCGCGGACCACTCCAGCGACCCGCCCAGGCCGGAGCGCAGGGCCTCCCTCTCGCGGTGCCACGCCTTGCGCACGGCCGCCGCGCGCGCGTGGTGTAACAATCGCTGGCGCTCCCTCTCCGCGCTCGTCCCGTACCGCAGATTCACAATACTCGTCTGTCCGTGTATCTTCACATCCGCGTACGAGCGTCCGCCTTCCGCGATCTCGTGGAAGGTCACGTTCAGTTTGCCCTGCATGCGCTTCAGTTGCTGCTTATCGTCGGCGGCGCGCCAAGTCTCCTCTTTCACGAAGTAGAACACGTCCTGCTGGTCACCGTGCACGACGAACGAGAACGGTAACAGATGAGATCGGTTGAATACTGACGTGTACACGTCTCGGTAGATGGCGTTAGCCGACGGCACCGCGGTGACGACCGCTCGGCCTCTCGAGTTCCGGGAGACGAGGATGCCGCGTCCGAAGGGCGGTTCGGAGTCGGAGCCGATTCGTTTCGGGGCCAGGTCGAGGGCGTCTGTTTTGAGCGCCGACATAGCGGGGATGGAGAGGCTCCGGAAGTCGGCGATGCGTTTGTTGGACATGTGGGAGAGGAAGCCGGACTCGATGGCGACGCCGGGCAGGAGCGCCATGGCGCCGGGCGTGCCGGGCCCGGGCGCGGTGGGCGCGGCGCCCCACACGGGCCGCGCGCGCGGCACGCTGGGCACCACGGCGCCGCCGGGCAGCTCGTCGGGGTACAGCTGGGGCGCTAGACTCTTCGTGTCGTAGCCCAGGAGTTTCAGCCATGATAGATGATCTGAAAAACAACAATGGTTAATATTGGTTTATCTATTTCATGTATTGGTAAATCCTGTGTATATAATAGTATTATATTCTGCACTTTTCATCTTCTCTGATTGTAATAGCGTAATATAACTTAAAACTATGTATATAAAATCCGTTATTTGCTTTGTGATTTAGAAGATTATCTGTAATTTTTATTTAAGAGCTGTGGATTTTGAATAAACAAATAAATAAATAAATAAATAAATAAATCAATAAACAATCTGGGATGCAGTAACAGAAAATTAAGTGTAATTGTCGTTTCATGATTACGTTTGTATCGGAATCTCAAGTAAACATTACCTGTTGGTTTCTTGTCCTGCGGTCTGACATTGATAGGATCGTTTCCGTTAAATCTGTAGAGATGAAGCTGTGTTGGCGTATGAATCCGCTCGATGAGATTTTCCCAGAGCGGAGACATCCATTGTCCAATCAGCGGATCATATACTTTGCCATTGGCCATGTGGACGAGTGACGTCACCTGATCTAACAGTCCGCCACAGAAATCCACTGGCAAGTACAAATAGGGATTCGAGTCGTACACTATATGACCGTATGGAGATCTCATGATTTCTCTTATGCCCTCTCCATATTGGTTGAAAACCATCACTGGTGTTCCGCATTGATCTGTTGCGATGTAGTACTTGTGTCGGGCGACCTAAAACAATACCAGGTTAGGTTAGCTATTGCTAAATAAGTATACCCATACAAAGTAACGAGTAGTTATGTTTTAGAAGTTTTATAATTTATCGAGTGTAAGTAAGTTACATACCTGAGTGTAAATAAGATGACCCCTATCATCGTAAACCAATGTCATAAATCTATTCTCTCGAGGTGAATAAATGTGGCTGACTTCATGAGGTTTCTCTTTGTTAGTGTAGAAAAATTGTGTAACATTTCCGAAGTTGTCTTTTCTTGTAGAAAGTCTGAAAATGAGAATGAGACCGTAAATATACTATGCAATCAACAATGATGTCTAATAGCATTTACCTACTATTAGATTATTTCTAATAATATCTAGATAAGTTGTATCAAACATACCTATCCAGATGATCATAGTAGTACCGGACATCAAATCTTCCTCGTTTGGTCGCCCTAATCAACAATCCCTTGGAGTTGTATTGGAATCGCTCTTCCCTAGCATTCTGTGATACAAGACCACGGCTATCGTATCTGTATTGGCCTTCGCCGAACTTTATAATGCGATCCATATCATTGTACTCCATTGGGATTGTGTTTCCTCTGTAGGTCAAAGACAGCATGTTTCCGTTGTCATCATACCTGAAGCCCCAAGGCTCTTGAGCTTCGACACCAGTCAATTGGCCATCGCAGTCCCAAGTATAGTTCTTTACATTCGTGTAGGTGTTCACACCAACGTTCCTCGTATGAGTTCGCGTTTGCGATATTCTGCCGTGTTTGTCATACGAGAATTCCATTCTGAAAACTTCCATCCTGTGAATATTCACAGTGACTTCCTTTTCTAAGAACTGTCCATTGAGAGTGCGTGAGAACATAGCGATTCCATCATAGACTGATGTTTCGTTCCACTTCTGTTTGGAAACGGTGAACTGCCCCAAGATTTCGGGAGCACCAGTCTTGCTGTTATACACGATATGGTGCGGGATGAGGGTTTGTCCACCTATTCTCCCCTGTACAGCAGTGGTCCTGTAGTTATTGTCATATTCATATATTATTTTGGCATTGCTGAGTCCAGTCTTAGCTCCATAGTCGAGCCTCTCCTCCATAAGAAGACCACCAGCGTAGGTTGATTCCCATCGGTAGTCTACATCTCGGTCGACATGCAGGATTTCCGATGGTAGTCCACTGTTCTCGGAGTAATGAATTTGCGTCTGACCATCTCCATGAATGACTTCGGAGACTTTGTTAGTAGTGAAGTATCTGTATACGACTCTTGCTCCATCGCCAGGGAACACTGTTTGAAGCAGTTCTCCCGTATGAGAGTAATGTTGTAAATATTTCTTTGACGAACCCGGCGGTGTATAGGTTACTCTCAAAAATCCAATTGAAGGTTGTACACTGAAAGAGTGGTTAGTTCCAGATGGCATAATGACATGAGTTAATCCACCATCTCCGTCATACATATACTTGAAACTTCTTTGACTAGCTAAAGTGATTTTGGAGACTAGATTTCCTTCATTATAGTAAATGAATTTGGTGCCATCTTGAGGACTTGTGATTTCAGAGAGCATACCGTGAGGATCATAGTTGTATGTCTCTTCGCTTTCACCCCACTTCCAGCCATTAATTCTGTAAAATCGGTCATAAGAAATATTGAGGGGTACTCCTGCACCGTGGGGGTTAAATGACAGTGGTAACCCGGCAACATCGTATGCGATCGTAAATAAGGGGTTCCTGTCCGCATTGAAGAACGTTTCCTTGCTCTTGAACTGATCGAATTCAATGATGAGTACTCTAGAATCGTTTACCCAAATCTCCCTATTCAATGTTTGTTGTGGGTTGCGTACATCTCCAACCAATGTGTAAAGCGAGTACATGTTATTTATCAGCCCGTCACCAAAAGTAGTCGTTTGGTGTGACCACATGTGTAGCATTTCTGCCTCAATTGGTAATGCGGCTTCTAGTAGCGGGTGTTTAGCTGCAGCAATGCTTTCGAATTTCCCAGACCACGGTGTTTCGAGCATGAGAGTGTTATTCGAATAAATGCGTCCTTCAGTGATTTGCTTGCCGTTGTTAATAGTGATCTGTTTGAAGGATTGCCCATGAAGAACGTATTCGCATTTTTTAGCAACTCCTACAGGAATGGTGCTAGCTGGATTCGAAACGGTCACTGCTAATCCGTAATTCTTGGCTAGTCCTGAGGCGATGTGGACCTGTTCTCCCGAAGGCATTATTATTCTTGTGACTCGTCCGAGTTCATCGTAGGTATAAATCACCGTTTCGCCAGCCTGCAAATAAATAATAAATATTATATAAAATATTTAAGGAACATAAATATAACAGGAAACAGGAGGAACAGAATATTACGCATATTATTGCTGTATCCCATTAGTAAAATAATGCATAGTATTGTGATTATAGATAGTAAAACGAGTTAGAATATTTCCAACATACCCCTGATCGACTGTTCAGCAAACCGCTATTGGCATCATAATCTAACTCAATTTCTGAAGTTCCCTTTTCGCTTATCTTTGTCAGATATCCGATGCCAGAAATCTTGAGCTCCAACTTGTGATCTTGCGTATTCTCTATCGAGCTCACAACATTGCTGTAATCCCTCAACAACTGTATCTTATTTCCTGATGCATCTGTGACTGTTGATAATTTTCCGAAGCTTGTATTCTTTGAGTACAGGAATGAATATCGAGTTTTGCCTGAAGTCAAGTCTTTAGTTGTAATATGTTGTCCATATCGGTTGAATACGTATATTTCTGATGTTGGTGGATATGGAATCCTGAACTCCCCATTTTCGTCGTGTGTTGGTAAGTAGTGTTTCAGGGCGAGTATATGCAGCGATCCTGTAACACAAGAGCAAGCGTTAGAATGATTAAAAAAATAATACAACACTATAGAAATTTCATTTTGATTGGTTTTCAGTAAGCTTACCCTGGTCAACAACGTTCAGTACTCCATCGGGGGTAACAGCTAGAGCAGATATTGTTTGGAACTTGGCGTTTGATGAAAGCAATGTTTCAGTGCTGGTAGGAGGTTCATCTCCCGCTGCCACGCTCAGGCGGCACGGGCAGCCAGCTCCGTCGCCGTCCCGAGCACTAACCGGCACGGCCGTAGCCGACACCGACGTGTTACACTCACAAGACAACTCCTTCAGATTCTCCTGTACTTTCCCAGCGAAATGCATAATCTTGCCAGATGGATCTATCGATTTGATAGTATTCGACTTCTTGGAATCTGACTCGGCCACGTATAAAATTCCACTTGGAGCAAAAGCAAGAGCCAAAATAGTTCCAAGACTAGAGTCCTCTCTGAACTCAGTGTTGGTCTTATTCATCGGCTTAGTGATAGGTTTTCCATCGCTTCCCAGTCTACAATGAGACGGTTGTCCAGCTACCACTTTAATTTTCATGTCAGCTGTTAGCTTCAAGATTATCCTGTCATCTATGAAGTAGAGGGATCCATCAAGTGGCGATAGAGCAACACCAGTTGGCCACTGCAGTTGGGCTTCATAAGGCGGAATGGCTCCTCGGCATGGTACTGGAGACCAGTGGTTGTGATGTCCATGGTGACCAACTAACGTGTGTATGATACCATTCGGATCTACTGCTCTGATGTTTGTGCCATCTGCGATGTACATAGTTCTGTCAGCAGCAATAGCAAGACCTGGAAGAAGATAATTTTGTGAATTAAACAGTACAAGAGTATTTTATTCTTTCAGGAGTATAGGTGTAGACGTATATGAAAACAGTTCAATGGTTATAAAGGTTCTGAATGTTCATCAGAACTTTTAAAGAATTCGTACAAACCTTTAGGATGTGCCAGCTTAGCCTTGATGGCAGGCCCCTCGTCACCACAGTTGGAGTCATCCCCTGGGACGCAACGATCTCCGTTACCAACCACAGGTTCAGAATTTGTAGCAGGATCACGAACTTTTTCCAGTAACAATACTTTGCGCACTTGATGTCTTTCCGAATCTGATATGTAGAGATTTCCGTCAGCTGGTGATATGCAGATGTAATATTGGTACGCCACTTGTGTGGTTCTGAAAAAAAAACGGCAAACCATTATTATCCCACATGGCTTTACCTATTATTAAATTTTCACATCTTATTGTTTCTTTGAAAAAAAAAATACATGATGATTATCAAGTTACATTAAATACTTACTCTAGCTTCAGCACAGTAGTAACGACTCCTTCTGGGGTGATTCTCCTCACAAGGTTGAAGTCTCCCACATAGAGTGATCCATCAGGACCGGAAGTCAAAGCCGTTGGAGTCAGGAGACGCGAGTCCGCCGCTTTGCCGTTACAATGGTCGGGACAGTCCAGGGACCGCTGAAGGCCAGTACCCATTACCACCTAGAACAAATAACATAAATGTATAATTTACATATATATTATACATATATAACTTAGGATTCATTTTCTAAATAAATGGGCCCTGATGCTACACAGATTTCGGTAAAGTAGTTAGACGAAAAGTTAATCTATACTTTAAGCTAGTACTCGTATACACTTTCATATATCAAGTAGACATTTTGGTCTCTCCTAAACAAACACACGATATTTAATAGTATTAGTAGAAAATAATATAAATTACTTATTCGTTAACAAGTTGGCAAAAGCTAATAAACTTTTGGGCTTGGGATGTTACAAAAGTCCATACCTGTACAGTTCTAGGATACTGCTTCAGGTGCAACAGTCCACCGTCGCCCTTCTGCAGTATGCCTTCGTGGAAGTTGTAATGGTGGTGGATGTCCAGGCCCCAACCGCCGATGTCCGAGATATCAACGTCGAAGCCGGCCAGGGTCGCCGTCTGAGTCTCCCACACTATCGACGAGCACGAAGAGTACTCGTAGCCGATTGAGATCTTGGCTTGGGCTTGGCCGTATACCTGAAATGGATCATATTATAGTTTAGATATTACTTTCGTATTTTAACTTTCAACTTAAAGTATTTACTGTGGTGGCTTTTACTAGCTGTCAAAGATTTAACAATTTGCAGGAAAGTTGGTTTATAAGAATTATTTGTATTGACCGCCGCACTTATTTAAAGGTATGCAAAGATATGTGAAGACATAAGAGAGATCTTTTTATAATCACAAGCTGACTAACCGTTGGTTTTGAGTATTCTATTAAGTAATTAGTCAGACCCTGACTAATGAATGTTTGGATGTTAGTTTTGTTGTCATTATCAGAGGAGAAAGGAGTCTTTTCCAGAAAAATGAAATCAAGATGCCCTTAAATCCATCAGAACCTTAATAGAAACCCTCACTCTGACTCACCTTCTGCTTATAAACATTCCTCTTGTTCCAAGCGAACACGTGCGTCAAGTCCGGGTCTGCCTCGTAGGTGTGGGTGTGCAACGACCCCTCTATCTCGACCCTGACGTGCACGCGCGCGAGGGCAGCGGGCACGACGCGCCGGGTGAGTTGCACGTGCACACACGATAGGTACCCGGCGGATTGGGACGAGCGGTACGTCAGCTTCACCAGGGAACCGGGGATGCCGATGGATTCGCTCACGATCTGGGAACAAAATGCGTTGGATGGTTGAGGCATTCAATTCATTTGTACGACTTATGTATCACAATCTACGGTGGCGAGTGGAAGCTTTGTGATTGATAATATATGTCCCTTTTTGTATAACTAACGAAAGTCTATAATATTTTTACTTATTAGATTTTAAATAAATTTTCTGTCACTTTTTGAAATACGGTAAATGTATGAAATCTATCTCCGAAAAATGTTGCTCGCCATATTTGTTTACAGACAAACAAACATCAAGACAAGTGAAAGATATTAAATAAAAGCTTGTAATATTAGGTAGTATTTTACGTAAAATCAAGTTATTACGACTACTTTCTCAAACTCACAAAAAAGTACTTCAAATTAAAGTCGGACTCAAAAAAGAAACACCGCTTAATAGAAACCTTGTACATAAATCGCTAATTTCGCTCAATACTTTTGCGCGAGCGTAAATTAATACGGAAGAAGTGAGATTGCGTCATAGCGTAATTTTAGTAAATTGTCCGCGAATTTGTACCGGAGCATTATGGGCGCGAAGGGAATAATAATACGCCGGGCTGTATGGTGATATATTTATGAGTAGCCCTTTGTTTAATGTCATATGGAGTCAATTTAATTAACAGTGTTATTTTGGTTGAGTTTGAGTGAAATGAAATGACAAATTACTACAGTTTTCATTATTTAATGTTTTCTTACTATGATTTATTAATTAATTTATTTTGATGTGGATTGTTGAAATGAATTAAAATGACTATTTAGGTCAAAATGCTTATAAAACATTACAAAATTTTGGTGATTGTGAAAATTTAGAACCATGCCTAATCATCATCTACGTTAAAGTTGTTTTTTTTTTTAAATCTTACCTACAGTACTCTCTAAAGAATACCACAAAGTGCTATAATATTTCTTGAAAATTTGTGTAAATATCTACGCTGTGCTTCTGTGGAGTACACATTTTCAGAGCTTTTGACTGACGACTAGTTCCATTACAATATAGTGCTTCTGTTAAAGTGTACAACAAGCCAGGTATAGCTTACCTGCGCCTCTGGGTAGACCACGGTGTTAGGCGTATGGTGCGAGGCCGCTGGTGCCGCCAAGGGAGGCACAGCGATCACTTCCGGCCTCAACCTTTCATGGTCGTGCGATGGGCAAGGGCCAGACTCGTTTTCCCACCATTGAGGAGTCGGAGACCAGTCCAGACGTGGCGGTGCTCTGTGTAGACAATGTGAAGTTAGCATACAAAAAATAATAAGCAGCTACAACATTTTTTGATAAATTATATATACTTGACTCCTATAAACAAGTACTATAAAATATGTATATGTTTCAAACAAATTACAATGATCACAAATTCAATTGGTATTCGATAAATTGATTAATTGATTCCTGTTATTTTGAGAGATCGTAATTTCGGAATACTAATTGGTGTTCAATTATAATTGACTGTATTGTTGAAGAGTGTAACCATAAAATAAACATTTTCATGAATGGCATTTGTCTTTTTTTGACAACTTTTTCCCATGACGTATATAGTCACATTGAACGTTCCCCGTGATCCATAATTTAGTCTGGTAATTACAGTGGAGCGATTGTCATTTGTTTAATTTCCGTTGGGGGACATGACAATTTTTGTGTTATGATTAATAATTTTTTTATGATTAAAAATGCTATCATCGAGCGAATACAATTGACTAGTAAAGTCGAGATGGGTAACACAATCAATTTCATTAAGAGTTTCTTGACAGATTTTTTTTCAGTGGAATCGGCATTTTGAACCCATGGTAGAGTGACATTGTTGTAAATGACGATTTGTAAGTGCTTGTATGAAAATATATTTTTTGCATTTGATTGTTAGGTAAGCCAACTGACCCAAATGAGCCCTCGCATTTGTAAGGGTCTGGGTAACCTGGGTTGCGGTATCATCAAATATCGCTGGTTTAACCTTCTTACAAGTTCAAGTCAGTACCTTGGCGTGGGCACTTTGACGCTCTCGTCACTCAGCTCCATCTCCACTGGCGGTAGTACCACGATCTGGTTCCAGGGCACGAAGACCGTCTTCCGAAGAGGCTTGAACGGCGACCTCTGGAACTGCAGCGTCACCGCCCCTCCTCCGTTCACCAACACATCGAACCTGTTTGGTTATTGCATTTATTAATACTGTCGTCGTGCAAAAGCCTTTCTAAACACGCGGTAGCATGTGAAGCCAAGTTCAAGAAACAGAACTGGCGAGCCGCACCGTGTGTTACACGCAATGGCGTAGCGTGCTCTGTCGGGGCCCCGTATAAAAAAACCCTTATATGGGGGTAAAGATTGCTTTATAGAATTTAATCATGTGTAAAATAAAATAAAAGTTTTTATTTTTTTTCCTTACACAATTTGCACACTCTGGGGCCCCGTATAATTGATACGGCAGATACGGCGATAACTACGCCCCTGGTTACACGAACCATTTGGAGTCACTTTTTACCCCCTCATAAATCATATATTGAGACTTGCGAGTCGTTGAAGTCAACAGCCAAGGCATTTATCATAATATTGAACTTGGCTCTCATTTCACATTTATGTTTTAGATTGGATATAGATTTACAAGGCCACGAGCCTAAATTGCTCATATTCTACGATTTTATGTATGAGATAATCACTTCAAGATATTACCGTTATGTAAATCCACGTCGTGGGACCAACGTTCGTCGCGATTCGTTTACGTTTTAATGGATTTGTATGGTGGTACCGTATAAAAGCTATGATCTTAAAATTATCGACTATCCGAGGAGAACGAAGAGCCTAAGACGTTAAGAAAAGTAGGAATAGCAGAACATGTGCGGATTTCTCTTCGTATAAGGTAGGTACTATGTACATACATATGTATTGCTTTTTACTATGAAAAAAATTGAATATCATAATTAACAACAATGAAACTCATTTATTTTAAGTTATTCACTTATTTACGATAACATATTTCACGAGATTCCAAATTGCATTTAATTTTATTCCTAACAATCTGGAAAAAAACATATTTTTATATCCACATTAAATAACTCAACACAAAACTAGATACCTGGAATCTATGGAAATTAGCTAGTTAGGTTAAAATGACTATAACTCATCCGCTGATTAGTTATGACATAAAATTTTACGTTCAACCGGAAAACGTCGCCGCGTAACTGTAAAGCTTAAATTTGCAACGGGTTACTTTAATGTCTGAAACCAATTCCTAATGCTCCACTACCAGAATAAGCGTGTCTTAGGGACTGCACGCTCAATTTACTTGAAACTGCACTCATTTTGGTAGTCTGCAGTAATATTACGTTTCTTGATAATCTAGACCTAAACTTTGAGCTTTCTCTTTCCTAGCGCTTTTTTAATATGTTTATATGTGGTTTTTGTTAGTTAACAGCGCTCCGTGAAACATTTTGTGGCTATTATAACAAATTCCTGAAGCCTAGATGTACACCGTGAAATGCATTTAGTGGTTGTTTTATAAAATGATTCTATCTTATTAGCACAATAGATCTGCATTGCAGGTTCTAATTTTTTGTTAAAATCAATAAATGCCGATTTATATGAAAGGTTAAACCGAAACTCGAAAGCACGTTCGAACCGCATTATGACTTAGGGTGTCAAGCTTCTTTAGCTTTAAGCATCGATTTCATGCGACAAACAGTACCTGATGACCGTCACATCTCATAAATGAAGGTTTTCAATAATTATTATTTTGAAAATTAAATCGTACGTATACGAATCACAAGAAAAACAATGACGAAATTCCAATTTGGGTCGGTACTTGGATTTCTCATCCGTTGCGTGTCTCCAATGGTAGTGGTAATGTACGATTCTGTCATTCGTTACGTTCGAACCTGTCTGAAACACAAACGATTTTACAGCGGATTCACGATAATCGATATTTAAATGCTCCAACGTGTCATGTTATTCGATTACTCGTTCACATGATACCGGTTCTGTTCCGCTGGCGAGTAATTCGATTTCATACGCGATGCTTTCACGGTACGCGCAAGGAATCCTAACGACCGTGGCTGGGCAATAATGATGATTGCTATAAAGCTGCCTCAAATATTTGTGTTGTTGTTGAACGCTTGTTAAAATGTTTACGTACAACACGCAACTCGAATCGGACGGAACCATCCACGGCTATCGATTAGTATCGCATAATTCTTGTGTTTTTATCGTAATCGTAAAGTGAATTCGGAGTGGAAACGATGCGTACGTAATGATGTTTTCGTTTTGTTTCGGGTACAATGCCCATGATACGCATTTATAGTATAAATATGTAAGTAATAGTAGGTAATAGATATTCTTCTATTCCTTACTATTTTATTTTTCACAGACATCCTAAATAGGTACTACGGTCCATTCAAGTAGTCTTTATCTATTTGTAGAGTGAGAACTTGTATAACTTCTTTGATACCTACGATTTTATCCCATAGTGAAATAACTGAAGATGTTCCTTTTATATTACAGATTATTACGATTAAAATGAGCCGGTAATAATGTTTAATAAAAACCCATTCATGGACGTGTAACAATGTCCCCCGAGGAAAGTGTTGATGTAACACAAAAATGATCATGTACAGCCGTTTCATTACGCGGCCTTGTCGATTTTAATCCTCGATAAATGTAGGCAGTTATTCCCTTTTGCACTGTATTTTATTATTGAAGTTCCTATGGGAATGTATTATCTTTTGTGCTACGAATGAGTATCGTGGGGTGAACAGATATCATGTTTTATGACGGACGTTCCCGATTTGCGAATGAGACTTTGTAACGTAAATCTGTTTTGGTATGGGGGTCATAATGATTTAAAACGAAAGAAAGAAAGAAAGCTAATTATTTCAAAATCTGTTGCATAGTTTTGATTATTTGAGCAAAAATAAAAAGGTACTATGTAGTTATAGAAATTGTTAATTTTTGTTCTACTATCTATCTACCCACACATATAAAATTGCCTTCAGTTTAAAATAATGAATGGACACCAACTACGTTTTTTATTGTTACTAAATAAATAAACGATGTACCTAATAAAATCAAAGCCTCATCCATAATGGCCTTGACCCAAGTGATACAATCATGTTTATCGTCCAAAAAACCGGACGTGGCATATTTGAAACAGTCAAAAACAAACAAAAAGAACCCTTACCATCCTCCTTGTCTCGTGAGCGTGAAGCCGAACCGGGCCTCCCTGTCCACGGAGACCCTGATGCCGATGATGCCCAGACCCTGGGGCGACACCACCTGCCCGCGCATCACCGACACGCGGCTGCACAGATGACCCTCGTCAGTTTAGGTTAGGACACAGCACTACACTGGGCGATACCGTCATTATTTAAGACTTATTCGAATTTGTGTTGCACTAACTTTAGGTTAAAACAAAAGAACGCGATTTCTCGTTCCAATAGATCACGAACAGGCCCCGTCGACAAAGTAACAATATCGAAACGATAACGAAGTTCGAAAAGAACAAAATAAGACTAACTTTAAGGTCACATAAAACGATTTAACATTTTTTTACCTAACTGACTTCGATGATGCCTTGTAGCCTTATCATCATCATCGGACTTGCGGGAGAGCGAATGCTTCTTATCTCTAAAACGATTGAACGCATATGATCCCTAGTTAAGAAGTTCAAAAGATCGATGTCGTCTACTCGCGAGCTCGCTACTTAACTCGCTAGTTGAACTTGAATGTTAAGTTTCCTACGACTTATCAGATTAGGCAAATCGGCGCGTCGTAGCAGGTATACGTTTTCGTATTACGTACATTATTGCACTTTTGTGTTGTAAGCCTAGACCACATGCTTCAAGTTCTGTGGTCTGCCTATATATTAAAGGTTAGGATTACATTATCTATGAAAGCAAAGTACGAGATTAAATTACATCCTAAACGAATCACGCTGACTTGAGTAAGGAAATTGTTACAAATGTATAAATGTACAATTGTACATACATAGCACGCTGCGACGAGGGTTGTGGCTTATAAAACGATTCAATGTAATTGATTGATTTTTCTTCAATTTGATGTGTATCAGCTTGATTTCATCAGAGTATTTTATTTAACATGGCCTTAACGGTTGACCCAAAATATACGCACATCCTAATGAAATGAATCAATCGATTTGATTTGCGTTTAACATGACACAGGACAGATATATCGTATCGTTTTTTGACATTATTCACCATTAAAATTAGGACATTCCCGTTGCGAACGAATCAATAAATATCTAACTTTATCACTTTCGGTAATTAAAAGATACAAGTTAAATATGCGACATTTTGAACTCGTATTTAGGGTATAAGTTAAGGTGCAACACAAATGAATCATTAATACCTAAGTACATAATAAATGAAAATTGACATCTCTGAAATTGAATTCGCTAACATTGAATATACCACTAATAAACTAGACCAGATATTCGTACAAACATAAATTACTGAAAGCCAAAAAATATAAAAGAAAAACACAAAATATACAATTCAATATACGACATTTCTACATAAATATATATTTTAACACATTTTGAACAATATATTGATATATTACTCGTATACATTTGAATATTATTCAACTTTATTATAAATCTGTTACAAAATATTATATCTGTTATAAAATATTATACATGACATATAAGTAAACTTATTTTTTTGACGAACCGTGGAAGCCAATCAGTTATATCCATAAAGAATACCTATAACAAAATTATTTTAATAATACGTGGGCGAAGTACAAAATGAAACGGTAACTATGCTAAAAATATGGGGCATGTTTCGGCCGAAAGTGAAATTTCGGCGAAAACTCCCGGAAATGTTCGCGTATTGTGGTAAATTTAAAAGGCCACAGAGCGAAATACGTGCTGTGTTCCTTTGACATTTGCCTAGAGCGTTTTGGGGTTACGAGGAAATACCGCATTGCGTTGTGTGATAACCCGGCTTCCCAAAAAGCACCGTCGCGATTCAATACTGACCGATAACACGGTCTGAGCAAAAGAGCGGTGGAAGCTGTGCTTTTTAAACCTTGATTTCTGGTCCAAGAGGTCGTAGTTTGGAAGCTAAGCACGTCCGTACTGGTCTCAAGAATTTATGTACGTATTCTCCACTAGTACGGTGATAAGGGAGGACGTCGTGAAGAATTGTCCACATTCGGAAAACTCTTGATGTGGAAATAGGAGCCAATCGAATCGGTTCTCTTTTGGAAAACAAAGTTTGCAAGGACCAGATTTATTTATGGTAATTAATAAAGAGTACCAAGTATCTACTTCGAAAATAATAAGTACCAAATCAATCTAGTGTTAAATTCTTTATTACGTTATTTAGAAGAGCAGAATACTTCCATATCAATCAGTCAAATCATAAATTAAAAAGGTCTTAGTTGAATTTATTCATTTAATAAAAATAACATTAATATATAATCATTTAAATATTGTTCAGCTGCCCTACAACCGCTTTCCTATTTAGATTATTCGTTGTAGCGATTAATTGAAATATTTATAGAATGTTAGTAAAATGTAGAGTATTGTGAAAAAATGCGTTATTTTTCACTGCTACTTTTGATTTTGGGGGGTTGTTTACTATTGCAATTTTGAAATCCCTTCCCAAAAATGTGAAAGGCTTTGTAAATAAAGGTATATACCGTGAAATTTAGGTGGTTGTTTTCCCGCAGTAAAATGATTCTATCTTAGTAGCACAATAGATGTGCGCATTTTTTTTTATTGAAATCGACAAATGCCGGTTTTACGAAATATATAACCGAAACTCGAAAGCACGTTCGAACCGCTTTATTACTTAGAGCGTAGAGCTTCTTTAGCTTTAAGCATTGATTGTATGCAGCAAGCAGTACCTGATTACGTCACATCTTATAAAATAACGATAGCTTCTCTCGTTTCCGAGTTGGAAAATTATTATTGAGAAAATTAGAAAAAACTATTTTTTTTTCGAGGAATAATTTGCATGTTTCGATAGTATTACTAAAGGCAAATAGTTTTGCCACGGGAAAACAACCTCTAATATGTCACGGTGTATAGCGCAGCAGGTTTAAAAATTTCTGTATAAATTATTAAATCGCTGGGTAACTATATTAAAATCTAGGTATCCAAAGAGATTTCTGTAGGTTTTAGGTCAACTTCTAGAAACGATTTTTTTAGAATGGTATTTTCTAGGCAGGATACTGAATCAAATTTGGCTATTTAAGAATCAAACTTATTTGTTTAGAGTGGATATCTATGTTTTACATAATCCTAAAGCAATCTTAATAATCCTTATATTCTAAAGCGACTACAAAGGCTACAAAGTCTCATAAAATTTTAAATAACAACTACAATACCTGGAGTAGGTACACGTCAAATATAAAATTTCAAAAGTATGCCTCTGGGATTGTGGAAGCGGTATGTTGGCAGGCAGGTTGACAGTTTATGAAACAGAATCCTACATATTAGATAGTTCTAATAAGATATCGCTTCTTTGATTATTTAGATTTAATTATTAAGATGCCTAAATCAGATACAACGGTTTCTATGATGTTTTTCTGTGGTAGGTATTATTATTTATTACTGAATTATTTCCTAATTAAATAATCATTTTGAACTTGTACCTAAATAATACTTTTAACTCTAGAACCTAGTTTTGTAATACATAGGACTTACAATTAGTAATTAGATAACATATACGTACAATAATTACGAAATAAATTAACATAGTCTGAATTTTACTTTGATTCAAGCGACACAGCAAGTATTCTTACAGTATTATTAAAAACAAAATGCGATGCGGACTTTCTTGAGTTTCTCAAGAATTAGGCAAGTATAAAGTGAAAAAAAAATGGCGTATGAAGAAAATTCACTTTACAGCTAATTTGCATCGAATTTTTCGTGGAAATATTAATTTTTCTTTTTAAATTAACGAAAATTTTAATACTTTATTTTAGGCACAAAGTGTGACTTCAGGCTTATTACGATTATCCTAATAAAAAATCCTAAGCTAATTTCAAGTTATTGGTATTAAAGCTTTGGAGTTTAGTGAATAGTTTAGTACTGTTTGTATTTAACATTATATATTACAATATATGTATACTATAAGGCACAGATGACTTTGTTAAGTTAATAAATAAATACCTGAAATAGTTTATTAAAAAATATAACATACAATATATATTTTTTTACACACGATTATTAATACACACAATACACACATTTATATAAAGATAAACATTGTCTTATAATGGCTTTCAGTAATATTATGCACATGATATTTTAATAACATTTCCTTCAACAAATATTTTTGTACATTTGCGTAGACACAAGGCAGTTTCAGAAAAACTTAGAGATTACAATTTTCACATAGCTACGATATTATCATATAAACGGTATCACCCAGAAACTCCGATCATTACTAATCGAAGTTAACGTGCTAATTTGTTGTATAGTGAAAATAAGTATGAAAATAAAATATTGAAAAATAAAATAAGAAGTTTTAGCATTGCACATTCTCGTATCAGGATCAGCTAAATAACTAGGTTAAATTTCGGTTTAATATAAACAAAAAGTTACAAAAATAAAAGTCGATTAAGTAGACTCTATAAAATATTAAAACCAAAATTTACCTAGATAGGAATAATGCATGTAACAGCTGCCACACAAACCATAGTTTTTATAAATTTTGGTACAGTTTTGTATTTTTGTTGGCTGATATCATACTCAAACGTTACTTATGTCAAAATTGGTGCAAGAAAAATATCAATAGGCTTTTAAAATATTTGAAAAAATTGTTAGCGCTTAATAATAAGTTCAAGTAAATAAAAATAACCAAATAAAACTCGTTTTGCAGTACACTGAAATAACTGTATCTAATGTAAAACAGAAAACTATAAAAATAAACTGAAACGTAACTGAAACTTAATGACTATTAAAGACCGAAGCAATTATCATAAATTATCTAAAGTTCGTGTGTTGTTCCCAAGCTGAAGATCTATAGGTAAACATATGTACGTAGATATTCTCAATTCGAAAAAACAATCACGTTTAATATCCATGAACGAGTAAAAAAGTTTTCGTTTGACTTCATTCTTGTGACCTAAAACGAAACATTACATGGACGCACATACAGTAAGTGTAAATAAACACGAAGTAAGCATAATGTCTTCAAAAGTACAGTAATACTCACCCAAAATTAGTTGGGCAATATTTCAGTGGCCAAGTTGTCAATACATACATTTTGTAGTCAATCGTCGCGGGTTAGGCAACCTGGTTGTTATAATGTCGTTCTGCACAGTTTAGAATTAAATTTTGTATTATATGTGCTCGTACACCACAACTAACTTGTAACCATTTATAAGATATCTATATTACACGAGATCTGAAGGTTTTCTATCGATTCAAAACCATTGAAATGGAATTTCATATCTCAGGATTACTCTATTCATGTGAATAGTTGTTATCCTGACGGGTGATTTATTGAAACGATATATAACATTTGAATTCGAATGGATATGAATCGATGGATTATTCAGGTAAAGAACTGAACTCGTCTAGCGAATATGGTGATAGGGATTTCGGTCGTAATCCTTTTGATCTGATAATCTGCTGTTTCATAATATAAAAATGTTTTGTATTTTCAAATAAATTGATAAAATCTTTAGAATACTAAAGTATCTAAGGAATTATTACAGAAACACATATTTAACTCAATATTTTTAGTAATTCTTAGTAGTAATAATTCCTATACTTATACTAATTATACAAAATAAACGAACACCATACGACCAGTTATTTACAATGTACATACATATATTTAGTTATAACGGCAAGGACATTTTCTTTGCACCAATTTAAGTGTGTATTTTGTTTCCAATGGCTGATTGATGGAAGCATGGCTGTAATGTACATTATCGATAGACTGCTAATACAAGTATCTCGCTGTGAAATAGTCGGAGAACATTCAAATAAGTAGTGTTGTTGGTTAGTTACAGGGGTGAGGATGTAACACATAAAGAGCTGGGCGAAGGGTAGGGGGTTGGTTAACAGATGAAAGACGCAGACAAAGGGTGAGGAACACATAAAAGGGTAAGTTTATTTGAAGCTAAATTTGCGTGTTCGCTGAAATTTTGCTCGATTGACAATATACATTTCGCGTCTCGATACGTATATTTTACACACCTACGCCTATCCAATTGTGTTTTAGACGTTTTGCGTGAAAGCGTAAATGATTTTCCTAGGTTTTAGTATAACAAAAGTATACCATATTATATGTGAACTATAATATAAGCACAAGTAGACGAGACAAATAAATAATTACAAAAATACGGCTGTGGCTGCGGCAAATTATATTCGAACCGAGAAAGACGCGGTGACGGTCGCGAGAGTTACTCGACTGCGACCGGGCTTTGACGCAGCCACAAGACATTCAAGACAAACATACAGATGTTACATACACATAGAGAATGAAACGAATACAGACAAAGGAGTTAACAAAAAGTGAAAAAGCTTTAGTGGCTCCGTTCGCGTGTCAGTTGATGGACATGCGATGGGCGCCGGCATAACACACATATGCAGGAGTCGCAACAAAAGGGAAGAGGTTAACAGATACTGAACACTGAGGGGCGAGGGCGGGCTGACTGACACTTACCATGGTGTAAAGGAATTCCAGAACTCGCTAGGAGTGGCGGACACACGGCGGCACAGGGACACAGAAAGACAGGACAGATTACTACACAGATACCTACATCCCTCAGTGCAACCACACCCCGGCTGGCAACCGCCCCGGTCGATTGCACTCGTCTACACTGGTTAACTTGCGTTTCAACATTTCAACTGATTGATTTAAAATTCCACGCGCACTTTATAAGAAGCCCGTTTGCATTAGAACAACACCACCACTTTGATTTGCGTTTCGTTTTCGAATCGGTCAATTTGGAAAAATGTGTCGAATGCTGTAGGTTGCACTAAGACATACGGAGTATCACATGCTGGATTACGGATGCTCGGAACTCCGCCACGACTGCTCGGGTGAATGAGACAAATGCCAGAACGCAATATAACCACTCTAGACTTAAACTTAAAAAAATAGTGAAGCGGCTCGTGTTTTAATGCAAACAAACTTTTGAGGCGCTTTTGCATATTAAGCGAGGTGGGTTGACTACTTTGTTATTCAGTTTTGCTTTGTCTCATTATTCAAATCAGAGCGTATTCGATAATTTGTTCGGGTTTATGATAATTTTAAAGAGCTACATTTTTTTGTCGATGTTTTCTGAGCTCGAATCGTGAAAGATAATGACGACGGTAGGGCGTGTTCTTTTGTTCCGAATGTAGGCTTCTGATGTAATAGATTAATTGCAAACAAACACTAAGACAAATATTGGACGCGAATGTCTCTCATGATGCGAACTCTAGCTATTAACGTTATTCAATCAGAAACTTGTTCGAAGTAGACAAACAAAACTGCTGAAGCTTTTGAGCGCTCAATCGATTGTATAATTCCATTTAGTTATAATTATAGACGCTTTTGTTTTGTTTAGACAAACAGGTAGGGTTAGACACACACAAGGGATCAACATTAGACAATACACAACACATCGGATCTGGTGTGAAAAATAATAATATAAAACTCATTAGATGAAAAAAAATATGGTTAATGATAAAACATAACCATGCTAGGATTGCAAATGAAAAATCAATATTTTACACGCGAGAAAACAGAGGAAAATCAAAACACTTCCACCAGATGATAAAATAAATTGTAAGTTATAAAAGTATTGTTACCAATTAAATTAAAATAACCACACCAAATCCTCGGAGGGGTTTAGGAAGATGAGTGGGATCGTATATGGTAAAGGTGCTAGCCCCTATATTACTTTATGTCAATATGAAATTTGTTTCCTCTTCTTACGGATAAAGATTACAGTACGGCGATGATATCACGAATCTAAAATCATTGTAAAGTGCAAATATATTAAATTCATGAACTGTGCAAAACCGACAGGTCAGTCCTAAACCAATTGGTGTAAAAGATACCATGTGCGTCGATGCTCGTCGGATCGATATGTGAGCACGGTATCTTTTACGTACATGAAGTGATTTGGTGTTCGTTAAAATTGGGGTTAGTCGTCTGTTGGTATACTCACCTTTCGGAGTATTCGTCCATGTGTGCGTAGCTTTGTACGGAGTTTTCTTCGATAAGGAATTTGACTCGCTGGTAGAAGGAGGCGGTGACGGAGGGCGGCTGTTTGCGCAAGAGCACCTCCACGGGGTCGTTGGACGAGAGGCACATGATGTGCTCGGCGCACTCGGGCCGGCTGCAGCATTCCGAGTCCGAGCAGTCCGTCATGCCATCTTCAAAACGGTAGTCACTTTGTCAGATGACAGCTTTTCGTGTCGTCATTTGTTATTTTTCAAAAAAACAGGTCAAAACAAAAGAGAAACGAAAAAAAACTAAGAATCAGTCTCCGGTGAAACAGAATATGTTGCCCCTAAATTTGTCCTAGGAAACACATTAGAGTATAACACAAATCTTGAGTAACAGATGCTAGATGCTACTACATGTACTTACAAGTTATTTACTTTCCAAATACATACCGGAGATGAGTTAAATTGTTGTGATGCAAAATAATTATTTGTGTCAATATTAATAATGAATTAGAATATCCTAATTGTGGTGAGCTGAAAGTCTTACCTTCGTCATTATCTTCGTTGTCGTTGCAGGACAGTTCGAGGGCGATGGAACAGTCTGTTCCGGCCCAGCCCTCGGCACAAGAGCACCTGTATACTCCATCTTCAAGGAGGCATTGCCCGTGCCGAGTACAACCGTTGGGACAACCAGCTGCAACCATAAATCTTAGCTAAAAACCTCAGAAACGAATGCGAAGATTCACGTGACTCATCACATTAAATCGCCCTGGCTATAAAAAGAAGTTTGAAAATAACTGAGATATTAAATTACAAGAAGGTAAACGTCTTCTAAAGAGTTCTTGAACTTTAGGCATTAAGTTATGACAAACAATACATTGTTATGTCTAGAAAGTCTACCAAGGGCTTGCAATTTCAAAATGCGATTACAGAAGTTTTGATGGTAATTTTAACGTAATTCAAAGGACATTGATATTAACAATGTGAAAGTTAGCTTTGTAAATTGCAAAGTTGTAAAAGACTTGTAAAGATTAGCAAAGGATTATTATTACAATATACCATGTTCAGTTTCCTTGTAGGTAGCAATATGAGAGTCTGCTCCCAAGACATAAAAAATTGGGTGTGATGAAAGTTGTGTCAAGAACTGGAGATTAGGGACAAAAATTTGGAGTTTCAAGTGCTTAATTTTTGAGTCTGGTGAATGGTGTGCTACTAACGTATGGTGCAGTGTTTCCCGTTCCACCCTTGCGTGCAGACGCAGGTTCCGTTCTTGCATTGTCCGTGGTCGTGGCAGCGCACGTCACACGGCCGCTGGTCACACATGGAGCCAGTCCATCCATCGTCGCAGCGGCACACTCCTTCCGCGCAGACCCCGTGGGGACCGCAGTCCAGGGAGCATACAACTGTAGAGAATAGACAATTAGTTACTAATCTTCAAGGTCCTAACTTGACTTTCTGGAGTTTGTGGTTCTTAAGTTAAGGTCCTGGAAGTAATTTAATTTATCGACTCAGTCAATGGCTGATTCAATTGGGATAGCGTCGAGAAGCGACGGCGTGTCAAGTGTTTATCGTTCTAAAATACATTCACGAGTCGCTTCATCTGTTTCATAAATAATAGCTTCCTACTTGTGCTGCCGTACGACGGTTCACTATCAAATAAGAGTGTTTGTTGTTTAAAAAGAGGATCTTTACAATTGAATACAATAAATAACTGCGCAGTAAATATTTCGGAGCACGATTTTATGAAACACATTTAGATGCAGTTACTGGTATTTTGTTTTAAATTTTCGGCAGGTGAGACGGCAATCCGACATGACCGATGAGAGATCGGGCGCAGGAACACCGGCTTAACTTGCTTTCCGAGGCACGGGCGTGTAACCGCCAACTTTCTAACTCTAGACTGACAAATTTCTTTAGATAGATAGATTGATAATCGAACAGAAAAACTCACACATATTTTTGCCGTCGTTGTTGTTGTCGTTACGTAGCGCTTGTTAACAAAAGACCAATAAGGTAGTTAGTACCCATGTACTCACCTTGCGAACAGTCGTCGCCCGTGTACAGAGGATCGCAGACGCATCGTCCCGCGTCCAGGTCGTAGACGCCCCGCTGGGAGCACGCCGGCAGGCAGCGCTGCACGCGCGCGTCCCGGTCCGAGCAGGCCGCGCCGCGCCAGCCCGCCCGGCACACGCAGCGCCCGCGGACGCACGACCCGTGCCCGCCACAGGTGGGGTCCAGGCAGTCCTCTGTGATAGGAAGAAGGTTCATTCTAGATTATTTTACTCGGGATGTTGACCGGTTGAAGAAGACGCTGGGTATTAACCCAGCGTCTACTTCCTTTCTTTTTCTTCCAAGTTCTTCTCCCATCTTTAAGAAGATTATTAAATCTTCTTAAAGATGGGTATGGATAGACAGTCCGGGAACACGTTAGATTATTGAAATATCACAGATATATGGATTTATCGATGTTGAAAAATTCTACGGGCTCGTTCTTCAATTACACAACGAATCATGTGCGATGAAGTGAACTCTACTTATGCTAAATCCCTTGAACACCTTGAGCTTATTCGGTATGGATTTTGGAATCAACTTTGGTTAAGATGCCTATCTTGTAGCAATAATGCCTGCCTAGACACGTAAGAAATACAATTGTTTTTTCGCACGTGTTTTCATGACGGGTGGGGATCAAGCTCACCACTTCTGGTCCATAAGAAAGGGAACACTTTAAGCGCCAGCAAGCCAGGTATGGCAATCAGGAACATAATATTATATTAATATCCTATTTGTTTCAACGATCACTGCAAAGTCAGTGACCCTTATGATTTATATCGTGTAGGTATCACAATGTAAGTATTATGTTCGTAACACTCAAACTTGTAACTTTACCTTCATCGCACTTGGGTCCCTTCCATCCAGCCTTACAATGGCAGTGACCGGCAACACATTGTCCTCTTCCAGAACAATCGGCGGGTTCGCAATCGTGCGCCGGGATGTCACATTCCGCTCCCTTCCAGCCCTCCGAACAGTGGCAAACTCCGCCGGCGTACGCACCGTGACCAGAACAAAGGACCGGGCAGACACCTAAAATAAGGAATACATGATAGAGATATTTAAAAAACAAAACACAGTAAAATATTGTTCAATTGTTTCAGAAAAGTCTTGAGCGGTTCAACAACTTACTTTTGGAACAGTCGTGCCCCTCATAGCCATCCATACATTCGCATTTTCCCAAATAACACGAGCCGTGGCCCGAGCAGTCATCTGGACATGAGTTCGTTACACCTTCCGCTTCAGATACGATCATTTCAACGTTGTGCGACTGGAGTTCATCGTTATACACCGAAATAAACCATCTTCCCGTGTCGAGATACTGTAATATACTAACGTTTACCCTCATATCTGTTGATCGCTTGCTTATCGTATGGTTCCATCTCTCGAATGGGCTAATCGTGCTTAATAATGTATCCCAGTTATCAAGATTAAGTCCGAATGTGTCATGTCTTTGCGGACTTCTTCTTCTCCGTAGCCTGTGGTCGACCCTGCCGCCTCGGATGAATTCGACAAAGTCGTATTGCGTAACGCTCGGGGCGACGTTTCGCCGGCCGTAAACGGCGAAATTTGCTCCCCATGGCACAGTGAAATTAAGGCTAACGTAGGCGGGTTGTTTATTTCGGAATTCTGAACTCCAAAATTGGTAGGCGGGTATGGTGGCGCTGTGGAGCTCGTCGAACTCTCTGAGCTCGAGGGCCGGAGACCAGGGCGGCGGCGCGGCTTGCTGCGCCTGCTGAGGTATCACAGCTGATTCTATCGCCGCTTCTGCTGTCGTTGACCAACCACCTAGCGAAGACGTTGATATTGATTCTGCAAACATACGACCCAGTCACAAAAAGTTTGCCAAAACTAAAAGAAGGGAGAAACACAAAGCGGAAGGCTTTATGACACAATAAAGATGTTAGATTACCGTCTGAAGGCGATGACGTTGATAAAAGGTCCCTGATCCCTTGTGCGTGTGTTACTGCTTTTACATCTTGTACGAGGATGCAATTTGAATTGTCTATATTACTTTTAATTGACGATAATGCTGAAACAAAAATAAAATCTTGTTAATATACATCACCCTGCTAAAAACACTTCGTATACAGTGAAATAAATAATATTGCTGAACAAAATATACGTATTAGTAATCTCTATACCATCCAGAATAAAACGATGTACTAAGCGTTAAATCTTTCATTTAATCTCAACTTTCAATTAAGTTTCCGTTAAGTTCGCGTTATCGGCGGCCCACATCGATAATGCCCGGTAGCCGAAAACTAATTCTATTAAAGTTCACACGGGTGTCGCTCAAGGCGACATGTACTCGTATTTCGTAACGCGACACAATGAAAGTTGTCGTTCTAGAGGAACACGAACAGGGTGGTTGACGTGACGTCCCGTCGTCTTTTAATTAAGCGAAGCACGGGCGAAGCGCGTTCGGCGCGGTGTGACCGAGCGATTGGTTCCGCCGCGGACTACGGGCACGTAGGTGGTTCGGCGACACCCAAACACTTTTTGCTCGAGGGAATGCCGTTGTCTCCTCATTATGCGACAGTTGCCATCGATAGAATCGATCATAGAACGCCGCGCTACCCGCTTTAATTGGTAAATTCTTCACGGTCCTAACTACGCACGGGCTCCGAAGTACGAGTTTTGTTCTGTCTGACACGATTTAGTTTTTACACCGAATGAACTATTGGAGCGGAAAATAATTCCTTTATAAAATGTTTTGGGGAGCCGGGAATGGCTGTGTAACGCTCATATTTTCCCGTGTTCAATTTTCGGCTAAAAAGCTTCAAACGGGGGTAAGCGAATTGCGCCAGAGTCGTAATGTAAAGAGAATTTATCGTGTACATTTATTAGTTTTGTAAGAAGCACGGAGGCGGGCCGGATTTGCTTTCAGAGGGGATGCGATGTTTATTTGTCGGAGAATGCGTGCGTGCAGGATGTTCGCGTAATAAGGAACGCGTGCGTGAAAGGCCATATGTCAGTCATTATAGACTTAATTGACATGACCGATTTGGCACTCCACTAATTAAGGGGCGAACGAGGAACTTGCTACTTACTATGAAATACGATCAAGACTGATTGGAAACCCGTGGATATGTCACCGGCTCATTAATTGTGGTCTTTGTTGTACTTTTGATCTTGACATCGAGCACATCCGCTACAGATGCTTGCATGATGGGCAGATTTTAATCGTTTCTAAGGAAGACAGTTACACCGCGTGATTAAGTTATTTACGCTAATGAATTCTGCTTTTGATGCCTTAGGAATTGGAGGTCCCTTAATCCCTTATGTCTCCTGAATTGCACAATAGAACAAGTGTACGATTTTAATAGTTCTAAATATTTGTTCAGAAAAAATGTAACCTTGTTATAAAATGCATTAGTTTCCTCAACAAAGATTAATGAAGCCACCACCAGAAAGTACTCTACACGATTAGTTCCGCCGAAGGGATGCAATTAAAAATGTCAATGCAATTTAGGGATTTGGCTTAGAAAGATAGCGCGCGGCTCTACAATTTGTGCGGTTGCCAAGGGCGATGTCGAAGCAATTAAGCCATGGACTGACGGGCTACCCCGAGGTCCCGATAAGATCCCGGTGCGTTGACGCCATTTGCCCATTTGCGCTTAGAATTGGACAATTTACATTAACTTCCATGAGGGTAGATAGATCAACGCAAATAACTATTATCAGATAAAGAATCGATAGATAAATGAGCAATTTATATTCAGTGCCGAGTGGTGCACAAACTATGAGTGCGTCTTAAATCCTATTGACATAGGGTGGGGCGAAACTTTTAAGTATAATACAAAGTGCTAGTGATGTTTATTTCAGATTTTACTACAAACGGTGCGCTTTTTCATTATTATAACAATATAATAGGCATATAAGAGTTGTATAATTGTTCTGTTTCTATTTTGTCACCATTCTAATACTTTACTGGCTACAATTTGTACCTTCGGTCTAAGCGGTTAATGCCTTATTGCCAATAGCTTTTATCTGAATCGATTGTCTCGCTAAAATATGTAGATAGTTTCTTAGTGGCCATTTCGAAATAAATAAAAGCCATATCGTAAACAATGTCAATGTTACTAGATAAACGAGCACAGATGACGTTATTTCCGCCCACGAAAATGAAATATGGCAATGTGGTAAGTTGCGACTCTTCCCGATGATCCCTCGTAAAATCTATAAATTTACGCCATGGAAGTGCGGCGAGTAGGAAATGGAGGGTACTAGCGTTGACGGCGCGCCATATCGCCGCGCGATTGTGTGCAGATGGACGATGTTTGCTATCTCTACTATTTTTCGAGTTAATACAATTTATTGTAATACGATTCAGCATAGATTGCATCGTGCGATGGGGGAGCGAAACTCGTTTGATGGAGTCCCGGGGGATCGCGGCCGACGCGCCGTCGCACTGACTCGGTATTAGTCACGTGATAAATCTTGCGTTGCTCCTGTCTCTCTGTCCCCTTCTATTATTTACGATGTCTCATATGACCGTCCTTGTCGGGCGCTCATATGATCCACATTCGGAGGGTCGAGGTCTTCCTTGCCCTATTTTATAAGAAGCGCGGGCAGATACGAATGTTCCTACGAAGTGTGAAGTGTAAATCTTAATACCGTTACTAATGGGAGTAACGTGGATTTGCATACATTTGAGAAGTTAAACTTTTGGAAGTTTGGGTGAAATTGATTGCTATCAATTATTCACAGATGCAGATAGTGGCGTTTCTAATAGTTTCATACGCGATTTCATAACATGTATGAAGTGTGCAATATAAATATAGCAGTAAGTTAATATTACCACATTATCCAGTGTGTATAAGTACGTGTATTAAAAAAACTGTCATAATATTTCTTGTAGAATTTTGTTATAATTAACTTGTTTATAAACGACATTACGTGTATCTGCATCAAATCTATCAAGTGAAGCTATTCTTAATGTATGTTTTATACAAAAACCAAAAATCTAACTATAGCAACCCTACATACCCTACGTATTTCGTTGAAACGTCTAGGCCCTTAGTTAGACCGGGCGACAAAATAAAAAATAGTCCATTGACAGGAACAAACGAGCATTGTAAGCACTTGAAGCGCGCTAATGGCGGACTCAGAGCTTTAATAAAACATTTGGGGTCCTCACAATTTCAATTACATTAAAAAGTCGACGCTATATTTGCCCCATCAATCGTGCACCATGCAAGTAATGAAGGGTGCAACAGATGGTTCACATTTTTTCATTACAACACTAAAACTACCGACCAGGAGATTTATGTCGGATTAAAATACAAAACTGCCTTTTATTCGGTACACATCCGCAACGCCCGGAGGCGTGACCGACAAATATTTCATTGTGTTTTTGAAACCCAATCATTACAGGACAAAATCTATTTGATTTATTATTATGAGAGGAGTTATAAGCTCAGGGAGGTAACTTTAATTTAAAACATTCGTTTCAATTTAATTAGGAATTTAGCTTTTAAACGAATCGCGTCTTGAATTTATTGGTCGTGTTAGCCAGATTGATTTTTAAATACCTATCTTATGGAAATCTAAATTGGTGATTTAAAATCGATAGTTCGTTCAGGGAGCGCTCGGAACGGCCGCCGCGGCATCAGTATGCGACATGCATCGCTTATCTACTATGTCCCTGTAATTTAACGGGAATCTAAATGAACTGAGATCCGATACGATAATACTTATTGCCTTGAAACACCTTACACCGAGCCGGTTCATTACATTACTTTTAAACGCGTTGAAATGCGAGAAATTTATTTATTTCCACTAGTTTATACTCCTACACGTCACCGGTTCCACAAAAATAGTAGTCATTTGTAATAGTTAATTCGTGGCCGTGTAATAAACACTAATCAGAAACAAGTTCCAACGTTTTTATTTGTGTTTGACAGCGAGTTGCCGAAATTAGAGAAGTTGTTATATTTTCACATCGCGTAGCGTGCTCTGAGCGCATTATTTAGCCGTTCCCTGGAACTGTTTAATAGAGCTGTGGGTTAAGTTAAATTAAACGGTGGTAGTTAAACTATCGCTAGGGAGACAGGGGAAGGTTTCGAAGAAAAATAGTCGGAAACAGCCGTGAAACTGGTCTCTAAACAACACTTATAACGTGGACCAAATTGGAAATAATAATTCTGTTGCAGAGCTCCGCTTCATACTTTCCAGAGCTGGTAGAATCTAAGAGCATTCTCTGGCAAGTATCTCAAATAATATTTTAGCGCGATAGAGATTTCCCGGGTGATATTATGCTCGAGCTTTAAAAGTAAAAACAAGGAGTGGCGTCGTGCGGGCGACGCTATCGAATATAGGACAGGGGCACAGATTACCTAACCGTATACAGGCCAGGGTATTGCACTGGTGTGTTGGAGTTGGCCCCTCTCACCTTTGGCGCTATTTTTGTAACTTGTGCGTCACTACCTCACCTGAGGATGTCGTAAGAGTCAACAAAACGAATAAGCTAATAAAAACTGGTATATCATGATGGTGTTATTAGAGAAAAAAATATCAAACCCATTTTGTGTATTCCATTAAGAAATAACATGTTACTTTGTAAGAGAGGTGCACGATCAAATCAATGCCTTACTAAGCAAAAATGACGACAAAAACCCAACGCAATCAAATGTCCCAGTTAGAATACTGTTTATTTAGTTCTCGTATACGTTAGTATATAGAGCCAATAACCCGAAGTTGTTATGTTGAGTGAGTAAAGCAAAACCCACAACTACGTATACAGTGCTTTACGACTACTAAGTGAACTCGCTGTCATGTTGTTTACGCGGTGCCGTGTATTCCGCCGTTAGCGGGAAATGCTTTTGGTACATATTTACAGAACTCGCAACAAAACTATTCTGTGCAGTCGTGAAAACGCGCCTTTCCGTTCAGAAATTCCAAAACGCGCTGCTCAACACAAGTCCAGGAATGGTTTCGTAATTTGCTTTAAATCAAGCTCGGCCCGCGGATTTATTTTGCAATTTATGAAGCATTAGGAATGCGTAAATTATGATCGGTCGTTTGGCGGGTCGGCTGGGATTGCGAGAGTTTGATACATCCATAGTAAAATAACACGGGACGTAGAAGTGTAAGATAATTTATAACGGGGCTAACACGCCGGGGCCGCGCGAGCCGTTGCCTCAGGTTAGGCGCATCATTTATATTTTCCGATGTTTGTTTAGTTCTTTTTTATGAAGCCTCTGTGGATTCAAACAAAGAACGATGAAAGACTAATGGTCGATGTCTGTTTCCGTTGCAACATCAATGTTTAATCAACTCATTTGCATGCCGGAGTGGATATTCAAATTTATCACCTTCAGTAATTGAGTTTAGATGTGATGATGGAAATAATGTATTTGTATTATGATTTCGACTATAAAACTATAAATGAATAAAATTTTACTGTCTCTATTGGACTGGTCTTTTAGCATTTCGGAGAGGAACAGTTATTATATGTCCGACCATAATTGTATTTCATAGTCGGCGCGAATGAAAGAAAAACAAGGTAGTAATAGCTACGGTTCTGTGGAAATAATTGGGATTCGCTGATTGTTGCTACTGTTCGCTTTAAATTGTGGCTCGGGGCTTAAGGCTTCGTAAAGGTTAAATGTTCGCTTACGTCCAATCACGCAAGACAGGGCAGGCCCTTAATTGGAGGGAGCCCATCGCTCCAGGCGGGCTGAGGGGAGCTTAGACGTAGACTGCGCGATTTTTCATCGCTTGCAATCAGCCGGGAATAGCGATCCACTTTAATAAGTGAACGGATCTCGGAGTCGTAATTTCTCATAATTTCAGACGATGTTATGTTTCCAGGTGTTAACGTTCGTAACAACGTACTTGTATTATAAAGAACGTTGTTCATAGGTATTTACCAAAAAATAGTTTATTTTTTTAATTATCTTCTTTGACGTTTCAAACTTTAAAGGACTGTTGGTTTTTTGTTCTCTCTAGTAATAGGGTCACCACTTCCTTCTACAACTGTGAGAACTTCAAACTTAAATTAGTTTCTGAAAAACATGACAGACAGTGGGACACGAGTGATTGATGTTCCTTTTTGCCAATTTTAGCGCGACACACTAAAATTATAGAATCATTAAGGGAATGATACTTTTCGTAAACTATAATTGACTGGTTTTTGATGAAAACGGTTGCAAAATAATTTAGGCTCCCATAGAAGCAATTAATAGTGTTGTACCTACTAAGTATGGTATTCGGCCCATCAACCGCTAATGGATTGGGAAAGAATAATGTTATGAATATTTTAATCGGCATTCCGAGTGAGTTAATAAAAATACTGCCTTAACGAGAGACAAACACCCCGCTGGGATTTTATGAACAAAGATATATCGACATTATAACTTGTGCTTAAAAGTTTCAATACTTAATCGATTGTCTATGCTTTTGTCTTTATTACGGCTGTATTTTTTTTGAAACTTTATACGAGTATGGATGCAGGGGATCGTTTCATTATGATGGCTACATTTTAGTACCTACCAGTACACCGTTTTCATTAAAACAGTCTATGCAGAAGCAGTAACTTTTTACGAGCACATCGTAATAAACAAAACGAGAAAGTATATAAAATATTCAGTGAGACCGTGAAAAAAATTATCTGTTCAAAAATGTTAGAATGTGAGTGTAAGCAAAATTGGGTCAAAGTATGCAGTTCTGAGCGTGGAAGCTAATTTGATAGCCAGAAAAATTAAGCTCTATTTAAATTCAAGACCAGTTAGGACTTTAAATATGGTAGGTGCTTATACATATTTAGAATCTGCCAAATCAAAAAACAACATAGCTGCCAGATTAAAGATAACAAAACTTTTACCAACGCCAAAGAAACGAAAAAGAACGTTCCATTCTTTTCGTCCATGGCGCAAAAAACAGACAATCGCAAACGTGAAAAAATAAAAACGAAAGCTCCATTCTTTTCCTTTTGCACGACTCACCTATAAAATACGCGAGCATCGCCGCTAAGATGACGCAGAGGCATATCATGGCTATGGCGAGGCACTTCCACGTGCAGCGGTGCTGGCACCGCTTGTCGATGTGGAAGCGCGAGGGCGAGTAGACCGGCACGGGGCTGGGCTGGCTGGCCCTGAGGGGGAACACTGGCATCACCAGCGGCTGGTTGGCGAGCTGGCAGTGCCCGCTGCCGAGCGTGCCGCCGCCCATACCGCTTGACATGGCCGCGCCGCCCAATCTGCAACAAGAGAGGCGAACATTAGAGAAAGTTCCAAGAGTAGATTCAATTGATCGGCAATTGATGCCATCGAATTTGATCGATCGCTTCTGTCATACACTCTAACCCGCAGACAAATTAAGCGTCTTCTGCCGACTGTCCGTTAACACACCTATGTGACTACGTATATATTACACCCGTCGTTCGTGTCGTTTAGTAAATATCGCGTTTGCATTACATTCGTTATGTGGCGAAGGCACACACGTACCGTCCGGAACACGAATATATCGTTGCAAACCCAGTTGCAAGAGCAGTTGATTCGCCATGCAATCAACTGCCTCACTGCAAAAAGTTACAGTGGACAACAAGCCCAAATTGAAAGGTGGACGAAACTAAAATATGCCGGCAACTAATTTCACATTGTTATTGTACAGTACCGCAGACACGTAGATATGAAAGTTGCGCGGTGATCGATTGCTTCGGAGTTATCGTTGGATGTCGATGGAACGTCTGTCAGATCAACGATGGATCGCCGTTTGATCCACAATAGACCCGTATTATCCCCGCGGAAACAAGGCAGGTTGTGGTCCACTGAGACCTTGTTACTCTTATTAGTAGATATGTAAGTGCATATTTGAATGAAATTGTTGGAAATCGCCACTTTTGTTGTGTATCAATAATAATAATGAATCTTATGATGGAGAGGTATCACATCTGGTGAAATCATTGGTTTTGTGGTGGTTCCTTAAAACTGATGACTGATTTTAATTTTGAAAATATTATAAGTTAAAATACCTACCTATATTTATTATTACGATACTCACAATAAATAGTATATTTATTATTACGACTGTCGATATCTCGAATACACTCCCAAACACTTTTACTACTCAACGCTCGTATTCACGCTATTGATGCGGAATAAAATTTGTTTTCCCCGGGGCAGGCATCTTTGGTAAACAAAACAAAAAATATGTCAAAAGTTTTTTAATTAGCGCAGTCACGACAAACAGAGGGCCGACTTTTTGAAGTTGTTATTTAATACCCCAAACCCCCATACATTTTGAAAAGTGTTCAGGAATGCTTTACGTGAAAGTAATAAGAACTTTTATTATAAGTTTGGTAAATATTTTTTTCTGGTAAAATATTAAGTTTCATTGCGAAATATTATGCTTTTGTTAAATACCTTAACCTAATTTGCTGTCCGAGCCTTTATAATACTGAATTTAGTTTTTGATTAATTTCTTAATGATAAGGAACTTTAGGATGTTACGTATGTTACCATAAATCTATTTTTACGTTCAGATAAAAACCAAATATAGGTGGTCTCTTAAAAATGTATCCCATCTGTCGATTTGGATACGCCTTATCTAAAATATTAACAGTGTTGCCGTTAGATAAGACTCGAATCCCGGCCAGGTAGCTAGCTGCCCGCGACAGGTTGCTGTAACGTAACCGCCAACTGTCGGCGAATCTCTGCCGCGCCATATGGCGTATCCACATCAACCGCGAGACAATCAAAACGTATCATTACAGGGATTCCGACAAAAAAACGACTATCGAGGCGTTTAAACACGTCCGTCCCGAGAGCCCATTAATCAATTACCCGAACTGACTGTCATGACTAAATTTAAAGGCCCAACACATGGTGCCCACGGCGCTCACCAACTGACGCCGTAATCTCACTATAAAGAATACGCCAAAAAAGAGAGAAATAATTGGAGCAAGTTTAGCGAGAGCGAAGCGTGACTCCGAAAGGGTTTGTTTCGAGGAGGCTCTTGACTGTAATTTTCTTTTGAATGGCGGCCGAGAACGTTCGGAGGAAGGACGAATTCATTAAAACGTGTACAGAAATCACAATGGCGGGCCGCGCAGACTTCGCCCAAATTGCTTTAAAAGCGTCCTTCGCCCATCTTGCGTTTAAATTATTATTTCCAATTAATGGATTTTGAAATAATCTTCGAACATGTATTATGCGAGTCGATATATTATGATTATGATAATAATGGATGGATGATGATGTTTATAAAAGAAAAAATGGTACTTATAAATTAAGCGGTGTAGATGAAAAGCCTTTCTACCTGTAAAAACACGGTCAATAATACAATACAATATTGTAAATAGCATGTTGAAATAGTCATAGACCATAAAAACAATAAATAAGAAAAAATATTAACCTACGCGAACATGAACAAGAAGCATGTCTGTCAAGACTTGTTTTCAATTTTAGAATGACTAAACCAACTTGCATTATAATATGCATTCCAATTGAATGAAATAGGAATATTTTAATTTCGTAGACACCTATCAATCTTATGTTCGAAAGCGATAGGTGCCTACGTTTAATATCATAGAAAAAGCTAACCAGAACTGAGCAGTTATCGATAAAAAAGGACATAAGGCTATTAAGTAAAGAGAAATGACGTAAGTTTTCTATACACAATGATCGTCGATCATTCGTAACTGTATTTCGAATTGATTTTTTAATACTATCATTATTATACACAATTTTGTTGTTTGTAATCTTGCGTAGGTGCCATTACTGGGTCTCAGCTTATCATTTCCGCGCGTTACCGAAATGAGTATTGCGTCTTATTATCTTTTTGTTTTAGGAATTTTGTGGCGAAGCAATGTATTCTTGCGCAATAATATATTGCTCTTCAGGTTGGTAGCGGAAGAGAGTCTATTTAACGAGCTCAAAAGTTGCCTTCCGAATAAAGGAGATCCGAAAGAGGCGACTAAGACAATTAACGAAGCCGACGACAGTGTTATTGTAGGACAATACTGCGATATTTCAAGCATCGGACGAGCGTTCGGCGAGATTTTGACAGCCGCCCGTCGCGAGTGAGCTCTTAATGAAGCGGTAAATAATGAGGAGAGGTGTTGCTCAGAGAGAGCCGTGTCTAATTAACGCGAGAGCCCACAACCAGTTTACACACCCGAGCGGCGCATGACACGATCCTTTCACGCCATTATTATGAGTGTGCCCTCTCAGCTTTATATCGGTAAACGACAATAAAAACATTAGCAGGTAGCGTGCTCGTTAGTCCGCGCGGACGTTGCACGGTTTTTATCGTGATGGCGTCCACCGGTCACTTGTAGACTGGCAACGGGTAAGCCGACCTCTAACTCGGAAACCAGATGAAACAAAAAGTCTGAGACGGGCACGGGCCGTGAGAACGCGCCTTGCCGCCCGATGCCGTGCCGTCCATTTATCTTGCACAGTCGTGCGGGAATGGACCGGACAGCGATGTGCTTTTATTGCTTCGCCTCCCTAAATATAGGCTTGCGGAGGTAACCAGCGATTCTTTTAGCCACAAAATGATTGGCCAGATATATTGATGCGATCGAATGAAATGGAATAAAATATTATTGGATTGGGTTGCGGCCGAAAATACATGCTTACAGAGAATGAGTCAAAATTCGTCTTGGAAGTGCTAGTCGGGCGCTTTCTCAATCAAATGTGGATGATTACAATGCTTTTAGACTCAGACTCAACAAATATGTTATACACGTATAACAACAGATTTAGATTTAAATCACATTTTTACGTTTAACAAACTCTATTTTTTTTTGTATATCAAATATCAAAGATAGAATAGGATATTTAAGCAATTTATCATTGTTTTTTTTCATGGGTGTAGGTATTTTTTTAGGGAAACATAGCAGAATGTAAACCCGCTTTTGGCGAGTAATGTTGACAATGTTTTACGCATAACTTACTGTAGAGCCCGCTGTTCGAGATGGGCAGTTGGCCCAAATACCGACACATATTGACATTTACCCACCGGGCCTAATACCGGTGAATTCCTTCCGAAAATAGATACTTTTATATACTGTATGCAAAAGTTAATAGTTATAACTAGTGCCATTTTAAAAAATATTAGCCTACTCATAGCCTATTCAGGCGATACAGGTGCTCGTGACCGGTTATGCTGGTTGTCTCTAGCTGTTTGCTTGATATGACTAGCTGTTACTTATAAGCGAAAGCTATTAATATCATCACGATTTATCTATTACCTAGATCAATTTATTAAAAACTACAAGGCAGCCCCGCTTAGCGTAGCATAAATCATCAGCTTATTACCATTTACATATTAGTAACATTCACTACAATATACTTATGACGTATTGCTTTAGTAGGCGCGGACTTGCCTTCGAATTTATCTTAGCTAAACATGAACCGTTTTATAAAAAGCCTTCGTATTTATAACTCACAAAAAACCTGTTAAAAAGTACAAAGATTAAATTCCGTCTTGTGTAAGGCATTACACGCCCCCTGCCTTCGGTGCGAGGGTCGAAACAGTTCGGAGATCTTATCGGCTTTATTTAATACACATAACGTTTTGTTATAGTGTTATCGAGTTAGTTTATTTTCAGATATCTTGGAACTAATTGCACTGTGGGATGAATGGAACAAAGCAATAATCAAGGAACGACTCGCAGCTCCGGGCAGCGAGGCTTTCAATGACGATTGTTTTGCATGATTCATATTGAACACAAATTAAGGACATAAAAGGTCTCGTGCCTCACAATGGTGAATCGAGCCTTTATACGATTAATAATGGCATACATTCAAATGTCAGATGAGAAAAATACGTTAACAGAAACAATAAAAGCGCCAAAGAAAGTTTAATAAGAGCGAACAAACAGTAAAGCTGGATAAATCGATACGAAGTTGTAGCCCCGGCTTTGAAGACGGTCCCTCGGCCGCCGCCCTCCTGCAAGTCATGGGTGTAAATTCAAGAAAGCCCCCCAATTTAAAACGAAATGTGTAACAATAGCGTCGCCTCGCTATGCCAATTTCCTCCCTCGATAAACGCTTCAGTACAAAGAAACGGAATAAAATTATCACTTGCAGACCCGCCTATTATTCAGCGCTGGAAGTTGAAAGAGAATTTCCAAATAAAGTTAGACGTGAGGATTTCGAGTAAACATAAACGGATTTACACGAGAGGCGCTCGCGTCGCGGCCGAGCCGGCGCGCGAGGAATCTGTCCACTTGAAGTGCCTCGCCCGGCGCCGATCACGCCCAAAGAATTAATTAAAAACATTCATCAAAATGGGCTCCTAAATGGGCATCCTCCTCCGTTTAGTTAATCTACAGCTTCATTAATCACATACACAGCAATAAAATGTTTAATCTATGACAGTCGATTAAGTTTACAATCGTTTAGGCCAAGGTATTTTCATACATGGAAAATGTTATAGAATGCCATTAATTTCCGCAACGGCCAGCTTTAAATCTCATTAAGCGGATAGCAGAGGTAATCTGCGCCAATAAATCCGCATTTTGTGCAGTGCACCGCGGAATGATACTGCGATTTAAATACGCTAGGCACGGGATTCATTGAACTCGCCACTCTTATTAATAACCTCATAGCGTGCGTTTGTTTTGCTCGCCCGCGACGGTTAGGTAATGCTGAAGTTGATTCATGAATGGGAGAGTGCGGTTCGCGCCCGCGGCGAATACGCGCGCCCACTCGCGTATATTTAGCGTACATAATTTTCCATGAAATATGTCCCACGACGGAAGTTCCAGCAGTTGCATTTGCAACAAGAAAATCTTGATTACATTAATAACAACTATCTAGTCCTAATTAAAATTCACAAACAGTACATATCTACTTGGCAACGGTTTCGGTTCCTTAACGAGTTCAGTATCTACTTTTAATGCTAATACGTACTAGAACTCTATTAGAAATTAGATAGCTAAGCCATAGAATAATAAATAATGATATAACTAAGAACTTAGCGACCAAGAAACCTGTAAATAGGTGTAGATATTATAATATCTAGTTACTGGTAATGGTATGCGTTCGCTGATTAAACCTGTAAAGCCTGAGTGGCAATTAGTATAGGTACATGAGGGTTGATAAACAAGCAATACTTCATATTTATCTTTTGGCAAAGTAACAAGTAAGATAGCTAATCTAATGCGTGGCATCGAAGAGCTTACTGCGGCGCTGGCCGCCCTGGGCTCTCGAGCCAGTTTATCGCTGGGAATGAATGGAGGCGATAGCGAATAAGCGGCCAATTACTAGTCGCCGCTAGACTGCAGGACCCGCACGTAAATAATCGTGCTCACGCGCACAGACCCGATACTGATAAACAATTTTACATTAGCCTAGCTGCAGCGCGGAGCGGAGCGTACCCAATCTCTATTCCTAACGGAAAACCCGCATGCGATAGTCTTTATTACGGAGTTTGTCGTTTGAGGATATTATTATGGTAATACTAAAGGTATGCAAATTAAGTACTGCAATAAATACGCACGGGAATGTTAGGTGAAAATGGCGCGACCTATCATAGATTCAGATTTGAACGGCTCAAGCTCTCGGGATTGCATATAAAATAGTATTTAACAGCTTTCCGATTTAATACAACCTCTTCGTAATAGAAACGGCCGTCTAATTCTGCAAATGGCGAGTTGAATATAAAATTTTATGTTACCCAGAGATAACTATCATCGTGACCCGATTCCGCGAACGCAGGTCCTGAGCTAAGCGGCCAGTGTTGTTCACCGGGACGGAAAACCGTTTTCGCAGGAGGCGTCCCACCGCGGGCACTCGTATTTCACCCGGGGTTCAATATTATTTCGACAGTCGCCTCACAAAGCGGCGGAAGGCCCGTGCCGCCGCCGCGGGCGCCTCCGCGTATCGCTCCACAATATTGTCCTGCCTGCCTCCTGCCTCGGGTTACACTGTAAATATTTTTCGGCGGTTGCCTGATTGAAAAATTTTATCGCATTCCACCCCCACCGCTCTCGATAATGGATTGTGTTCGCTTTTAGGCGTACATTGACATGGGTACTGTCTACGAGGCCGCTCTGTGTACCCAGCCGAATAAGGCAAGCCGAGATAGCCGGCTATTACCACTAATCAAACTATACATACACACTGCGTACTCGTACATACTGGCTTTAAGGTTCATTACGTAAACTTGATTCAAACGTTGAAATTTGTTCCAGACTACGCAACGGTACAAAGTCGGCAAGTGATTACGGAATGAGATGCTCGCGAGAACTCTAACTCATCTGCCTTTTCATAAGTAACTTTCGAAATATGGTTGCTCGGTGGACCGGTTCCTGCAGGGAAACTTTTGATGTATTATGATATCATTTTATGCTCGGACAGCACACACGAAACATCCGTACGTACATACAGTGTAACTGTGTACTCGTGAGCTTTTCAGTGAACAAGGGAAGCGAACGCTTACTTGAACTAAAGGTTTATGAGGCGCGGTGAGCGAGTGTGTACGTTGCACATTTATCTGTAGATACAGACCAACTCGACCGGGACAATATCCCTCTAATTATGTTTGTTCTGGGCGCCCGTGAGTACGAATTGTCGCTTTGCCCCTTATTTATTCAGTCGAAGATACAAATGAGGATCCATTACTGGATTTCCTCGATCTGGGCCTAATGAAAGACAAATAACTTGAAGTTCAAAGCGATCGATAAGGGCGTTTGCGTTAATTTGATCAACGAGATAACTTCGGTAACAGACGATATTTATCTTACGGGCGGATAGAGATTAGAATTGTTCAGACTGGTACTAAAATAGGAATAAATAAGTTGAAAGATAACATTTTAAGGTTCCTGTGCCAGTCAAAGCGAATACCGCATCATAATAAAAGTGCAATAAAAAAAACAACCGCAAGTAGTAGCAAGCTATAAATATTAAGCGGTTGACAAAATGGCGTGCACTGTCGGTATGTTCGTAACGGCGTATTTTGAACGGGGGAGTGATGGCAGCTACTAAACATATACGCTCTACGTTAGAGTGCTTCTGGAGTTACTCAATTTTCGACCCTAATGCAGACTAAATAAGTTCGCGTCGATGTTACGTCCTGGACAAAGATTTCAACATTAGCCCAGAAAACCACTGAGATGAGGGGCGCGATTCATCCGTTGCACTACATTACCCGTGTCCCACCGATTCTATGCGACCCCGTTTTGAATTAAACCCGATTGACATTTTCACTCATCTGCATTTTTTCCCTATAACCGGCTCTATGCCGAAGAAGACATGGATGGAATGCGAGAGAAATGATATGGGGGTGAAAGGAGTAGACACACAGAACACGAATGATAGGCCCGAGTGCAAGAAAAACACATGTTGCGCCGACCCCACCTAGTGTGGGATAAGGGCAGAGAGAATGATGATGATGATGAACCGGCTCTATGGTCCGTGAAATTTATTAAAGGACAACTCCATGTGTAATATTTTATCAATTACGCACGCTCAGTTTCGATTTCAGAATTATACCGTGCCATTTGAGCTACCCGCAATTTATAACGTACTACAATTTTATAAATCAAAACGTCACCCTTTCTTTAATGGGCTTTTTATTATGCGGGTTTGAAAAGTGGCGATATTGATTAAATGTAAGGAGAACTTTACTTAAAGAAAGAAAGTGGAGTGGAATAAAGAATGTACGGTCCGAATCTGATAATTGACTTGGTTTTCCAGCACGTACCGTATTAGTGGAATAGTTCATTACTCCGGGATCAGTGCACGCCCGGCCAACCCCCCTAGACGAGGGTAATTCATCGTTTGCTTGCACTAACCCATTGAATTGCTAAGCGCATTGAATATTTACAAGTGTAATGACTGTAACGTTCTCTAATGATCAACGTATTCTATGGCATTTAGCTACTGTGAGAAGTAAAACAGGTTGTCAGTAACGTGTATTTACAATGTGTCTAACCATAGGTTTATATGGAATTCCTACCATGCTATACCTAGATAGCAATTAATGTGATTGTGTAGCTATTGCTTTTTATGATTCTGTAAAAATAATTATCTGTCCGCAAACCCGACGCTAGATTATGATTTTGGTAACCATAAAAATAATAATACTAAAGTGCGCGTGGGATTGGTGATGTTAAAAATATTTAATAGGCCGCTATTTAAAAATTGATGCCAGAAATGTCGTCCACATTAATAAAAATAATAACCTCATTAAAACTCACGAAAGTAAGATTACACCATTAAACCAAAAGAAATAAGATTTAACGCTTTAATAGACTATCGAATTTTATTGGACGACATTTTTATTATGGCTCAAGTAGGTGCGGAGATTGAATAGCTCGGAATTTAGGAAAATAACACTGAGTTTGATTTTACAAACTAGTAAGATTATCAGGTGATGTTTTTGAAACATATAGATAAATAGATTAGGTATGTTATTTTTAAATGAAAAATTTAGAGACTCAGCAAATTGTTGGTAGTAACAGTAAATTTATGTTTTCACTCACGGAATTTCATTATTATCTTGTTTTCTTGGTAATGGCCACACCGAACCGCCCACGCGATGTATTTCGTCGTATGTTGACCGTATGTCTCGGTGGTTTAGTGTTCCGATATTTTACAAATGGCGTACTGGTAAAAATGTGCCGGCATCCCTCGGGTCGTAACAATGTTTGATGTACGCTCCGGAGCGTTAACCCTATCAAATCAAAACGGATTAATGTGTCTCGAGAGTTGTGTGTGTTTGGTGTCTCTAATTACGTTTATGGTTCGGCTGGAGTTATGGTAATGTTCGGCAGCCTTCGGAGATACCGGGCTACGGCGGTGTCGTGTCACTGATACTTACGACTCTGAATTTAGGGTCTGTAGGGCGAGCCATTCGTTAGTCACGCCCGATGACGTGTACCTTGGACAAGACCAAAACTATTATTAGAAATGATTCGTCGTTTATTTTGTTCTCTTTTCAGGTACTTGTCTTAAAAGGTTTTTTGTTGTCTCAAGAAATAAAGGAGTTAACAAAAACAGCGGTTAGGTAGCACACAAATTGTTCACATTCCATTTTAATCGCAAAAAGATTGTCGTACAGCTCTTACGAAAAGGACATTCTTGTTGCGAGGTTGTGTCTCTTCCCTTAGTTGCACATTGCGGCAAAATGCATGAGTTTCCGGACACAAACAAAGGCACTCGGCACGCAAAGCCTGCAGTACCGCGAAGCCCTAAAGGGTAAAAAGAAAAGGCGTTTCGTAGTAAAAAGTGAGTTAGGGCGAAGCTTTGTTTGTGTATGGCGCGAGTTAAGTGTTTAGATAAGTGCAGCTGAGAGCGGCATGCGCGTTTGTTATCTCCGGCCGAGTGCAGCCACCCTGTGTGGTCCATGTTGGTCCACTCTCTCCAAATATGTGCACTCCTTAAAATACTCGTCTTATATGTATAGATCTTCGAACCAATACTTTTTTACCATACCCATTGTTGTCATGTAGAGCAAGTTCGAAAGCTATCATGTACCTACATAGAAATAAAATCTTCAAGACGTTGCATTTTGAATAATACGTATTTAATGGGGAGCACTGCCGTGTTTTCCTTCGATGGTAATTTTATTGTGAAACGAGGCGGCCTGTCCTCCTGAATTATAAAATATTCAAATAAGGAGAGAAATAAATCCATGCGAGGAAACGTCCACATTACATATTACTGCGGGAATGCCAGTCGCCTATTCATTACAGTTATTTATAGGAGGTAGTGTCAAAGCGAGGTTTGTATTTATTCGGACGCCATAGCGGCTTGTTTATTTATAAAACGGGTTAGGCTAAATACCCTTCCGATAAGCGTCCGGAAAACGTTGATGAACCATCTAAATATGTACAGGTCTGGTCGAGAGGCGCTCGCGGCCGTGTCGCTGTCATTACTGTCATGGATCCAATATGCGCTGTCTCTGGCGATGACGGAATATTGGTTTCTATTATTAGACTTTCATCATTACCCAAAAGCCCGGTCAATGAACTCTACCCGTTCTCATAACTTCTACACGTACAGAATGGGCCATTTCGAAAACAATCGTAATCATATAAGAACCCTTAAAGTTTCTCAATCGTAACTCGCGTCGGGGTTTCTAACGACACAACTACTATCTCGGCCAGTGAACTGCCGGAAAACATTTCCAATGAAGTATCTGTGGGCACATGGGGTTGGACTTAATCAATATTGGAAGCAAACAATAGGCGACTCTTATTCAAAACGGAAACTATTACAGCGTCGCCATTGTATTCAGGCCTCACCTCACCGAGTGCATTATTCAAAAGAAAAGTGGTTTGTTTACAAACGTTAGAGATAAGTATTAGGGATCGCTGGCGACAGGAGATTACGGACGACGATAACCGCCTCACTAGTCGCCGATTGGCGTCAACGTGACAGATTTATGTCGAGTTCTGTGACAGTGTTTTATTTTCGACAACCAAAGATCATCCTTTGTTCCAAACGCATGCTTAAATATTATTATCTACTTAATCGGCACCACGGCAGAGCTGATGAAATCTAACTCAATAAGTTGAATGTACTTTTTATTTGATAGGATTGTGTCACTCGAAAATTCTAAGTCAATTTGATGGGAGAGTGATAAAATCACTTTGATTTAAGACTTACAAGACATTCATCGTGACAAATGCTCCTCCTAACTAGGCAGTTTATTTATGTCATCCTGGTAGTTTTTATCCCATGTTTTTTTGGAAAGAGAAGCAATAAGGAATATTTAACTACATACTCTACTGAATATATTGGTTGTTTAAATTTATCTTCTGGCTTTATTTGTGTTTTCTCATTTAAATTGAATTGTAAATGCATGTCACTCAAATGTAATTATTTAATACAAACGTAAATAAATACACAATTGGTGTTCATTGTGTTAAATTAAAGACTTATCAATTGAGCTTCGCATTCACTGATGACTGATGACACACAGTAATTGGTTCGTTTGATCGAGCCAATTATAAGCGATTGAAGTAGCAAGATTCGGTTTAATGAAATGATTGTGTGGACATTATACATTAGGTTAAAGGAACATGATTGAACTTCCTGCGCGGGTCACGATTGGTTTGAAGTGCGCGCCGATGCTGCGCAGAGCCCCTTCATAGGACATGTGGTGCTGCTTGATGGGGCGTTTCCTCTAATTATATGAACTATTAATAAGACGCGCCTCAATAATCGACTGCTTTATCGGCAATGGAAATAGCTCGCCGCCACACTATTTATTCACTCGTGTGAAAGGTCAATGAATTCACTTTCATATTATTTAGTCAGCCACCTATCAATATTTTTATGTCTTGCTGTATATAACGGAAGTTTTAGACGTTCATTTATCACAGAGTCGGCAAGTATTAAAGCTGATTTTAGAAATGAGAACAATTATCCGACTCTTAATTCCACGGAATGCTTTTTGTTTATTAGATCAAACGTGCAACTCACCTCAAGGCATAAATTAATTAGCAGATATGGCTTATGCGAATCGGATATTCAACAAAGCTAAACTTGGCAGGCAACGTTTGCTTTGGGTACGATCGTCTAAACGCTATTAACAAAGTTGCTACTTTGAGTTGGAGTTTGATGGGTGAGCAGTGTTTGCGCTGTCCGGGACGTATGGAAATGATTTCTTGCTCCGATGAACTTCCCGGCTCCATATACGGCCAAATATTTGCTGTCAGTTTGAAACTGCCTTGCGCTGTTCACGGTGGATGATCGTGTCTCCGACGCGTCGCGCCGACTGCCGCGCACTCTATTACCGTCTTCTACTTTGACAATGTTTACTCTTTCGAGTAATGCCTCATGTAAGGTATGCATTGTGCATAAAGTGTATGCATTGAAACGTTGTCTAAGGCAGTTCGCATGAATGGGTGTCGTTTTCAAGTTGTTTTGAAAGCTGACTATTTCCACACGAGTTTACTTTATTTGTTAACCTTTAATTGATATTTGGCGACGTTTTAGTAACAGTCTGGTGCACAAGCTCGGGGTTGTTACCTTTATAATGGCAGTTTCCTTCTCGAAGCGTGTCGGTCCCGGCCGCGGCGCCCCACGATGCTATCTATCGTCCATTGTTGCGTGCACTTAACCGACATATACCCGCCTTGTGTCCAACTCTTGTTAACACATTGTATAGGAAATTACATTCTTTACTCACCGCTGGCTCAAATAGAGGTTCCGTTATACATCACCGCGCTAGCACATCAAATTGGTATCGTTACACTAATCAGTGATAACGTAAGTGTATTTAAGTAACTAATACCTCCGTTTGAAGGCGTTAATGATTGGTTTAAGTTATTACATATCTAAAAGACTACAAATTAGCAACGAAATAATGTCGTCTGCTCTAAAAAGAAATCGATGAAAGGAAACTACGAACAAAATAAATCAAAGCGCAATGCATATTGAAAACGACACACTTCCTTTATATAATGGCAGGACCATTTTGTACTGATATTGCAATATTAATAGTTGGGATTCGCTCTCGAATCTGTCGAAATTAAGTTGAGCGCCGATTGGGGTGGCGCAGATGGCGGTAACTGCGCCCGCGGCCCGAACGTGCGCCAAGTATAAAAATGTGATTTATGGCGGAGCGTATACGACCGCGCTTCCGTTCTGCTATCTAGTCCAGCCATTAGCACAATCATCTGCATAAAAGTACTGCGAGTGTTAACTGGGAAAGTAATGCGTTCTTATTCCGTGACCTCAAACATCCGAGTCCCTGCGGAGGGCCCGGCCTCCACCTACCTCGGTCTAAGCACCGAATTAGTTCTGTACTTTAATAACGTTCGGTGGTCTTCCGAGGTTCGTGGGGGCTGTTCCCCGCCATGTTTATGTAGCCTGCAATATGAAATAGATGTTTTCTGGCTTCAGGCTCTTTGTTATTACTTTGAGAGCGGCCGCGGAGGGGGTGCGCTGGGGTCGGTAAGTAAACAAGTGCCGCCGACTGATTCAACTAGTCAATTCAATTGAGTATTTTCCTCATATCTTTCGGATTCATTTTGTTATACTTCCGCTCGTATATTGTTTGTCAGCAAATACTTTTGCTGCTTAGTATAATATTGAAGAATTCTCCCCTTTGCTGTTAATTTTCTTAATAAGCTGCTTCGGCTACTGTATTTTGAAACGAACAACATTTTTAATTCTTAGTAGAACATAAAGAAGACGCGGCGCGTACTTTGTGGTATCCCCTCGAGCTACAGCGTTGTTTGTACTTCTTTGATATTTCATTAATTGCTTGTAATCAGAAATAAAAGCAAAGGGCTCGGGAGTAATTTATATGCCTATAAGAGAGCCCCGGCCGGCGCTGTGGTGTTTGGCATATTTTCCGGGTGATTATAAACGTTTGTTCCGCGGTGAGCTTTCGATGTAGTCGGCTTTATCAAAAGCTCGGTAATTTATGTGCGCCGTCGGCTCAGCTGTTTGAGCTTTATCTCGCCGCTGCCGAATGTTCTGTGTTTGATAATGTCCATTATAATTAAATTTATCTTTTATATTTGTGTTTTCTTTTAAGATTAGATACTTATTTCGTTTCTTATCAGCTGTTTTACACGTCTTATATGGGATGTTGGACACTCTATTGAACTTGATATAACCTCCATATCTATGCTTATAGATTACTGCGGTCAGTTAAGGAAAGTACCATTTAGATTAAATGTTTATATAATCATAAGATAGCAATGCTAACGGCCTATTACTGAAACGATACTTGACTTTTAATTTAACGAATTAAATTGTACTTTCTTGTATAAGGAGAAATCAAATATTTAACCATCGTTACAGTGTTTGGCTATATGGGATATTACACTTTGTTATATTCTGGCTGAGTAAAAAATTATTTTGTAATGTACGTATTAAATATTTCTGGTAATGAAATGTAAAGTACATACATTTAATTTTTATTTTATTAAAGATCACATATGTACAATGTACATATATTTATGAAGATCTTTAATAAGTTATTCTCATTAGTGAAGAAATGTACAATAACATAAGATTATTTACAAACCTGCATTACCTACTACCTAATTAGATAAGCCGACTCTTTGTAATTTATGTGTCTTGGTACTAATATAACCATTGTTATCATTTTTGCAGTTAATTATGATGAATTATTTGCTTCGATTAAGTCAAGTTCTCAGAATATAGCACGATAAGAGGATATTTGCAGAAATTGCACGTATTGAGAGGAGTCGGAATGCACAATGTTAAGATGAGTTAGTGTGGACTTACCTGCTGTTGGGTTAGTTAGCGTAGCGTATCAGGTGAGCTGGTACTACGGCACTTACCTAGGGTCTACGAAGGGTTCGGCGTAGATGTTCCGCACCGGCTGCCGCCTGGGCAGCGGGGGAGGCACCGGGCTGAAGCCCTCCATCATCTCCTCCCGCTCGCTGTACTTGAGCGACTTCATCGTCATCCTGAAGCTCCTCGTGTGAACAGTCCACTTCACTAAACGCTCTCCCAACCCGACATCTCACTCAACGTCAGCTTTTATCACTTACATCGTTACTCACACTTTTAACGTTCATTTTTGTTATTAAAATACACTTTTTATTACTTCGTTAATGTTACCATTTCGTGTTCACTATGATATTTGGTTCTGGAATAAGTAAGGGACGTGTTAAGGGATATTGGGGGTGACGCGACACAACCGCTCCGCGTGAGAGTTGGCGGTTGACTGTCGGATCCCGCGCCCCGGCCCTCGCTCAGACCTTACGAGCTTTCGTCGTTTTTGCGCCCGCGCAGAGGTGCCATCAAAGCTCGCTGAGTTATTAGACGCAGCACAAAAAACAAGCAAGGACCGCATAGCGCATAGACCGACGCAAATTAAAATGTCCATTGTGTTTTTATAAGAACAACTGTTGTGAAGTGTGAATAACAGTTTTTTTGGATAAAATCGCGGGGTGCCCTTTAAGATATGCCGCGTCCGATTTTTTTTGGCTTGTGTTAGGTAGAGCAAAAGTTGTTTTGTGTGGTCTTATACAATATTTAAGTACAACAACTATGTACTGTTGTTACACAAATATTAACTCGTACAGAGTAATATTAATAAATATGACATTCTGTTACAAAATTTCCATGGAATTTAGAAAACATAATTTTTCAATATTATCGATTTAGTCCTTAGGCATGTTGTATTAGGTACCTAAATAACAAAGGCATAAGTAAAAAATTAAAAATACGTATTTCTAATTATAATGTAACCAAATTAAACCCATTTAAAGATAGGTAAAACATCATTCGTATGACTTGCGTGACCTAAAAGGTTACAAACCAGTTGACGGTCATTGATAAAAATAAATTTACATGTAAATTTTGCGCAAAAAGGGCAACAATCGCGATGGTATTCGCGGTCAGCCAGGTCACTAATTGCTGTTACAGTTGAACCGGAAACCGCTCACAAGAAATTCAACGGAAAACTCAAATAATTGAAGTTCCGACAAGAAAGGAGAAAGCATTTAATCGATACGATTATCGGAAGGATAAGGGTCGGGTCGCCGAGCGCGGGCCCGCGAATTACAATCGAGGGTAAAGTGCTAGTTCACATGGAAATATATTTTGCCGCACAATGCTTGCACCCAAATTTAAACGTGTATCAGACATGTATATTACATATTGCAACGAACGTAGTAATACGTGCGCTTTGTAGCGAACAGTAAACCCCAAGTTATATGCAAATAATAAGATCTATATGGATATATTATACAGAAGGTTCGTGTATGGCAGTGATAGTTCAAAGACCGCGGCCGCCCCTGCCGGCTGGTTCATCTCACTTTGCATGTCAAACAATTACCCCAATATACATTGTGCACGACAAATGCGAGAGGCGTACACACGATAACCCTTTTTGTTCTCTAAAATGTTTGTTTTCCAAACTCGTTACCCTTTGCTCAAATTTTATTTACGATCGGCGAAATTGTGTTACGCGTGATTTATTGAATGTTTACTAATTTAACGGCGCCCGCTCCTGTGTGACCAATAAAAGTGCGCACAAAAAGTGACTGAGCCGCGCCTCCAATAGAAAGGGCCGCGGCGAAATTATGTAAAAACCTGTCCTATGGGCCTGAATTATCCCGCAAGGATAAGGAATAAGAATATAAAAGAGGCTTAGAGTTTTCCATACGGCTTTTTGAAGAAGCAAGGAACGCGAGATTTACATACATACATGTGGGTAAACATGCTCGATGCCGAAGTGTCTCCGAGTACCTGTATAATAAATTGATTTAAGCGCCTCCTGACAGGTTTAAGTATGTTTTGACAAACATTAGGGAATTTAAAGCCCCTGTGACAAAACTTTGTTTTGTGTCTCTCGAGCGACGTCTATCGAAGAGGCACGAAGTGAATTTTCGTCGAGTTAGGGCGAAATTCGCTTTGTGAAAGAACTTCTTTCTAAGGACGAACTTAAACGTGGATCATTTGAATAAGTAATCGTTGTACTTAAGCGAGTAGAGTTTGATGAAACAGTGCCGCGCTAACTTTCCTATTGATGGAGTTATAGAATGAAGTCGAGTTTTTTGGTTGGGTTGAATAAAACTTCAGTCTGCAAAATGAAAAGGAGTTCTCTTTCTCTTCGGTCTTCTAAGTAGCATAGTGGGTACGGTGAATCAATGTCAAAGAGATCTCAATGGCAATAAAATTGGATATAACTTTAAATAAGCATTACCTTTGCCAAGTATGAAATGCAAAGGAATATTTATTGCAAACAGATAGTACAGGGTTTCAATAGCAAATGGTCATGGTAAGGTCTGCAACGGCGTTTAAGCCTGAGCTTATTTATTTTGAAAAACCAAAATATATCAACAATATGTTTGTCTTGTTTTTTTACTGCATAGACTTCACTTTTAATGTGTATTTCAAGCAATGTACAAATTAGTAAACCATAAACCTTTGGGGTTTACTTTTTTTTTGACATTTCAAAATCCTTAATCAATGCACACCATTCAAATAGCATTCCTCAAAGGACAGCCCAGTAAATTCCATAAACCTATCGCACACATGTGATAGTTTTATGTTTTAAGGAATGAGCTATTTACGAGTATGAAGGCATCCGATTGTTGCTCAGATAGTAAAGAGCCAGGGTTCACTAAGAGCAACCGATGTACGTGCGTTGTAAGCACTGCTTATATGGCGGTAGGAAGAGGGCGCATCGCACTGAATTTTCCCATGCCATAGACGCTGACTGACGCAGTATTATTGATGGCAAAGGTCCGTCTATGGTATCGATACTTTTGAAACTATCGCTGGTATTTAGCTAGGTATTGATTACAGGTTTGTTAGCGAATGTAGTGATGGTCTTTTTCTATTTCACAATTTAGCTAATCTGAAAATGAAACATTTTGGAAAAAATAATAAGAAAGTTATTACCTTTTAAATGTGAGTAATATGTATTTCCTATTTTTTTATTACAATTTGATGAATATTAAGCTTGTTATCCAGCGGTAACCACTATGTTTGTATGTATAAACAAAAAACATCGAATCAACGTTTAAATTTTGGATATTAATTAGCACATGTTTTATTTTCATATACTCTGATTTGCTGGTGACTGTACATGGCCATGACAAAGCAAACTGGACACAACAAATAATCATAAGAATTTCCAATACAAGACCCATAGTGTCGTTATAATAACTTGTAGCATAAAGAGCGTCAAATGCTACTCAGAGTATACAGAGACTTTGTATTAGTCTTCTAAGTTAAGGAACGACTATAAATAGATTCAAGTCGAAGATTTCAGTCTTGTGTTAAAATATTGTTAGTCCTTACTACTAAGTACATTTCTAATCCTTAAAATTTGTACACAGATAGTCTAGAGACCGAAAACAGACTATTTTTAACCGACTTCGCTATAAGGGAGTAATGTTTATCACGATAAATGATTTCACGGGATCGCGAGCGGGAGGCTAGTCAAATAATATTCTTCGGCGCAAATTAAAAGTAGTTTAAAATATTTTAACCTTTAACGTTCCAAATGAACTAAAAAGAAACAATTAGAGCACGCGTTCACTTGCGCGCTGTAATTTGATCATTCAATAAAATCTTCACGGACTTACGCGCACGTCCGGATACTAAAACCAAGTATAATAATTATAATGAGCGCTTATTTCCCGATTAAGTAAGATTCCAATAAAAACACCCAAACAAATTTTGAAATTGATAATTTTTATATCTCTTCAGTTTTCGGCCGCGCGATTTGATCATTCAATAAAACTTCGCGGACCACCCAAAGTCCTGTTTACCATCGTTCTAGAATCGACGTTCAAAAGTATCGACACCCCTTCGCCTCTACGTAACCGGATTGATGTATGGCCGGGCCTGTTCTTGCTCTTGAACTTGTACCGTTTACGCTGTTGATTGTAGCATACCGCGTTACTCGCCCATGGATGCTGGGACCTTCTATCCAGACGCTCTATGTCTCTTCGAACACACTAGGCCATTTTTGTTGCGTAGGGCTTGTACTAATTTATCCATTTAAAAAGAAAATGTATTTTTGTTCCCAATTATATGTACATACTATCAATCAACCACGTAATCAAGTCGAACCACGTAATCACGAAGTGAGAAAAATGAGTGTATTGTGAGATATTTTGTAATTTTACTGTAAAAGGGGGTCTTTTAGGATAGATGCCGTCTATGTAACAAGTGTGTTACATATTAGAAAACTGTAACTGTTCGGGATGTTTACCATTTTGTTTTGTTTTAATGAGCTCCCAATATTTCGGCACTGTTGCAAGCGCTTGCAACAGTGCCGAATTTCTAATGTGTGTAACCATGACAGTTTAAAATAAAAGTGTGTTATTTGTAATCAAAGTAAATACATCGAATGACACCATTATTCAGGATGCAATTATAATTTATAATTATGTCTGTTCGGTAAAATACGCCTACATTATCTTCTAAAGAGATTGCAAACCTAAACCTAACACGTGTAACAACTGAATTAAGTACAAAAACAGCCGCTCATATGTTCGCAACAAAACTGCTGATTTAAATAGCTTAAACTTTATTTAACGTTGCATCGCAGCGCATAATGGTACAATTACTGTTTGTTGTTGATACTTTACGAGTGCTGTGTGTAGCTGCGTTTAAGAGCAGTTGACTAATAAACACGTTTTAGTCGGTGTATTTACACAAGCATTAACAAGGCGCCCGTTCGTTTGAACCTTATTAATCTTCGCTCCTAGCCCAAATGTATTTCGACATCTGTCAGCCGCCAGAATGCCCGACAAAAAATCCTCAGCTATTTTAATTGGCGTGGCGTTTTGGAGTATTTGACTAAAAAACGACATTGACACAGTTTGAAACTGTAAAGATAACGAAGATAAGTGTTGCCTTTTCAATAATGATAGCTTAATCGCTTCAGTTAACTATACACTTAGAAGTTTTACACGACTAATTAAAGTTGAATTGGAAACTAACAATTCTTTCTACCCCATTTGAAGTAAAGTCCACATCTTTTTATATCGAAGGAACATGGTTTAGAACGTGTGCATGTAAATTTGGAGATGCATAAGATAGGTGGCCATAGCGTGCTTTACTTTACGTCGATACGCAATCGGAGAACAGCAACCGTTGTCGCAACAGGCCCCGGGTGATTTACTTACTGAATAACTTTATTGCTCCTAGTCACGTCAAATGTTTTTACAACAAAACAATCCACGCGAGCAATTAACAGACAGAAGGGATCGGGCTTTCATTAAATGTTTCCGTAAGTTTTGCTAGTGCGAACAAACTTGTAACAGCAAAGAAATTAAGATTAATTAACGTATCTGGGCGTGTTTGTTCAACGGCATTCGTTAGCAGCCCTAGCGCGGCGCGGTGTGAGTGCCGTGTGTATGTGGAGCACGTTTCATAAGATAAAAGACGATATTGATTCCGTGACGAGCCAACAGCGGGCTGTGGGAAACGATTCCTGCACGTTTAATAGATGCCCCGAGGAAACCCGCACATCAGCACTCTTTGTTCGACGTTCTAAGAAGAATCATTAAAAACACTCCTTCGGGGACGCGGGCCTGAATTACGGAACGTTTGCGGTTTCTGTTTAACTTCGAATGCGACTCGTTGAATTCGTAACGTGTATATTAAGTTCCGAGAGTAATTAACGAGTTAAGGGTGGGATGGCGAGCACTTTATTCCTAGTTGGGCGGAGGCTGTCCCGCCAGGACGGCCACATTCTCGCGGGTAATTACGCGCGCCGGTCTCGTTCCCAAGCCTCACTCTAACATTTTATGCCTCATTTCGTAGTGTATGATTTGCTGCACACATATTTACAGTAATTATCGTGGGAGCAATCTGCGCTCGCGTGCGAATCGAATTCGCTCAATGAACTTTCGATGACAGCTATTGTTTTAATAGCGGCGGAGCGGACTCACAAATTATGATGCCTGTGATTATGTTATTCACGCTAAATTATTTTGTGCATTACGAACAAATTATTTGATATTTCAATTTCTGTTGTTGCATGTTCGGTATTTTCAACGTATATTTAACCCGTAAAAGTTCAACGTAATTATAGTACTTGCAAGTGAGGAAAACTTATGGTTTAAGTTTCGTCACCTTTCTTTAACCTTGAGTAATGCAACGGTCTGCATTACTTATACTTCCTATGTAACTAATGAATTGTCTAGATACATCAATACTAAAATAATATCAGAGCAAGAAAAGCGGTATGTTTTAATATAAGCCGGTTTTCGGCGCTAAATGTATTCAAGAGTTATTTGGTTAGAATTTACATTTGTGCCTGAGCCGCACCTATGTGTGAGCTTTCGTGAGTGAAGTACATTTCAAGGTACGGCTTGCAATTTCCGTCTGTCACGATTAGAGATTTTACCAAAATATCAAAAGTATTCTAGTAAAGTAACTTGTTTGACGTAAATGCCATAGTAGAGACCCTAAGCTTTCCATTATTAAAATCCAGCCACTAACCATGATTCATATTTCATGTGGTGCAGCATATGGTCATTGGCATTCATATTATAACCGCAACGAATTTAGCAACGGAAGAATGGAAATAGCAAAACGTGAACGACATTCTAACACTGATATAAAGAGCATATTTGAGGCAATATATTTTAAGAGCGGAGATCAAACGGCTTGAGTTAGTGTGCGATGATTAGATCGGACAGCAGGCGGCCGCTCGCCGCGTCAAAACAAACGCTGTCTTCGCGAAACGCCCAGAGATAAAAGAGAGTAGCTTTTTATTCCCATGTTTTTTCCCTTTGCGATGCCTTTCCACGAGTTTTTAACGGTTAATTTGTCATTAGCTCTGCATCTGTCAGCGCGTCAAGTTTGTCGCTCGCAGCGCCCGGGAGCAATATAAAAGAAGAGTAAATGTTTTTAAACTCGGAAAATGTAAGCAATTCAATGAGCACAGCTAATTTGCTGCACTTTTAAAACGAAGCTCTGAATGTTTGAAATAATAAATGGAATCAATGAAGGCGGCCGGTAATGACATCGCGGCATCATTAATGATTATAATGGTCGGGGAATTGTTTCTAGTGCGTAATGGCGGGAAGGTAGGGGCGAGTCCGGAAATTGTCCTCTTGTCGGGCCACCGCCGCATTAGCCGAGGACATTAGCCGGCGGTGTGTGCGTGTCGTATCATTTGAGGCACGACACACGACTGTCACTCATTTCACCTTAGACGAATCTGATGTGTAACGGACAATGAGTCGACGAAATTATGATAGATAACAGCGTGAGAACGCAAACAGTGTTCGGGCGGGTCGCGTCATGTGTCATGGAAACTTAGACGAGCCATTAACGATCGACGAATCTTCCAGCAATTTAGTTTGAGCACATAATTGCGAGAACAAGTCGAAGCTAATTGATGTCCGGGCCCGAGTTGCCGGCGCTCGGCAGGTCCCTCACCCACATAGTTAATACAACTCGTGAGACTCCCACCAATAAGGTGTACGCTGATTTGACTACATTATCAGTGATTTATTACGTGAATAGTTAATAGGTAGCGTAATTGGTTTTGTTTTAAGTTGGAGATGGTGAAAGTCGGAGGTATCGGGTATCTAATGGTTAGGTCCGGTTATGGATTACGGAACTATGCACATTACGTTTTGCATAGCATTAAAAATGATTTTTAATATCTTTTTATTATTGAAATACCCATAATTAAACTATAATATTATGATATCAAAAGGTTTATCAAAAAATAGCTTCCATTTCCGACGATTAATTGTAAACTTAATTATTCTAGATATTAAAGTAGGAAAGAAATGTTTTTTGGAACAAATGAGTCGCCACTCATATCAAGCAATCCATATGCATATTGGGTCATGAATCAATTTTTATGTGGAAGCTAGTTTCAGTTATGAGGCCGATAACATGTGTTGGTTGTAGTTTTAATCTGCATAATTGATGTAATGTCAAAATATCGTTTGAACACGCAAAGTATACATTTCAATCTAGAATACATGAATTTTAATTCGTAATTCAATAGCTGAATCGTAGATTACCTTTTTTTTCTTCATTTAAAGAAAAGTCCATTCTAATCAAAAGTTAATGTGTCGGGACATTTTCATTGATAAGATTGATGAGGAGGTAATAATGAATCATCCTTACTAATATTATAAATCCGAAAGTAACTCTGTCTGTCTGTCTGTCTGTCTGTCTGTTACGCTTTCACGCATAGAGTAATGGACCGATTTAAATGAAATTTGGTACAGATATAGTCCAGAGCCTAGAAAAGGTTATAGGCTACTTTTTAACCGACTGCGCTATAAAGAAGTAATGTTTTACCCGTTAAACGTCTCTACGCGGACGAAGTCGCGGGCGGAAAGCTAGTAGTAATATATCATTGGCGCTAAATACTTAATTAGTAACTTAATATGCACGCAAAACTATTTCAGTTTTGATTCGAACACAAATATTTGTGATAGAATAGTAATGAGTTATTATCCCGATACTTACATTTTCAGCATTTAAACCGGTGAATAAGGTATTGAGCTTATTAAACTACGATTATGGAATGTTGTTCAATGCGCCTATTATTTCCATCTTCATCTAATCATCTGTAGTGAATAGTATTAGAGAGCATGTTCTTGAAGAGCTACCGACATTGCATTTGATCATTGAATGAGAAGATCACTAAGAATTGCGATTTTATGCCATAGATAAATTTCAGAACATATATCCAACAATATTCATAACAATAATATTATAAATTAGTAATTTAACGAGAGATTTTAATTATTATTAGGTAATAATAACGCAAAACATGAATAACGCATGGAAGTACGGATATTTTGAACCTGATTCATAAAATACCAAAAGCTTATAAATACAGTGAAAATTAATCAGTGTTCTTGAGTAAACTGTCTTATTATATACTTTTTAAAAATGTTCATTTAGAAATGTAGAATATCAATATTTTTCTAATTACGATAAAATTTCAAATTGATTTATTTACTACTAATTGTAAAACGCAAAATAAACCTAGGCTTATAGAGCGTATGTTTTGGCGAAACATGCGAAAGAAGCTAATATGAAAATCTTTATGAAATCGAACTAGAAGCGAATTTCCTCTTATTTTGTTGCTCACTTTCATAATAATTAGGTAAATATTAATATTAAATTCTATAGTAGTTTTGTCATAGAGTTGATATTAAAACAATACATCGCTATTTGCACATTATATCAGTTAAAAAGAATATTATAGCTTATTTTTAAATATAAAATAATACATTCATTACTTTTCACACATTTTTAACGATTGTCATCATGATATAACTCATATTGGCAATAACGATTGCCACAGGTGAGATTTACATCCATAAAGTACTTGCTTTACAAAATTTTATATTTTAGGTACAAATAGCGATGCTGCTTCCATAAAAAATCTGCTTATTATTGATAATTATGTACGCAATATACAGCCTAACGTAGTTTATAAGAAACATGCTAATAAGTTTGGTAGAAGCTTAGGAAAGCTCAACGTTATTGTATATACGTGTTAACTGACTAATCTTACGAAAGCTCAAGGTAGGTACTGATTTATACAAACATTATTTCGTAACAGTCCATCAAAAACTCACGTCCGCAAGACGCCGACCATAATTCACAGGGTACACGAAGCCAACCATGTAATTTGGGCGTTTTTAATAGGGCGAAAACACATTTTAAGAAAACAATAAACACCAAAAACAATAAAGAACAAATTAAATTCGGACACAGAAAAGCGGTGGTATATCGCGCGGGGATATTGGTGTGTGTCACGCTAGCGCGGGCGGGGTACCTGAGGCAAGGGGCAGAGTGCCCCGGGCTCGGGCCTGGGGTGTCCACGCGGGATCGCGAGCCAGTCGGGCTACTCGGAGGAGTCGGGAGTGACCGGCTGTTCACGCGCGCGGACCGGCCGCCCTCCGCAGGCGATTTGATGCCCTCCGCGCGACGCGGTGCGCGCGCAGGCTACGCGCCCGCTAAGGCCGCCCTAACCCTTGTCGACGACGGTATCGAGTTATCCGCGGCTATAGCGCTTTACCCTGCCACTTGCAATAGACATACAAAAGCTCTTATTCGGTAGTAATACAAATTTAAGGTTCTTTATTTTTAGGTTTCATGATTCATTGTCTCACATGACTAACTAGATTAGTCGGCCTCTTAAAAGTAAGATCGGAATATATTCCCCGATTTAGGCGCTTGGTTATTTTAAAACTACCTGCAAAGTAAGCAATGAATAGGAAAACGAAGGAAATATCAAAGTTAATCGACAGTGGACATCACTAAACAGATTATAATTGGAGCATGCGTGGTTCGAGGGTTGAGGGTAACAGGAGGACAGGGGCGGAGGGGCGGGGGCGCCGCGTGTCGCGCGGCGACGCAACGACTCGACGTGATCTTGACACCGCGTATGCCCAGCCTGCACTATTCAACACTTTGTAAATAGAGTTTTTAATCACATGTTTAAAATAAACACGTCATGTGCAACGACTGTTTTAAACTGGGCCCGCAGCTACGTGGTCACATCCGGGTGCTTATGTGGACACTAAAATGTTTGCATATCGTTATACACGCGACCACTAATGGATGACGTTTGAATGAACTACTGATTCTGAATAAATTACCGTATTTCTATCGTCCATTGTATAGTAATTATGCCTACGCGTAAGATCCATGCAAACTTTCTTCGAAATTAAAATATAAAATTGAATTTTGCGACCTGTCTTTGAATAGAGAATAAAATTTTCATTTTACACCATACCACCAGGTTTTCTGTAAGGGTTAAAAAATATAGCAAAAATATTATCGTCGATTAATGTGGCATGCATTGGAATAATCCTCCAGAATTTGCTAGGTGTCTTCCTTATGACAGTATCCCATGGTTGAGGAACTTAGTTAACCCTTCATGTCTCGATGTCTGGACCCTCATCACCCGCGTGCCCGCCGGAGCGTGTGGGCAATGGTGACTTTTATTCAAATGGAGAAAAGGTGGTGTGGCCATCATTAAAACTAACTTTAAAAAAAAGCTTTAAATCACTGCTTGAATTCTGACAATTTAAATATTCTTGTTTATTCAAAAGTGACATCAATTCGGGTAACTTTGAATGATACCCTTACTTTGAAGTAAACCTTACAAATGTGAATTGTTTATTTTTTCATTCTCAACTTTGTATAAACTCACAAAACACTAAACGTTTTGTAAAAAAGTCGGTTAATTACCAAACGTTGACTGTATCAATGCAAAAATCTACTACTAAGATTCTTGCTTGTATTTTTCTTTTTAAGAACTTGTAACAAGTTGCAGAATTATAAGTGCTTTCTTGGAGTCTATGAATAAAGATGTTCAGTCTGAATCACCTGAATTAGGCGTGTTCCGAGACGCAGACCGAGCACAGTGCAGTCTATAGCACAGAGAGTGTTGTGTCTATCGCAGAATTAATTGTCTAAAGTCAACATCTGGCCCTTTGCCAGATGATGGGATCACAAATTATGGAGGAGCATAGACGAGCTGTATCATGCACAGTTTGGGTATTTAGACGGGACGAGCGCTTGAACTTTGAAGGATTTAGTGCTTTTTATAGCGGAGAGGGTTAGGAGAGTTGGCAGGGACTGGGCCACAGCGCTCCGATGGATGGAAATATACAATGTTGATGTTCGTTAAGCCTTTATGAAATTTGCCGGGGTAAGCTTTGTTCGAATAATTGCAAAAAGTTTTTATATCATGTATGTCTGCACTGACATATATACTTTAATTCCGGATATTTCGGAATATCGGATCTCGGATAATTCCGGATATTTTAACTATTTAAAATATTTCGTGGTAAATTAAATGAGTTTGGAATAGCTCATACTTTCATACATAATATATCAACAAACAGTATAATAATGATCCAGTTTGCCGGTTGTAATTCATGTTGCGAACATGAAATGAGGGGTAAAAGAGTATGCCCCGTGAATCATGATGCTCAATTTTATTATGTGGAGTATAAAGGGACGCACACACAATTAGCCAAGGGAGGTGATTTAATTGAGTAACCTGCTATTGTATAAAGCATCTTACAACCACTCCACATTGAGGAGTCTGTGCTGCGCTAAGTGGCTGATATTACCTATAGCTATAAGATAGCGTGTATACTCTATATTTTCATTATTATCTTTTGTTCATTACTTCTTAAAGACAAGTTCATTTTTGTAATTATGAGGTATGAAATGACTGACTATGCCATTCAAATTTAACTGTACTTTTCAAAAGCTTGATTGGCTGCTAAGCAGTCTAACTGTTAATAATTTGAATTATTCACTATTTAAAGTAGAATCTCCAGCAGACGTGGTCATAGAAAGTATTTACCACGTTAGTAGCATGATGGATAAACAAAATTGGAGTACGTATTTATCTTCTCCAGACTTAGTGCATTAGAGAAGAGCATTCACGTTGTTCGGTTGGCATGCGAGTTGTCATGTAGGCCGCTTCAGCTCTATTGCTTTTTACAGCCACCATTGAATAGAGGTTCACCTAGTAAATACAAGCGCCTCGTCGGGCTAAGGAATCCTTGACGCGTGTCTTGAGAACACGCTCCATCGAGTTTTAGGTATGCCTCCTATCTCGAACGATCTACGAACTTAGCCGTCTATGTGGCAAGCGTCGAAAATTAATTCAGAATGGTTGGAACACGATAAAATAGAATCAAGTGATATGGTTAGGGGGAAACGGCGAACTTGTGGGTACTATGGTTATTTTTATATTTTTTTAATACAAGAAATTTGAAATAAAACTTATTTTACGGATTAAACTCGCGTGTATTGGTATTCTTAACATTATAAACGTCGGATCTCTAAATAATGTTTAGAATACCAATGTGTATTGGCGAGTTTACTCCGTAAAATTAGTTTTATTTCAAAAGTGTAGTACTCGCGCAAAAAAAAAAAACAATACTATAGAAATTATTGGCATTGTAAAAGCAACTAAATGTAAGTATATAATATCCTGAATAAGTTTCAGCCATCTATGAAAATTAAACTAACGCAAAATAAAATATTTTGTACAGAGATGTTAAAGAGAAAGTAAAAAGATAAATTCGTTTTAAACAGCCAACTCACGTATTAAATTCTCACTATTCATTTTATGTCAGAATTTCTGCTGTTTAATGAAGAGTTGTTTGTGCTCTCAACATCTAATGAAGCTTCATTAAAATTAATTGTTTGCCGTTTTTCGTCGATGCACTTCTCAACCTAGAAAATGAGGTTTAGGTCTTAAGGCCCGTGTAAAACAAAAACAAGTTCTAGAATTTCTTGGCTTGGCCATATTTGCTTATAATGGTTGAGTTGATTTGATTATTAAATTAATATCTGACTTTTTGGATACCGCTAAGGCTCACTTGATGTAATGTATTTTTTAAATTAAAGTAAAGCAGTAACTTATATCTGTATTCTTGAAAAAAAAGCAGTTTAAATACTTGTACGTACACATTTGTTTCTTCATATAAGAAGAAAATATTCATTCTTAATATTCCAAATACTTAAAAGTTCTTACGAGCTTTTTATCAAGATTAACCAGCACGAAGTCTCGAACAAAAGCTAGTCTTAAGTTTATGTGCGGTAGATTTGTATTCAATCTAGAAACGGAAAATTATGAAAGAAGTGAAGTAAAACAAGAATCATTGTAGTTAAATACGTTTTCACGATGCATAACTCGTTTTATTATTCACGCCGGCCGCGCTCAGCTGGGGCGCGCTAAGGTTTCGCGGCGGTCGGTAAAGGGTTTTGTTTTCTTTATAAACAAGCGAAGGTGCTGCTAACGACCCCACGAACAAATACGAAATTCGATCTTCCATTACGCATACAAATGGTTCCCCTACACCGCGCCACCTCTAACAGCCACCTTATTGTCTTCCACAATCTGATCGCTGCCTATTCGTTCTAATTCTCGACCCCAACTATTGTTTACGCTTATTAATTTCAAATAACACCTGTTTATGACGCACGCAGACATAAACAGGATCCATCAAATCTTTTGATACTTTTTCTGACGCTCTTATCGCTTTATTGAATCCACATAAAAAGGAAATTAATGAAAAGTAGGTATCGGTTCCCCAAAAAGTTGAAGTGGCGCTATCACTTTGATCTCGTCTGGGTATTGCCGTCAATTTTTGCCGAAGACATTTAAATTTGGGACTTTCAGAAATTGGGACGTCTAATCATTTTATTATTGATAATTAAACTGATATCGTTTGGAGATCGTGTCTCATTTTTCTGTTTTGTTGAATTTGTGTAGGTAATCAAAGATTTGGTGTGTTTTGGTGGAGTGGGGAGTGGAAATGGAACATCTGACAAAAAGTTGAAGAGGAACGTAGATGGAAGTATTTCTATTGAGGGGCATGACGTCGCATAAACGCGCACAAAATGTTGTTTGTCACAGCCGCGGCCGATCGCTCGATACGGCACTGCCCGTAGCAGGCGCTAATACTGAAATATTGTCCATTCAATACATATTTTTGTTTTATCGAGGATTATTGCATTTCTATCTGATAATCATATCAATATATCATTATAAAATCCGACATAAATGTAATTTTATCAAATACATCGGGCAAGTAAATATATTTTTCTGCATTTCTAGAAGGTAATTGAATTTATTTATATAATATGAATTCTCTCGTTCTATCGTAAAAAGGTTGATTTAATTAAGTTCATTAAATCCCAACTACTTACTAGATTTAAACAACCTTTCCATGTTATCTTTATAAAGTTCTATTAACTTGGTTTCTAGAATTGTTTGTTTTAGACTGGATTTTATCTTTAATAGGCTACTGCGGTTTGAATCAAATTAAGTTTAATACGAAACATATTTTCTATAGGATATTTATACTAGAGATCCATGGTTGTTTAACATCACGAATTATGCTGTCGTATTCTATCCTTCAATGTTATCTCGTAGGCAAAAAGTTCCTTGTCTCTCGCTATAGTATTACCAAATCCAATGTTAAATGTTGGACACAGGCCTTGATATCATAAAGTTGAAGTTTAGTAAATTTACGTATGTTATTTTGTATTAATAAATATGCTCAAATAGTACATTCGACAAGAAATTCAGGGTTATTCCGTATTCATCCTATGTGAACTCATCCGATTTCCTTACTCATCCTAAAATAGTATTCCTAGCTCATCCTATTAGATTTTGTCTTGACACAACACTAATGCAGTCTTTTCTCATCACTAGGTGAATATTCCAATAAAAAGTATGGTTAGCAAAATCAAAAGTCAAAACATTTTCAGAAAGTGAACTATTTATAGGTTTTGGATATAAATATGTACTATTATTATAAATAAAAAGAAATCTGTATGTTAAAACAAGAAAATAACATAATATTCAATAAAATATACTTAAAACCGAAAGCCAAACTTGCACGTGCTATTAAATAAAATAATAGTAACGGTTTCATTTACATCTAATAATGAGTCACCAAGTTGTATTTTTTTCAAGTTGTATTTAAAAATCATACAGTTTACATATGGAAGACGATGTTTTTTAAATCAATGTTGATTGAGTCTTGTTTGTCAAAATTTAAAAATATTGCTGTGTTAATCATATAAAAAATATGTTATATATTATTCTTAATTTTAAAAAATAAACATACCTAACTGTTTTATACAACATTTATAAATAAATATATTATTTTATCAGACTTTTTGCAGTTTTATTTGACAAAACGACTAAATTAAATTTTAAACTTTTATTCCGACCGTACAAAATATTCTTATTTTTAAAATGTTTTGTTATAGGATGAGCTAGGAATCATTTTGGGATGAATAAGGAACTAAAAATTGAAATATTTGCTTTGGGATGATTAAGGAACGAAATTAGGATGAGTAAGGAAAAAGTTTCACGTCGGATGAGATCACATAGGATGAATACGGAATAACCCGAAATTAATTGATATTATAAACTGAAAGACTGACTTCGACGTTTTATAATGTGCAATTTCGACATTTAATTTCGAATATTGGAATAACTTTGAAAGTTTACTATTGGGAATTATACTTGTGATAGTATAGTGTTATTCATCATCATAATACGGGATGTATTATGATGTCATCTTCAACACTTTTCAACGGCAGAATATCCGGGTTACCTACATTATGGCCACCCTACTTCTTCCTACTTTTTGTGGTCCTCACCACGGAGAATATTTGACACGATCTCCTTCAATGGATTTGAATATCTGCTCGTCGGGAAGGCCGTGACTCGTGACGTGTCCATCAACCTTATCTGATGAGGAGCTCAGGATTAGTACCTACCTTCGAATAGTTTCTATAGTTGCACCTTGTATACCCCATGTTGAGGCTTTATACTGAACAATTGACGGTCTGACCGGGCATTTTCACAGGAATTTATTGAGATAAGGAACGTAAGGGACAAGCTTGAATGCTACCCGCGATATATGTACTTATATTTGATGATACATATTTGTAACTTGATTTGGGTTATTGATTTTACTTTACATTTTATTTATTGGTACAAGTGGAATCGATTTTTCGGAAATCAACAAAATGAACTTTAATAACCATAACAATACGCTTTCATGAACATAAAGGTATCTTTACACTGTTAATATTTGCGCCAAAAACAGTACAATAGATCTTATCGTCCATCGTAGTGACTGTAGGATAGCAATACTTACATATGTCAAACTATTCATACAAGAAACCGTCGCGTACGAAATGAATTTTACCATAAACATTATAAAGTGTGAACGACCGCGCAGAACATTGACATCAACGACACGTTAGGCAATACCAGCAGTAGTCAGCCTCATTGTAATTGTTTCGTTAGAACAACAGACACCTAAAATAGTTCGCTCCGGGTGGAAGTTCATTCTAAATCTCAACATCGATCGTTTACATACACAAACAGTGGAGTCGATAAGGCAACGTGAGCGGTGTAAACAGCGCTGGGCGCACACGAATAAGCGGTCTGAGCTCATTTAATTACTCTGTACCGCGTGTCGTCGCGTCCTATCGGGTTACATTCAGATTTCGCCCTTAATACATAATTTGAGAATATGGCGAGCGCTCACCTGAAATATCAGCTTTGATGATCGATATTTTGGAGGTGTAAGTTGCACATAAATCGATAGCGAAAGACAGATTCTTGCAACTCGGAAATAATTAGTATGCACGAGCAAATATACAAACGATACATCGTTGCGTAAAACAATTTGTTGCATGCTTAATATATACGGAACCTTAAAAGCTTAGTTTAGAAAATCAAATATTTGCTCATGCTTGAAAGTCGTAATTGTATCGACCAAAATAACAAAGCTTTAAAAATACAAAGACGGATGTAAGTTTTTATATTATTACCTTTGGGATTATTTTTGAAACTCATTGAACTCAATAAAAATCAACATTAATAATGTTATATTCATTTCTATTAAATATATTTTAAGAACAAATTCAAATAAATGAATCGGGCCTGAGTACACGGGGATTTTATAAACGTAATTCTTGTATTACCCGAAGTTGTTCTAAAAAATACGCGCGCGCGCGCTGCGAATGAATAAAATACGTGTAACACAATCAAAAGCCCGTATCTTTGTATATTCAGTAGCTATTGAGTTTCAAAAGTATTAAATGTAATAAAAAGGTGAAAAAAACCCCTCGCTGAACAAACGAACACATTGAATAAAGGAAAAAAGCCAGACAATGCAAAGAGAAAAAATGTTAGTGAACTTTTGCGTGGATTGGTTTTTGGTAAGTTATTGTTAGTGTAGTAAATGATTTTATTCACGTTTGGAGTAGCGATTTAAAGTCTAGAGACAGTAGTGATTAAAATCTCTACTCTACTGTAAACAACTTCTATTTACTTGTTATAAAGTCATTATAGCAATATTATTGGCTCAAAGACTCGAATGGGTCTACAAATATTTCAGAAAACTTGAACTTTTAACGAGGTTGTGTCTGTAAATATTATTTACAGATTCATTCAATATAAACACCCAAAATAAGAACTCTGGTAAACGGTAGCAATATCTGTTGAAAGTCGGCTACTACAAAGAGTACACTGCTTTAAAATTGCAGCCTTGCGGAAACGCATATGTTCAGAAATATAAAATGATGAGCGGCGGTGAAAAGATAAACCCGGCGATTATGCGAAATATTCGGTAGATGTGCCAATAATGAGTTCCGCCGAGCGATATTGCTGGGATGGCCTAGTGGTAACGGCTTATGTTTTGTCTACGGTAATAACAGTTTTAGAGTCGACTCCCGGGACGTATGAAGGATAGTACAGAAGTGCACGGCGAATTTCTAATGAGGGTGTTTTTTTGGCTTATTTGGATAATTACTTTCCCACAGAGGTGAAAAGTGGATCGCTAGAAGTGATCTCTGCCTAGCCCTCTGGGAATAAGGCGTGATTTTATGTCTGTATGTATGTATGAATTATTTAAAATTTGTCGTCAATGTGTATGACATTTATACATTAATATGTTAAACTGAAATTGTTGAAGACAAATTTTTATTTAAGATTTCTTTGAGAACTTTTGTGATAGTTAATGGTGAACACCATTGCATTTTGTTCACATAATTATTAATGTTAGATATTTTTTTTTGTTAATTGATTCTTTGTCGTTGTATTCATATAATTAATAAGTATTTACAGGATTAACAATAGTGAAGCTTATTTTTATATATTCTTATATGTATGCTAGACATGGTGAATTTTGTTTGTTTTCTTCGCTCCTTGGATTTACACGTAATACTTACAATGTAAGCTCAGTCATTTAAGCTAAAACTAAACCTCAAAGCTAATCCAAAATTCTAAACCATTCTTCAAACCACCCTAATTGTAATGTCAACATCGAGCTGAAGCTAGAAAAAGTGCTGTTAAATCGTAATTTAACCTAGGTACGGTAATTACAGCGATCGTTATCGAAAGCGATATGACCTCCTGTACTATAGACGAAATGAGAATACGTCGGCGTACGATTTATGCGCCAACGGCTATTGTACCGACACTGATTACTCTTTATGGAGATTTGACGTCCTAGCACGCCGCCCTACATGCCCGCGTACCAACGGGTTGTATGGACGTAAAACTTTTATGCCTCCACCGCGTTTTACAGCGGGCCTTTTATTATTTAGTGAAAGGAGCGACGGTGATGTCATAAATCTCCGCTCCTGCGTGAACTTTCGCCTCTTATCTCGGCAAAGAAATTATGGAACTTTCTGCCTTCTTCTAGACAAAGTGTTTGGCTTTTCGGGATCTTGGTTTACTGGAGATTTTCGCGAATTAATGAAGATTTTGTCAACAATTTTTTTTTGAACGGAGGAAACGACGCATCTTTTATAAACGAACGGGGGTGCGCACCATGTTTACCCCAAATTCTTATCAATGTTTTTGCTGAGCTTCTTTCCGTAAGAATTTGATTCAAGAAGCTAAGTGATAGTGAAAATATTCTATTTAAAAGAATATTATAGGTTAGTCATTATTTTTTATGAAATAAGTGGTAAGTTAAATACTAAAAAGTATAAGGAAAAAAATATAAGATAGGAAATACCTTTTAAATATTTGATGTCTGATTGTTGGTGTCAACTAGTGATGTTCCGAATATCCGTATCCGTATACGTATCCAGGGATACCCGAGAGAAAAGAAAAATCCGTATCCGGGTTCGTTACTTTTCATGCGGATCTTTTACGGATCTTTTTCTGGTGATTATTAGAATAAAAAAACTTTAAAAGTCCATTCAGAGTATATTTATTTCATATAATCAAATATTTGGCACGTTTATAATGCAAACATTTAGATAGATAGATGGATATATCTTTATAATGAGAGAAAGTTATAATTTACATCACTTTTATGACAATGAAATAACTAAAACTTAAATCTTTATTTTTATATTGTGATTACTGGAATATTATAAGTTATAACATCATGATCACTTCTATGTAAATGAAAAAAAATACCTAAATCTCCTTTTTTATAATTATGAGACCAATCAATAGAAAGTTATAAAATCCGTATCCGTATCCGTATCCGCGGATCTTGACAATAAATATCCGTATTCAGATCCGTATCCGCGGATATACATTTTTGAAGATCCGGCACATCACTAATTTAAACACCTATATGAAAATAAGTTATATTGTGTTCTGTAAAGAACATAAATGATGAGACAGCCAGATCTGGAATGCCAAGTTATTCGAATTCAATGTCAGTCAAGTCTTAAGTTTCCCAAAGTTTCGTAACCATTAAGGCTATGAAATGGCCACGATCCAGTTCCACGAGTCGTTGAGACACAGTGCGTCTATGTATCTATGGCAAACGGGATCCATTAATCTTAAATTAAATAGATTCTGTGTGGGCTCAGTGACAGGCTCGCCATGTAATTAAATTACGTTTAACGTCGGCGAGCGGACGCACCTTTTAATCATATCACGACCTAAATGAGTTCTCGAGGAAGTCCGATAGGCCCTTAATAGGGCAATAGATGATAAACATCGGTTTATAGGTAGCGTTTGCAAACTCAGTCAGGATAGGAAAAAAATTGGGCAAAAATACACAGCGAACGAAATCTATGGTGGAAAGGCATAGAACAATAAGGTATTGCATCTTTATGAAGACGGTAACACAATACAAGTCAATTTTGTTCATCATGCGATAATGGTCCATCGAATGATCAAAATTAACCTGACTCTTAGAATAAATTGCTCCAGCAATCTCCTTAAAGAACCAAAATTACTCAGACACACATTTTGATCATAATTATAACTTATATCAGAATTATAATTTAATCCTAATCCCAATGAAGCAATACTTGTCGGTTTATTACATTTATTTCCAGGGATCACCCCAAAAGGAAAAACGGAACCTTTGTCGCAGATATTCTCTATTTTTATCTCTGGGCCATCAAATTATAATGGAGCATTTATATTGCTCAACGTTGTTGCGAAACAGATATAAATAAATAATTCATAGATTAGCAGGGCGATGTCAATGGCCGCAAGTGTATTATATTCAGTAATATAGGGTTGGTTTCATCGCTGTTATTACGAGGTAATAAAAACTAGTGAGGATTGATAGGGTCCTTTAACACGAATGTAGAGTACAATTGAGTGTAAGTGCATTGCTTGTTTGCAGCGCCCACAGTAGCGGCACAATTTAATTAAAATACGATGACAGATAATTAGTGTGAGTTAATATGCTGAAAACAAGTACCTACATACATTATTGACTAATTTGTTACAAATTTGTCGTTAGAGTAGTTCTCATCTACATCATTAGGTAGAACCACAATCAAAATTCACATCTAATTGGACCGGATTTGGATTTAAAAATTAAATACGAGGTATCGATACATTATATTTTTAGGCGAATAAATTTCAAATTTAAATAGATTACAGTTTTATATCAGGAATATGCTACCATCGCTCGTGAATCGAAATCATAACGTTAAATTATATTGGACGGACGTTGGTGTTATAGTTACACGTTAGCGCTTTAATTTATCGAAGATCATTTCATTAACGAATATGATGACACGACGTAATAACCCATAATCAGCCGCCGTCTCGACACTAAAGACTCGTACAATTAAACAGATAACATAAAATTAACGAAGTCCACTCGTAAATATGTTCAGTTTATTATCTATAAAAGTCATTCAGTAATTAATTGAATAATGATTAAGTATGCTCTTTCCTGCGTGGACCGGTCGGCGATCTCATTGGGGAGTGATAACTATTGCGGCGTAACTCAGTTGTCATCGCGTCCGTCAAAATAAATTTAACTGTGATATCTAATTAATGAAGTACACTATCACAATCGTGTAGTGATTCGGTCAAGCTTTCAAATAACTCTGGGATAAGATATCCCGCCGGTGCCTCTGTAGTCTATTCCAGACTGCATCGCCAACGGCTCGAGTAGCTATTTATTATTTAGCGGCGTTGTAGTCTTTGTAGTGTACTAAATCTCGGCTCCTGGCTGTGACGGCAGTTAATGCAGTCCACCTAGGCTTCGGGAGATAAGCTAACAAGCCTCTTTAGCTAAACAAGAGGCGGCCGAACAATAAAGGCGAGTTAAGCGTCGTGAAATATGGCAGAGACGAGGTGCGATAACTCAGCGCTTGCAGGGCCCGCTTCTTTTCCCCTAATTAGCCATTCAATTCCCGTAATCTTGTTTACTCGTCGGGCGGCTCGCTGCCCAGGTGCGATAATGGCCGAGCTATTTGCATGCCGCCATATTGTTTCCCCATGTTCGGCGATCCCGTCGGATGCGAACCCCCGCTGTTTTGGCCCGGCTTATTGGATCCGCTCGCGATTACTTTGTATTGATCCCGCCGTCCATTATCTACATTCGTTTATTTTGGTATCAGAGTAATGATACCAGCTGATGTCCACAAATCCAATGAACCCTCATTTGTAATTGTTACCTGTCAGTATTATTTCTGTTCATGAGAAATTGCGATTTGTGAAAGAAAAAGAAGTTGCCAGACATGCCATTAGTGTGGATAGTTGTCTATTGTTTAGTGAAACTGTGAAGATGAAATAAGTTGAAAATATGTATAAGATTGAAGTCAAATATAGCATCCAGTTAAGTAAATAATTAAAAGTAAATCTCTGCATATGATTACAATTTTATTACTTACTGCTCAAGGAGCAAAATAAAAAAAATCTGAGAAATCAAATTTTTGCAATCTACAAGCCTTCTAGAATTTGATATAAATAATATAATCTTGTTAATGCACTGTTCTGTTTCAACTTTTGGTACACTTTAGAATTGTCGTAATTGCTAAGACTTGTCTCAGAACTTGAGACTCAAAGGCCACTTAAATTAAATAATAAGCATTTAAATATCAAGATAGAATAATGAGACCTAATAAATAATCGTTACTGAATTTCTTGGAAAACCTCGCGATACGATAGGTCTGTATCAAACTGTACTGCAAAATGTGACTCACATTGGAACTCGCCTAGCGTAAATAATACACGGGGCAGAACTGAAAGTTTGATTTAGACGGAGGTCTGGGGAGCTAATCGTAATCGCGAAGAGTAACCGGAGGAGGTCGCAGCGATGCCGGCATATCTCCTATAAATACATTACCGAACACGTTTTATTACTCCGCCATCTTCATCCAATCCTATTAAGTATCTGTTCGCGGGGCTCCTGCGAACGCGATTTAGGATAGCCGTTTTTTAAAATAGTCTTAGGGGTCGATAATGGCTTTAACACGGTGAACCCTCGGATGTCTGTGTTAGGTGTTGGGGATTTGGCGAGCTCAGGAGATATGCTAAAAGGCTGGCTCGCTGACTGGGCGTCTGGCCGCAGTCGCGTCGCCCGTCGCAGCTCCGATCAACGATAATTTAACGACAACGCTTCCCAGATTTCCCTTCGAGCGGCGATATTGCCGATATTACGTTTTGCGCGGACCGCGTTTTATAATTTAGACTGCCGTAGCCCAGGGCCGGATAACATTTTACATTAAAGAAATTCTATGGTAATTTTGTTTTGCATTTTAAGGGATATTAAACGGAAATCATTCATATTCATCCGCTTTTCGAAATGTCTTTTTCCTGCTTTGAAGTAGTTCAATGACTAGGTGACTAAATTCTGATAATACATTCATAATTATATTATACCTAAGCGATTGCTTGATGCAAACATCAAGGCAACAGAATGTTAGATTAAAGAAATATAGGTAAAAAAGTACGAGTAAAAAAATGAGAACACTCGTAAATAACTGTTTTAACACTTAAATTGTACCTCTTATTTGTAGATAATCCTACAACAATAAATTGTAAGTAGGTGTAGATAGAATTACCGGTAAAAACGAATTTCGAACGCCCATACGGTGGCTTAGTGCTAATCGTCTTTCTTTGCAAAGCTTTGTGTAGCGGTTTATGCCTTAACGGATTTGACATTCACTAAACATTGCGAGATTAGGGCGACGTGATTTATAATACAAAATTCCATTTTTGTAAATCTGGGTAATATGAATCGTCCACTCGCATTACTATAATTACAGTAGCGTAATCTGTTCTGCCGGACCTGTATAATTAGGGGTGACAACACAATGCTGCGATGGGCACAATACGTCTACACAAACCACATGTCAATTTAATTTGACCCCCGATCCAAGATGGCCGCCGACCCTCGCGCGGCGACTCACCGAACGCCTGCGGTTTACCCGTGACTGCTAATTGACGTGTTTTAGAGAAACACTGCATGGTTTGTGTCACTATTACACTTTTGTTTTGGAGCGTTTTTGTCAAGAACCAGTTTTTATGGACTCGTAAGGTCTCGTATTAACACGTGTGGGGGCAGTCGAGTATCGTTTACATACATTCTTTGTGAATGCTGCTCGTATTCAAATTCTTGGAGATGTTTCTTTGTTATGGAGAATAATAGTCGGGATGATCTTATTTTTGAAAATGTTTCATAAAACATTTCTTGGGAATTTATAAACCATATTCATGGAACAATAAAACACAGGCGTTTTAACTAAACTATCATTGTACATTAATTCATATTTGTTATAAAATTATGCAACAGACCTATTTCCCAATCCGATCAAAGAGGGCACTTTGGTTTCAAGTTATTGTATCTACCTACGCAATCTCATTATCTCTGCCGGTAATAAATACACGATCGTAAGTAGATCTACGTTGTACAAGTAGATATTAAGAGTATTGGTTTATTGATGACGCATCTAAATTTGGAACTAATTAGACGTCATGTCTCTGTCTACCCACTATCTCTTAGTTAATATAATATTGCATTACTTTAAAAACCGTTTTTATGCTTCCATAGTATGAACTGACTCTACTAATGTGCACGCAAGTTCTCATTACCATACTGTGACAATAACATGCTGGCCTGTCAAGTTACTACAGAATTAGGTGTCGAATAAGATTATTAAGCTATTGCATAGCTTTTATCGCGGGCTTTGAGCGCGGCGACCGAACCAAGAAATTCCGTAACGAAAAAAACCTCACAATCGTCTAACGTCGTTTCAGTTCGGTAGACTTCGGCACGGTGTCTGTGTGCGTGCGGTTAGACGTATTGTACGACTCTACGAAACTCGCACGAATCGAGACGAGCTGCTCCGAAATCGGACGATGCTATGCAATAGCTATACCGCGGCAGTCCCCGAGTGCCACACGTCTTTTTTTTTTTAATAATGCTTTTGAGCTTCTAGGTGTAATTTTAGTATCTGCATCATCCCGAATCATGCAACTTAAGACGACTCTATCCCCCTCTTACGCGAAAATGTATTTACTTAAAACTTATTTGTTTTATCTAACTTGAAGTATTTGTCTCTTCAATATTCTGCGTACGTTGCGTATGTGACTTGTGTATAAGTAAATTTATTTGCCCTGCTATAATTCTTCATTTATGGTTAAAGATAAAGTCGTAAATATTTTTATGGAGATTAACGCTACACCATGAAGGCCAATATTGTGGCTCATGACATTTTTATCTTCCATCTTCACGTCATGAATTTATTTGGTTGATTTGTATTGTGTGTGGTTAATTTAATTTTATCTTCACAATGCTTATGTCTGATATTTTATTAGCTGAAGAAAAAAGTACTCAAGCCTCAAAAGTAATCTTAAGAATAACATTCTATGTTATACTTACCGTGATTGGATTAGTATGTTTTATTTATACTAAATGCTTTTTACGTGAATTATTACATAAATACAATTGTGAATTCGAGTGTATTGGAATTATATGGGTTAGGTAGGAGAATATAATAGGTTTTTATCAGTGACTAAGTGAGTAGTAATATATCAGATAAGTATACATTTAATTATTAAATTGATCATCTTCCACCAGTATACTATCGACTTCGGTCAACATAGAATTAGTTCGTGTAACAGAACTTAATCCACAAGAAATTGGGACAAATTTAGAATAAGCTTATAGCAAGAGAAATTATTTATGCACCGGCTCTATCATTAAACATCTTCTTTAGGGCTTCATACCATTTTATTGCGTTATAAGTGTGTCATCGGAGCGTGGGTTATGACTATTTAACAGCTATTTAAATCATTTTCTAAGAAAAGCAGAAAGCAGAACCGACGACGGATATTTGACGGGTTTTCATAAGTTACCAGTTTTATGGAAGCCATTGAAGGGATTTACTGACATGAGTATTTCAACTGGCTGTTGATTGACGTCCTATCATCATATTATGTAGAGAATCAGTTTATTCAAGAATGGAATGAGTTTGAGATGGGTATATAACATCTCAATGTCATTCCTTTTTTTTATATTAAAAAATAAGTGAAAATATACATAATATTTTTGTACCAATTACAATATGTCTCCACGGCGAGAGAAAACCTTTTAAGTCAATCTTCGCATTTAAAGTTCGGTTAGCAATCGGGCAACTTTGGGTTATAAAACAAACAGATGCCGCATGTCATGTCGCAACGCAATAATCAGAACAACAGAACTTGGCACATACATACACCCAGTTGTAGTATAAAAACAGTATTTCAGTATTTATTCGATATTCACGTAATAAAAAAGGCACAGAAAGAAAACGCCATATGACAGAGCACCTTTACACTTGAACCTAGGAACACAAAGGCGTTTATTTTCGAATTGAGACCGCCGGCCGTCAATGGGGCCGAATGACATTAAATTGGTTAAATTGCTTTGCCGAGCTCGGTTCTGCAACTCCACCGGGAGATGTCCGCTGGTAGGAACACGGCTTTAGATTGATTGCCATCTCGACTGTTTTCACCGGCGTTATCAATATGGGTAAGTGCGAGGAACTTCTACTTTGAAGGTAGAGCACCAGCACTGTTGTCTCACTTTGTAAATTGAAATTGACATTTACGTGTTTCTTAAACAAACTGTTTCTCCTTCTGACTTACGATATCATATGATTCGGAAGTTTTATAGGCTTATGATCACTTGGATCACTTTGTTTAGTTTGTAGTATTGTTATCAAGTTTAGGTTTAAGTAAAGTATACTTAGCAGACTTTATCCAGTTGTTACTTTTGATGTTGAACCTCCGACATACATGCCTTAATCCTCTGCAATCGATACACAAAATCTTATATTTTACGAGAACATTGCGTAGGTGTTTTCGTATTGCTCAATTACCAACATGTAAACATTTTTCTATTTAAAAGCCATCATTGCACCCACCGCCTGAAGATTTGACGGAATGTTTACCGGTATTCCGTTTCGTGTGCTACAGGAACACACCACATGTTAAGCTTGCGGCGTTTCACTACTAATTCAGTGTAGATTTTAGCGGCGTAGAGTCTATCACGTCGCACAATCAGGGGCGAAACCAATCAATCAGCCTGGCGGAGCGTCGAGCGATAATTGAACTCTTCCCTTGAAGCAACGCGATTCAATAGATAATTACAATCGCAAACCAAAAATTACACGCAGCATTTAACCGTAGGACCCTATTACGTTTCACAAAGCTGGGTCGGTCGCATTCGATCGGCGATCTTTGCCGGACCGAGGATTAACTCGCAACGGCGCACAATGAGGGCACAGTGTAAACTTATCAGTGAAATAATCTGCACTTACTTCTGTTGGTCTATGTGCTTGCACATTTTCTACTTTCAAACAGTATTTAGACTAAGGTGCTAAATATAGCTGAATTTGTACTGTACAGTGCTTTTTTAGAGCGCTTTCTCTCGGAACAACAATTGGCATGCCTTATGCCTGCAAGGTTTGTTTATTATCATAATTTCAAAGATTTAAATACATAGATACCTATAGTACTATTCAGGGGTTAAAATTATTGTGTTATTTCAGCTGTTTATTTTTATGTCAATCAAGCAATATTTATTTTTAACTAGCGGTTGTTCAGAGTATAGGTAATTTTAAAAACCACCCATATAGGCTTTTGCAGGTGTATATGGAGTTTGCTTAGTGATGACTGAGGGTGTAAGCTCATTTGTCCACTCATTACGATGACCAGGGACCAGAAGGCTTACACCTCAAATTAGAGCACGATGTGATAATGTGGGTGATGCAAATTTGAGCACTCAGATATTAGTGAACAGCTGAGGCTGTACTGTGATGGTTTACTGCCTTCTGTTACACTATGTCAAGGCCCTCAAGAGGAGCCAGGGAGGGGATGTATTAATAATGGTCGCCGTAGTGAATGGAGCACTTACACGGTCCGCCGGGAGCTGAATGTGTGACTATCGCGTTAGAGCAAATCGAATCGAACGCGCGACCGCTCGCACGCGCCGATTTGCCATCTGACCGGAAGCCAACAGGAAGGAACCCCCAAACCAAATAAAACACCAATCCCCGGGACAATGACGAGACAAAACTGATCTTTTTGATCTTGATGACCAAATAATTCAAAGACACTTAATTATTTTAAAGATGAACTTTATTTTTTTTTTCTTGCATTTATTTTTGCTATTTTTTAAATTTAATTTTGTTATTTTTTGCATAAAATGAGTTATTTTCATTATAGTATTCGTCGGTTAGACTTTGATAAGTAAAAGGTTTCATTTCGTGTTTTATCTGTTTATTTTCTTCATTTTAATTGGGACTGAACGCAACATTTTATCAAGTAGCCAAAAATAATGTAGCAATTTAGCGTCCAATTTTTCATTGTGGTTCCAATCAGTGGACCGACTAGAGTTTCATTCATTTTGAGTCAATACGTAACGTAACCTATCCACTGAAACCTGACTATAAGCCTACATATTTAATGCCCAATTTAATCCACCTAGACGCTCCAATCAGGATTGGTCTCAGATATTATGTATTTACGCCCATGAATTCTACTGAACGCATAGATGTATCATAACATTGTATGAATTAATCAATTTTAATAAGAAGCATATTGGCTTGCACTTAATATAAAATGAAATATTGATTAATGCTGAACCATTTTAGAAAGCGAGCATTATTGTTTAAAATTATGATGCCTGTCGTAAACTTTATTATAACTCAAGCCAGGCATTATGCAGATAGATAAGTGAATTCAAATTACGTACTTCATAAAATGTCTACTGTATCCTAATGCAAACTCATTGTCGGGAGATAATGGAAAAACTTTTATACAAGCACACAGGCGATGTGCTACTAATTGTATGCGTATAGTGCAGTGAACTTGTCTGCAAGATTGACACTTGTATAAATATCGGAGAAATATCAGTTCGAAATGCTGTGTAATAGAATTCACAGTGTATCGAATATTCTCGCTCAAATTCGTCTCCAGTATTATAAGACGCCTTCTCAGCGGTTTCTTTCGCAAAATGTTCCCGTGGGATGCGCTAAATAATCACAAATTTAAAGGCTGTTTTGCTACTGTATTTGAGATCTTATTATTGCGACAAATTATTTGTCTCCATTGATGAAAATATTTTACTTTACACTTGAAAATCTATTTGGTTTCGTTGGTTCAGCATATAATTTTAAATACAATTTCTCAATTGTATAGTCTTTAAACTTAATATCATATATAACATATACAAATATAACTACATACTTATGTTGAAAGAACGATATAAAAAACGAAGAAGATTATCAGTTTTTGTAATAAGGGAGATAAGAGAAGAATAAAAGACATGAGAAGAATAAAACTAATACTTGTAATATGTCATCACCATGTCCCAAGATACTCAGATATGTTAATTTAAAATCCTCATTCAAAACGCATTCAGATATCGCATTAACGTCACATCTCAAATCCGACCTCTATCATCGAACAGGGAACAAGACAAGGCGCGCTTTCCCTATCTATATCAGATATGCTATCTATGTCAGACGTGTTTGAATTCAAAACGGAAAGTTGACGTGGAAGAGGGAAGTTTCATTGAAAGTCAATTTCCAAAGTTGTCCTGGCGCGACCGGGGGCAGACTCCTGGAGCGCCTTTTGCATACGTACACAACCGAGCACTCGGACGTGACGGCCGCCATAATCTTGGAGGATGTTGACACGATATAACAACCACGGCGAATGCTGTCGGAGTGTCCTCTTTAGCAGTACAAACGTGGCTTTGACGCTGACGGTTGACTTGTAACGTTAACTTTTAACGTTTTTTTAACGTTCAAATATGAAGTACTCGTGCGCACTGTCGGGGTTAAATATGTTATTGTAGCTTAAATGAGATACAAGGAAAAGGTAAACGTAAGGATAGTGGAATAGCAATATCAATGTAAATATCACTAGCATCGTTGAACCTGAAAATGGTACAAGTAATTATATCGTTTTTGTATTAAATTGTAACGTAATTTAGTTTCAGGACGCGCATGGTCAGGTCTTCGAATTCAAAAGAATTTTAAATTTATATTTTTAAAACCAGGTCCATTAAATTTTCATAATGATAATATTTTTTTAAATAAGTGAAGTGTTTAGTCCCGACGCGACGGACCGTGTTGTTAAATTAATGTCAAAGCAATTGATGGATTATATTATTTTGAGCACTGAATAGAAAACTGCTTTAAAGCCCTTTGATTAATACCTTTCAGAGGTAAATGTAGAACAACTTTTTTTTTAAAAACTTTCACAAATTGAAGCTTTTTAAAAAGTCATATTATATTCTAGCAAATTTTTAAAAGGTAAATACTTTGATTTTACTAAAAGACTACAGCTTTACGTTGATTTAACTCCGAGATGTGTAGCGTGAACACTTCTGTCGTAAGTATAATGAATGAAAATGCGCGCTTTTGTTATAATGCATATTTTCACCATTATTCGCCAAATAAAGAGTTCATTCAAAAATCGCCGATCGTCCTTTAAAAATGAATAGCGTTGCTAAAAATGAAGACAAAGTGCAGTCTGCGCTCGCTCGACGAGCGTTCGACGCCGTCATGAAGACGTATTATGCTATCCAAATATATCTAGCCACAGACTCGCTTTCCCTAAAATACTGTTGCCAGAAACAATTTCTGATGAAGAGATTCTGTGGATATAGACATTCAAGCACAGGGTATTAGCGTAATTATCGGCATATTCGTTTTTACTGCGCGTAGTACCAAATCCTGCTGTAAACCCTGAATTCGTAAGTAGGTAAAGTTATCATAGGCTTAAAGGTGGTTTTTCCAAATAAGGCATCAATATACTATTGGCGTACAACAAGTCGAAATAAAAGATATCTGAATATGTAGCTAAGGCGACTATGCTCCGCTGCTAAAAAGAACCAACCCAACCCATGGCAGAAGCAAGCGCCACATCAGAAGTCATTTGAAAGAGATATTTTGGTGTACGGATAGAGACTGTATCTTCATTACCATACTTATTACGATTTAAATTATGAAATTCATTGGAACGATAACATTACGCGCACTGTGCTAGGGGGCTAGTAATAAGCGAGAACATAAAAGCTGAACTAAAGAAAATCATCTTCAAAAGTACACGCATAACCATGTCCACTGAAACCAAGACTTATGGAAGCACTACACAGACATGGCTGCCGGGGAACTAGACGAAGTTTTCGTATTAAAACACAAAGTGAACACGAAAAACTACAAGTTGAATTGCATAGACTCGGCTTTATACCTTTGGAAGGGAGACGTATTTTTGTCTATGTTCCCGGGAAGTGTGGTTTTCGGCTTGGCGAACTTGAAGTAAGATTAGAATCAAGTTTGTTTTTATTTTAAATTTCAGAAATTAAATCTTAGTAATTTGAAGCTTTTAGAATTGATATTGTATATTTTGTTATCTATTCAGAATAATGTTACCTTACACATTACAATATATGTGCGAATGCGTGAGTAAATATTGCAAGATATGATTTGTAATGTGACAACAGTAAAGTTTTTGCTGAGAATGAAAATGATGAACACCTACTAATCTACATTACATAAATATTCCATAACATTATATCCAGTCCTACTTTGTAACAATAATAAATGTAAATGATCTTTGTCCTCGTATCTATAAATAAGCAGGCTTGTTAATTCACAAACTTCGACGTACCGTTGATTTTTCGCGAAATAACATCGAATTACAAACCAACTCGGACCAGTTTGAAACTGCTGTTGACTTTGCAGCAGATAAACTAAATGTTGTTTTTCTTTCGTGTTCGAAATGGACGAAAGAAAATTAAAGCCAAGTTTTTCTTATGACAGTTTTAAATGAATAGCTTCATAAAAATATTCACTTTTATTGGCCATCAGTCTGTACTATGATTCTAATGATGATATTTTTATTATCTAACCACCATTGCTCATTGCTTATGAACCAAAAAATACAGTGTTTCTCAACCGAATACTGCGATATTAGTTGCCTAAGTAGAAGTTAAATATTTGCCATAAAGATTTAACAACGATTAGAAAATTTGCATACATTTAGTCAACGATAACGATACTGCAATTTAAACTTTGTACAAAGACATCGGAGAGGCTTATTTAATTATTTGTTAACCGCTACGAATGTCAGTTTGATGCAAATTAAGCTCTCCATCCGATAAGGATTATGGTGTAAATCAGATGATTTGTTTGTAAGAGATATTGTATCGGTAACCGATATTAATGCCTATATTCTGCATTATTTATCGCCGTTCGGTCGATAAGGATATAATGACAGGGGGATAAGTCGGTGCTGCGATAGTGTGGCGTTTAAGGAGATAGGAACAATGGCCGGTAGTACGGACTACAACAAAATCCAATCAAGCACATCATTACTAGTGGACTGGAACAGAAATCGTTGCCCTTTGAATTTATTCAAATAAAAAGCGCACGGTAAACAAAACCATGCTATGGTCGTTAGGATTTAATGACTTGTGAATTTAGTTTAATTAACTGGGGTGTCTTAGATGAATGGCAGAAAATGATTTTTAACGAAGTTTGTATGTATTATAAAGATAGAAAATAATTTATGTGGTATGTATGTGGAAATATACAACAGATTGGTTTAACGATTTAATATAAGCGGTTTAATATCTCTTCACCCTTATGTTATGTTAGTCGATTGTAGTTATTTCACATTCGCGTTGAAAGCGGCACAATAGATAACAAGGATTACAGGGTTGTCAGCGAAACTATTAAATCCTCAAGCATATGGGAAACAGCCGTTAATAGGTGATTCATAATAAGGTGCCTGTCATCGGAAACCTGTGAGGTGTTGACCACAATACGTCTTTACACTTTTAAGGCTGTAGCATTCCCGGGTCACGGCAGGTGCGGCGCTCGTGCGCTTCCGTTTCCTCGACCACACATGCCCACTGGCCAGGTGGCCGCCACCGTCCACTGTCACTTTACGACTCTATTATATTAAATCGATAATGGCCACTTTAGATGTTAACGACCAAGCAGAGTTTTATTGGCTACCGTCAAGTTAATAGCCGTAGACTAAGCGACAACATGTTTTTGCGAATGCCGCACTGAAGGGATGAAGTAAATATTGAATTGGATCGTGTGGAGATGTTGAAATGTACGAGTATATTATTCTGTTTATTCATCAAAATAGTGAAATTTCTTGATACATTTTGTTGTTTTCAATCAGTTATTCTATACTATTTTCTGATTAAGTTGATTACTTGACAAATGTAATATTGCGTTGTAAGTAGGTTTTGTATTTGTAAAATAAATAATGGTAACAGGTTCACAAAGTAAACAGTAATGGAACCGTAATATGCTTGTGTCTCTAAAATAAGAAGTGGAACTAGCCATGCACCTAGGCAATTTTCCTTTATCAAACGAGCAAATAACTGAACTGAGACTAGACACAGAAATAAATTGTCCAGTTAGAAAAAGAAAATAAGGGCGAAATTACAACTCGCCTCCGGTGCGGCCATTCCGCATGTGTATTGTTGCAATTTCAAAAATTCCCATTATCGTCTAGTGTGAAGAGGAGAGAAATAAGAAGCGGACAATACGATGTAGTACTTCTTTGGACAATGGTTCGGCCAGCGTGGGTAAGTGAGGGTGGCTGTCTCTAGGCAACGTGTCCACTCCGGTGCTCCTGGCTCCGTGGCGGGGCTCTACATAGGGTGTTTTGGGTTGTTTTGCGATGCGAGACTTAGCATATGATGTGATATGAGGTAGCGTATATAATTTTATTAGGAAAGTACATGTCTGGATGTAATATTGGAATTTGCTCGATCGTGTGTATTTGGTAGAGCCCTTATGACTGACTTTGGTAGGGGTTGTGCTTTCAATAAACATTCGTTTTATTCCATGTTTGAGTTAGTTTCAATGTATTTCAAACGATAGTTCTAATATCCACAGGAGAAATAGTCGGTTCAAACAAAGGTTTCTAGTCATTTAAAATAAAGCAATCTACTTAGATTGCACAAGCTGTGAAAAAACTTTTTAAAGCTCATATCTAAAACGTCTAGCTTCAAAATACTAAGCTAACCAAAATAGAGTTCATCATTACTAGTATGGAGCGCGTTATTTGAAGCATTCTAAAGTGAATCTAACTTGGACCGGTAGCTATATCAATAATAGAGCGTTTTATTCGCGCGGGCGCTGGACGGCACTGCCGCCACCGGTCCTGTATGGAGGCACTTTATTGCTATACTGTATGAAGAGAATTCTTGGAACAATTAGAGCCTCACAGTCGCTTCTCCAGTGAGTGCAGTTTGTGAATTTAATTTAGATGCAGCCTTTTACTTTGTTAAAAGGTTTACTGCGAACAATGAAATGCTTGCTTTGTCTATGTTTCTAAAGTTTATGAGGCACGCACATAGTTATGTGAATTGATATAATAAAATGTGTGAACTCGAAACATATATAGTTCCTATGGATGTCAGTGGTGCTTGCAACATTATAATTTTAATTCTGTATTTCCTTCTAAAATATAGTGTTTAATTCCCGACATAAAAATTTACACAAAAATGATATTATATAAATTTACAGAAGAGCTAAATCACTCGTTCCAACAATTTGTCATCAACAAGAAGTGGATAAGTCAAATTTTTTGCAATTCTTGTCCTTTCAAAGTGTCTGGACGCAAGTGCAAAAACAATTCGAAGAAAATTTCCGAGGAATCCCTTTTTGTTTGTGTCCTCCGATTTATCGCGTGGCAACCACACATACTTAGACACAAGTATAAGCATGAAGCCGTTTAAACGCCTACGGTTAGCGCAGCATTCTTTTTGCGTTTTCAATAACCGCAAAGAGGCGGCCCTATCTCCAAACTTGGATGTTCGGCTTGCAAAAAGCCTCTTTTCTCCTTTTCGGACGGATTCGCGATCGATTGAGTATTCCGACGCGTCCTAATAACATTCTTGGGCGATACATCACACACCTTGAGCGTGTCTGTATCGAACACTTTGGGTGTTAGGTACACACAGGTATTTTTTGTGTGACAGATATTATTATTTCGTACGGACACTCAGGTTACCTACCGAAGTCGGTTGCTATAATTCTATTTGCAAAACCAGTTTAAGAGTCTACTATTTTGTTGTAATAAAGTTGTTATAATAGAGTTACTCCATTAAATGTATGGCTTATTTCTTTTTGGTGAAACAGAATCAGAAATAACATAAAGCTCAAATGTTAAGACGAAACTTTATTAAAGAAAATTTTAAATTTGTCGATAAATATACATATTTGAATCCGTAAATTAGTGACAAATGTAACCAACCGATCCCATTTAATTTACACCTGGCTAATATAAGTACACCTATGTTACTCAATTGATACTAGTGAAATGTGAATACAACTGCCTAAAAAGTTATATGGATCCGAATCAAATTACCTATAATATATTTAGAACTTGTTGTGTGAAGAAATTTATAAGAATGCAAATAGAAAAAACAATGACATCAACGATAGATGTTCCCCTGGAACTGCTTGAAGACATAATCAATTATAAAAGCGTATACAATATTCTCACGGAGCGGACCCCGCTGACAGGCATGACGCACACGCTCTGTGAACACGACGGGTTATGCTGTATGCATCTTTGGTGATTTCTGCCTTACACAATGCTACACGGAGGATTTATTGCGTACACCGACGCCAGATAAAGGCTGCTAGACAATAGACTATCAGATCAGATCGCGACACGTGTATGCTTTCAGCCTTAGACTTCGACAGCCAATTACAACGCGCTGTCCCCGTGTCATTCATCACGCACAAACGAGCGATTTTTTATTGTACGAGAAAAACAGAGGGCGGACGGGTAAATGATACTACTGGGTAGGTGCAATTAGCCGCCGTTACGTGGACGGATTCTGCGGATTAGGGGATGTGTTCATCCAACTGTTATTAGTTTACGCCTGGGGGCACGGTGGCCAAATTGAAGTTTTATTTTTGGTTTGTTTGCGACGTTTTGGTACGAGCTTTGACCGTGCGTTCGTGATTAAAGTTGCATTTCGGTTTACGGTCAGATAAATTGAAGGTTAAGCTGGATAATTGACTGAAACGGAATTTGCATGATTGATTATAATTTTGCATAATGACGATTCATCATATTTGCAAATTTAATTCTCTATGTGTTCTGTATATTTACACTATCGACAATGGATTTCGAAGAAGCAAAGACAAATGAATGTATGTTATGATTTATTACAGAAATGGTGCCCCCTACCTTGTATGGAACCGAGTCAAATAAATATTGTAATATACAATCAGTTGTGATGAAAATGTTTTTTGATGATGGAACTTGCAAGTAATGCAAAAACACAAGCAAGTGCAGGATAATTTATTTCTTTTTGTAAAGATTGCTAACATAGTCTGTTCAAATCTTGACTTCTTTTATACGCTGTCTCTTTGTACTATTAAAGTATGTTGTTTGTCACTACATTGCCACCGATCGCGCAATCTTTGCATTTATTAAATGTGAAATTCTGATTTTGCGCGTAATTTATTCCAAAGAAGGATTTTTTGTCTAGACAGGCGTGTTTTATTCCTTAATTGGTTTGCTGCAGACATTGATTTCTTTAAAGTTCCAAGTTAGCTTCGTTTTAGTGTCTCGTTAGTTTTATTTTATTTTACATAGTTACGGTACGCTTATTTGCTTTTCGAGTTTCAAGTAAATATTCAGTAAGTTTTTACTGATTTGATGTTATCGGCTTGCAAGTGAATGGGTAAGTTTATAGTTTTGATAGAGACATACGAGGTACGAATTCGGCTTTGTATCAACATCGTACAATATAGATTTTACCAGCTGTAATCTGTGTTTTTTCCCATACAATCTAAATTTACACATACAATTCCATATTTTCGTTTATGATGAAAACATCATACTTATTATCACGAGGTTACACACTTTTGACAATGACAAAAATGATGCGTATCAAATAGTCCCCTATCACGCGACAATTTGACAATTTGGAGATTCTTTTGACGGCTTTATCTTTATCTTTCCGCCTATAACTATGCGTGTCACTAATTACGCAATTTATATTAACAAAAAACGCTAACAGCCGCCGCTTACGATCGTCAACGGGAGGGTGCAAGTTAATTGTGTAAAGAATTTCGTATAAGAGCTATAAAACTCGCATTGTGATAAGAGGTGAAGTTGAAATCATAAAAATGGGGGGCGAAAGTGTCGGCTGACACCCGCTGGCAACGACGACGTCACAGAATAACCTTGGCGGATCAAGGAAAGCTCACTTTCTTATATTTTGAGCAAAGCTGCTACACATATTGTTTCGACTACGACCTATTCGAAAAATATTTAAAAAAAATTAAACTTTGTTCTGAGTTGAAGAGTAGGTCTGACTTGGGTCTTGAAATGAATAACAAATAATTCACCAATTCTTTGTAGATAGACTTGTGGTCGACCAAAACGACCAGCCAAACAATAGAAGGATACGGTCACCATTAACCAAAATGTAATCGGATGTTAACCACGTAGCATTCTCCGTTGGAGGTTAGTTGGGGTTCCATCATGAAGGAAACACATCACTTAAAAATAAAACGCCAAAACGCAAAAATGGCCATAAACCAATGCCATATACATTATTCTGCGTAATCTGTGGTCTTTGTCTCCCTTGCACAAATAAATCACATACGTAGTCTTCCAGTATAACGATGAATTCGACGTGCCTTCTGTACATCATTATAGATATGACGTCATTAGGCGACACGCGCCGGGCCGCGGCGCAGCGCTAGCGCTCTCGATCGTATTTTTTCACACACCACTAGTTGCGTTAGGCATTCCGTATCTCGCAGGACCACGTTCGGTTTACCATTGTTTTGTTTTATGAAATTGTTTTTGTACGAGCCTGCCATCATACGTATCTGTCGGCGGACTGGCAGGTATGTCTACGCTTCAATGTTGGGCACTGTTGGCATGATTGAATGAAGCTGGAAAGCTGAGCGGGATGTTACTTTTTTAATGTAGCGACTTTTTATGTCTGTTCGCGACCATGATCGAAATGTTGAGTGGTTGAGTAAGTACCTACTGTATTAGGTACTACTTGTTCGATATGTAGATATGACTTAACAACAAAAGCTTCATCGCAACTAAACAAATGAAACTTTAATGGTGATCTTTGTATATAACATGAAAATGAAGTATTCCTTACATTATTCTGCAAAAGTACTGCTTCTGTGAACTTTTTATGTATAATAAGGAACGGGGTAGGTTAGGTGTTTTGTTAACGGAGACCCATGAATTGGTTTAACGTAAAATACTTAGGGCCCAAAATGTAAGTTCGTTACTGGCACCAACAAGTCTTTCATACAGGCTCAATTGCCATTAACTAAAAAAAATTCACACAGGCGAACATGTCGGGCCAGGCGGTTGCGTCAGGGACCCGTGTCAGCGGTGACCTATATTTGGTTCTTCGTGCCTTCAAAGACAAAGAGTGCGTTAGGTAACCCGACACGGACCGCGTTCGCTCCCATTCCTGCACTTGTGGGGGCCATAATAGCGTTCCTCGGCTTTGATTTATTTGTGAATTATTTTGTTTTCGCTCAGAGGTTGGGTTGCACCATTTAATTTCAACCGTAACTGCGCGGTTTGTCTATCAAAAAGGGAAGCTAAGTTTAGATTAATGAACTGAGGGCGTCTTTGGAAATAACATGTTTGGGTTTGAGTAAATAATGTTAATAAAGTTAAACATACATATTGTTCCTTCATAACGTGAAAAGTAATGCTTGCTTTTTAATTTTTTCAATGCAGTGATAAATCACTCTTTTGTAATAAAAGGCCCAGTGCACAAGTTTACATATGAAGAGCAGTATGCTATACTTATCCGGGTATAAAACTGAAAATTTTCATTAAAATCTGTCCAACCTTTTTTTGCGCGAACGGAGCGGCAGACACCGCCTCATTATCATTTTATTGGATACCTTTGCCTAGATAGGTATATGTATGATATTACTACATGTTCCAATAACTTTTATATAAATCAGTTTTTTGTCTATCTACTAAAATTACAACGATGAAAAAAATCGTTTAATCACGTTTCAAATCTCTTTGAATCCATGAGCTTTTAGCTTTAAGGTTGAATATAAATTAATTACGTATATAAGTCTTAGGTAGACACATAAAAAAATTTAGACAAAAATGTGATAGTGTAGTGTCGTCAGTCCATACAAAAAGGTCACACACGTGGGGCTATGCGGTACGTTTTAAAATGCACAACGTCATCACAAGATTGTACGACAGTTGTATACCGCATGTTTCTAGAGATGAAAGTCAGATAATTCAAGCAACTAATAATAACACTTTGTATGAAAGAAATGACGTGTCGAATACAAAAAAATGTGCTTAGGCAATGTGCGCTATTTTGTGCTTCAGTTTAATAATATCGACAATTCGGTAGAGATAAACAATAATAAAAAAACTCATCTCATATTTAGATCAATAGTAAAACGAAACATTTGCATCAGGCGCGGGAAACAGCAAAGCGTTGCATTTACATACTTTAACAGCACAAATGGTTCCGGGCGGGAGTATTTAAATTAAACTGCCCGTACAAAACGTAGACGATGGGAGACAATCAATTTTGTTTTGTCGTACAAAAATAATAGTCGGTTCGAGGCAGCCTCCCCTGCGACATCTATGGGGCCGCGGCGTACGTCAGATTGCCGATAGACATCAGTACACGTCGGTACGTAATGCTAAAGTGATTTTTATTACATTCGATTCGGTTGCCTTGTTCATACGCGGCCCTGTGCGGTAACTCTTACGTACGAGATGCTTATATTACATGTTTGGGAATATTGGTATTGGGATTTGTAAGCGCGTTGTCCTACTAAATCGTATCATGCGTGGTAAATCTGTGCGGAACGAGTGTAATGTGTTTTTTTAGATGTATTGATATGTCATGCCGTAGAATGGAGATGCGCAGTTGTTTAAAAAGGAACTGGTCTAGTGCGAATGGCAGAAATGTGTTTTAACTAAACGCTATTAACTACATAATAACTAATTTTCAAAATTGTTCAAATCTTTTTGATTTGTACAATTTTGAAAATATAATGGATATTTTAATATATAATAACATATTTTTAAATTATTTTTTATCTATATACTTACCTAATTTCTAGAAGTCCAGTTCTATTTGAAACTTAGATAGAACGTTTGGATCTTCTCTTCCCGATACTTGAAGAATCTTCTTATATATTTCAAATGCATTATGTTGAAAACACAAGACTGCTGCAATATATTTTCACGATATTGTAAAGATAGCGCTCGGTATGAACGTCCTATATGTAACCGACGAACATTGAATCGGTATCTCAGTCCAATAGAGCAATCTAGAGTCTAACAAAGTTGGTCTAAATCAATTTACAACAGCAATCTTGGAGATTGACATCCTGTACGTTCGGAGTTTGCCGTTAACTCCGCTGACCTGATTCGCTATTACCGATGAACTTTAGCTATAACCAAGTTCACAGCTGAAGTAATTATATGCAGATAAGATATTTTAGTACTACGTCAATTACCTTCGTACAAAATTATGGGAAATACTGTTTGTTTCAATACAGCGTTAATTAGTTACACAAATAATGTTGTTTTGCAAATTATTTTATAGCGCAAACATAATACTACTTTGTATATGAGTTAAACAGTTTAAACTGCAGTAGTAAGTTTATAATATTTAGGTTCTCCTTTGTTCATTATAATACGGTTAGGTTAAATCCAGTAGTTATTCACCAGCTGCCGCAACTACGAACTGAATAATATTCGTGAATGTACAAACAAATTAGGACATTTAGAATCATTCTTTGGAATGACGCAATACTTCCGACAAATCCGATGCTTTGATAATTTATTGTCTGTACTCGTAATAATTAGTTTTAATGAATCCCATGCGGGGATATTTGAAGGCGGCGTCACTTGATATGGTTGTTTTTTGAGCATCTGTCAGAAATCAAGATGTCGCTCGTGGGTCGATCGGACATGTGGAGTACAAGCGGCACGTCGGTACCCACGTGTCAGAGCACACGGTCTGGTGCGATAAGGCTTCAGTACCTAATACCGCGACACCACCTCCCTTATGGTGCATAGGCACGCGACCGCATTTTATGCACCTGAATTCACATGACTTTAGCATGCACACGAGGATGATTTAAAACCGACCTCATTCGCCACAAAGATAACTTAATGAGAACGTCTGCCCAAAGTAGCGTGCACCCAAAACTCATTCATTTGAATCTATCGTCACGCATAAAGCAACCGTCTGGGGCATAGTTTAAATGGAGGCGTGTCTGAAAGTGGCAGCTGAACATAAAGGAATGGAGAACGGTGTGCCTCGAGATAGGCACTCTGTGCAGGCTTGTAATTTTAGATATCGAGCCTCCCCCCACCCCCACTGCCGAATCCCCTGGCTCGCACCGGCTCCGCTGCGGATTAGAATGAAAATACAACGCTTTATTATCTTCTCTTTGACCGTATGTCTTACCTTCGCGATCCGCTGTTTCCCTCCTTCGCTATCAGACAAAGGTGAATGAATTGTTGATTTTCCGTAATCTAGCTTTCTTTTGTATTCAATTATCTTCCTTTTGGTTGTTAAAAATAAGAATAGTATTATCGGCGTCTGTTAGGAAATACTAATGGATTTCGTTAGATTTCAGCGCGAGTTTGGGAATTGAAAACGAGTTGTAGATCGGGTCGGTGTCGGTAGGATTTTTATTAGAAACACGTTCCCTCCAACAGGAGATCGTGCCACCGGCGACATTTATCTCTGGCGGCGCGCGGGGTGTCTCTTTGTAAAGCGTTTGCGGATGAAAGATTTTCCTCCTTTTATTATTTCACATGTAATTTATGACACCTCTTAGGTTCACGGCTTCCTCCGGTGACGAGTCTTTTGACTTGTAAGCGAACAATTTTATTTTGCCCCCAGTACTTTGTGTTTTTCTCCCACATTCACAACTCTCATAATGTTGCGTTGCATTTGTATTAGCTGCCGGGAAGAACGAAGTTTTATTTTCTCATATTACCTACGCTATTTGGTATCTCTGCGATTTAATGCAAGCGAAGTGCGGAGATCAAAGGGCCTTATGCATTATATTAAAGTTTTATTCGACGCCGCCGCCGCGCCCAGACCGGCAATTTCCTTTTCAATTACGCCTACTTGAAATAAAAATACAATTTTTATTTGGGCCGTGGTAATTAAAAAGGGATTCTGTAATGAAAAGGTATACCGCCTGTTCCGGGCTCCTCTCAATTTCGTTTCCGTTTGTTTGTTCCACGGCAGCCACGCCTTCGGGACTTGTGCAAAGGGTTGTTCGCGAGCGTTATAAAGAGTCACTGTCTCATCAAACATTTACTTAATCACGTATTGGAGGGCTTCGGATTCCAATATTTGATATTTACCTGTTTTTATTTATCAAATACGTAGGTACTATGGAACTTTTGATAAATAATTAATTGTACTATATCGTTGGTACGATTGCGTAGGTATATCGCGTAAACAATTCAATGTATACCTTACTAAGATATAATAATATCAGAAAAATATAAAAATCTTAAGAAAGACAATTAAATTACAATTTACTCAATAAGGACTATCATTGATCAGTTTTAAAACTTCAGATACAATGTAAAATATAACTAAGCGATTGCTGAAGACACAGTTTCAGATCGATTACACGCCAAAGTTCTTTAGTGTTAGTTCCAGTGGCGCTATTGGCTTGTCATCAAACATTTACATAGCCTAGTCTCAAACCACAGGAGTAGATTAGCCGCATCCATAATTACAGCCAGTCGATTCCCAAGGGCCGCGTGACGCTGAGCCAATCGGTCGCACATCCTGCCAGGGAACTGTGCCGTTTCCTAGCAAACATCCCTCTCATCACGAGCTTACGAAGCTTTCGAGCTTTTCAACTCGCGTGTTTAGGTAAACAACGTCGAGCTCGATGCAATGATAAAACTGAACTTTGTTCTACTCTACTCTACATCCGATGCGCAATACGTATTTGACAGCGGATCTTGTATTTAGAGTAGTGGATCGAGTATTGATGAAAACGTTGAACTGTAGGTTAAATGCAACATGTTTGTTCAAACAATGTTCTGCTTAAAAATTATGAAGTTATATTAGGGTTATACTTATGCTTTCAGACATACACGAAAATATTGACCAAACCCTGGAGGTTCCCTACTGAAATGCAAAATTATGTGTACAAACAAGTAACAGAGTGTATTTTTTTAACTTTAAACATAATTTACAAACTCAACATTCAAGCGTAGTGCACACTTGGATGTTTGTATGCGAGGCAATCATCGTCGATCGTTTCATTAACATGTGTTGTTGAAGTAGTAAAGCGAAAGCTTAGTGTGCATACAAATGTTTGATTTGTTGAAATAACTTAACTTGCATCCATTACCGCCCATTAACATTCTAACAGAACTTATGTTCTCTGTTTCAAATCTGTATACATTTTATGGGTTCCTAATCGTGCTCTTTTATTCGTTTCAATGAAGTACCTACATGAAGCCTATAATTTAATATGTATGTATGTTTTGATAAATAAGCTTTTGAAACACTATTATTATATTATATTATACTATTTGAAAGCTGTAGATTAACCAAAAAGTTCGTTCGTTATATTCGAAGCAGAATGAACGAACATCAACTCTTTTTTGTAAACTAATTGATGATGCGCTTGTGACAAAGAAATTGATTGTGTGAACATAGTAGAAACAGACACTGTAGGTACATTAAAGTCGTATGACAAAAGACATAACAGTTTGATTATTTTCACACGGTGTGGTCTTGTCGGAATAATGTCCCAAAACGGAATGTAATTGTTTGTGCTGTAATACGTTTCCGTCTTGGTTCAGCTCTTAACAACTGCAAACCACTAAAAAGGTAGCGTAGAATCTAGTACGTGATTATTATGCGCTTACTCAAGATTACCATACACTTATCTTTATAATTAGCCAATCTTCCAACTGCTTCCTTCAATGGTAGGTACTCATGCAGAACTAAATATATGCTTTCTTGGGTTCTACAAAACTCTAAAATAAGTTCACATTACAATTTAAAGTTATGTGACAGTTTGCAATTGTATAATAGAAATGAGGGCTAAGAATAATATTATTAGTACAAATAGTTCATATCAACATAGTTGGTAGTTAGGTAATAGGCAAATGTGATATGGTTAGGGTTAATAATACACCAAAAAGCTTACCGCTGAGGTAAGTTTTAGAACCAAACATAATGTTGGTAACGGTCAAGTTGTTGTGAGCGCAAAATTTGGTCAGAGTTCACCTCGACCTTTGGCCTCAGCGAACGCTCTCAGCCGAACGCGACAGGATATCGGGGAATTGTCCGAGCATTATCAAACTGTATCGAATTTAGACCTACGATCTACCACTTCGCCAACAAGATATTCTCTCTATAAATTATAAATTTTAGTGAGTATGTAATTTATTTATATATTTTTTTTTAATTCTCTGGTAAGTAATGATGCTAGTTATAATGACGGATAAAACTTATTGACTATATGTATTTATTCTTCTATCCTTACTTACATGATCAAATCTGTATTGAAATCAAACATGTATTTGGTTGAAACATTGAGTATATGCACAATACACCGTGAAATTTTAGTGGTTGTTTTCCCGTGGCAGAACGATTTGCCTTTAGTAATACTATCGAATTATGCAAATTATTCCGCGAAAAAAAAAAAAATTTTTTTTTGGATTTTTAAAATAATAATTTTCTATCTCGCAAACGAGAGAAGATATCGTTCTTTTATAAGATGTGACGTTATCAGGTACTGCTTGCCGCATTAAATCGATGCTTAAAGCTAAAGAAGCTCTTCACCCTAAGTCATAAAGCGGTTCGAACGTAATTTCGAGTTAAGGTTAAACCTTTCGTAAAACCGGCATTTATTGATTTTAACAAAAAAGAACTGCACACATCTTTTGTACTACTAAGATAGAATCAATTTACTGCGGGAAAACAACCACTAAAATTTCACGGTGTATACAATATACGTTATTGAGGTAAAAAAGTTCGACCTTTTACTAGATAAGTTTGTTGAACTAAGAAACTTTACAAATTACGATCATTTAAAGAATATTTTATAGCAGTCCTAGAGCTAGTAGAGTGCAAAGAAGAATTTAAAATGTAATAAACTTATTTGAAGGAAACAAACTTATTGCTACGAAACTTTGTAAATTTGTGTATTAGACGTTCGCAAAAGTTGTTCTACTTTGTTTTAGTTTTCTAGATATTTATGAGATCATTATTCAAATAAACTTATAAATCACACAAGATGAGCTTTGGGCTATTGCTTACGAAACTAATTCGTACATAATCAACTATCACTATTTTAGATTCCTTATGTTTAATACAAATGGTTATTAATTTTAGTTAGTAAACCAATTTGATTGAATGTATTTGTAAGCTCCAGCATTAAGGATAATAAATTGCTATTAAATTCATGTGTGGGTTGGAGTATTTTTAAAATAAAACTTAAGTTTGGATAAAATATATAGGGCACGCAAATATTTATAGCGTTTCATAAAAGCTGAAGTGGGTGAAAGTAAAACTCGGTCTGTTTAATAATTTTGAGGCTCAAATTGGCTGCTGTACTCCAGTCCTCTATACCTACTGCATTAACCTTTAATTTGGGAATACAATAAAACACTCAACGGATCTTGAATTTTATGAAGAGATAATGTCCTCCAAAAGGCACCGACCCTCTTGAAATATTCTAAGAAATTTGTGATTCAAATGCGCAAAGCCGTTTAAAACGCCTAACAAATTAAAGCGGGCTCGTTAAAGCAATAATTACTGATTACATTATGAAATAATACCCTAGCTTGGATGTGAGCACGGTCACCAGGGATTTCGCTTTCGAAACTGTATGGTCTGCTCGAGTTCGTTTGAGGTGCGCCCAAAAAGTTAAGAGCAAAGGATTAAAGTGCACGAAGTTGTCAGATGGCCGTGAGTTCTGTGGGCGGAGGAAGGCAGTTGCTCGCGGTTTAATATTTTACCGGAAGCCGCGCAGTGAATCGTTGAATGCGCAAACAAAACAGCCACCTTAATAACCGTGTCGAGGCGCATCGCGCTGAGAGCTCGCGTAATCCGCGGAGCAGTCGAGCTTTTGAAAGTTCGTACTGCGTTTAGATTAGCACCGGTGGATACATCTTTAACGTTTATCCGTACATGTTGATCTTGGAGATCGTTTACGCATAGGTTTCTTTCGTATATACACAAGGATTTGTCATTAAAAAGTATTTGGATTGAATTATTATATGCCTAAGGATTTATTATTTTAAAAACTGTTCTGTTTGAATTATTAAGATCAATCGAAAGGCAAGTCCTTCACACCATCAGTCTCTTCTTGCAAGACCGCGATAAACGTAATCCTCATTTTCAGCACACCTATCAATTGCGAGGTGAAGCCGATAGAATTAAGGCGACTTGTCATCTCACTCTCAGAATATTTTAGCCGACGAAAGTCCAGGAAGAAAAATAAACAAGCGAAAGATTTAATCTGTGAGCGTTTCTCTGACTATTTAAATAGGAGTCACAGGAGACGGGCGTCTTATCGGCGCGGCCCGTACCTATTTGCCGAGCCGCAGCCGGCGCCCGCACCGCCGCCGTAACTTCCCTTGTTTGCAAACTCGGATTGGATCTCGCGTTCTACTTTCTTCAGGACATTCACAATCTAGTTTTATGACTTTAAAATGTTGGCGCCGCTGACCTAACCGTGTGATCAACTTTTAATCCCGGGATCTCATTGAGACAAATCGCCATAATTTAACCCACTTTTACGAGTTCAAATTCTGCACTGTTTGTGTAATGGATGGATGCGGATCACTCTTTTCTGAGAAGTGACTGATCGACGAGATTGGCGGGCGGAGCGTCGTCGGCGACATCACAGCGGGGGACGGACGTCACAATGGATTTCAAAAGACGTTTCCACATGCGAGCCGACCGATGAATGTATAAATGACTTTGACCAATTGATTTTAACACCGCTTTGTGCCCGACAGAGAAAGATGTGCTGTCACCGTTTTGTTATATTTACCTATTTGATTCGGCACGGAGGCTTTTGACCCCTCGGTCCTGTTCAGGTGTTCAATTAGCCGAGGCGTGCTGAGAAAATTACTTTAAGACCTAATGAAGGTGACTTATTAATGGGCGTTGTTTACTGAAGGCGCTTAAAATAACCACCCCATGTTTAACCTTCACGTCGGTCGATAGATTAATGTGGCATCGAAGGGAACAATGTAAACAGTGAAACGTAAACAGACGCACTTGTACGTTTTATGTTGGGAACAAGTGCAAGCGCAGCGGGTGCGGACGCGTGGGGGCACGGGGGCGGGGAGGGAATCAGCCTTTGTTTAGAACATAAAATTATACGACTCTAATAAATTTTCTGTTTACTTGATACATGAACGTCCGTCCGTCTTTAAGATCGATCGTCTAGCGGTGTCTCCAACGCAGGTCATTTTATACTACCAAAGGTGCAATCATTTAGGAGGAATATTTTATCACTCTTTTATATACAAAAGCTTTGAGCTGAGATCATCTAATCAATTCTTCATTTCAAAAATATTCATTTCTTAGCTGACAAAAAAAAAAACATTCAAATAATTTCTAAGATTATTCTGAAATGGTGAAATAATTATACTTAATAAGAACATGTAAAGTATTTACATAGTACTATACCTTAATTTATTATTTAAGGGTTAAGTTTAAATTTTATTCCTGTCAATTAATTTTATAATGTTCTTAAAGTTTAAGTAATATAGTGATTACACTTTACGCTTACTCAACAGATCATATTATTTATTAACTGTGATCATTGGGAAATAAAACGAATAAAGCTCTCTTTTCTGCGGCGTCCGGATAAGGTACACCAAGTCGTCCATATAATTGGAATGGCAGAAAAATGTGAACTATGCCGTCGACAATGGAGTTCGTTAGGATGTCAGATGTTATCTTAATGAAGCACCGCTTTGAGAATAAATCCTCTAAATAAACAAGCATTGTCAAAACACTCGACTCCACAAAAGTTAAAGGAGGAATGTCAACTCTTTCCGAGATAATTCCCATTATCTGGTTTACCTGGGGACAGTTTTGGCTGACAATGGTGACGTCGGCAGATGTCTCGCAAAACAAACTTCACAACAATCCTAAATCATCGCGCGCGGGTAAAAAATGTTGGATTAATTATACCGCATAGAGTGTGTCGGTGTGGTGAACAATAAATCGTCATCATTGACGTGAATTGCGGTACAAATGTTAATGCCGCGTATTATGTCGGACAACAATGACGCATTGTGCGAAGAATTTGGGATCCGCTGCATGTCGGAGACAAAACTTTCAAACGTCATGTTGTTTGTTTTTTTTTCGATGGGACACGCATACTGCGCCGGTTTAAAGTTTTGTGACGTGGGATCCTTTCAAGATACTTTGCACAATATAGATAGGGTAGGTATCTTGTTGTCACATCATTCTAAATGGGCGCATTTAGTGTGGGTAATAGTGGAGTAAGAATATTTTTTTCTCACGATTCAGCGAATATAAACCGAATCGTATTTTTGAATTATTACTTTTCATTATTACTGTCTCTGTCCCCTCCGTCTCAAGAACTTGGCGAAACCAGCCAGGTAAATAAAGAAAAGCCTAATGTCAAAAAGGCACCGCAACCACCACCGATCGTAGTGGAAAATGTCAAGGACTACCAAAAGTTCTATGATTTTTTACTAGGTGGGAAATTGACAAGAACTCGTTTGTGGTGAAAATGATGAACGGGGAAAATGTCAAAATAAACGCCCGTAATGGGGACTCGTATAGGGCCATTACCAAGCTTTTGTTACAAAACAATTGCCTTTGGTACTCTTACGAGAACAAACAGGGACCGACCAATTAGAGTGATGGCAAAAAACTTACACTCTTCGTGCCTGCCTGATAGGATTGTTGATGATCTAGCAACTAAGGGCTACAAAATTGAAAATGCCGTCAATAAGCTCAGTTGGAAGACCAAGGAGCCCTCAACATGTTTATGCTCTCTTTTCAAAAGACGAAGACATAAACAAGATTTATGAAATAAAATATATTTTGGGCTGTAAAATAGACGTACAGCCACTAAAAACTTCAAAGCTGATCCCACAATGTAAAAGGTGTCAAGCATATGGGCATACTCAAAGATACTGCTCTAAGGAACCCCGGTGTGTAAAGTGCACCGGTAAACACCTTAGTAGAGATTGTAATAAATCAGCAGAAGAAAAACCTAAATGTATCCACTGTGGGGAACCACATCCGGCCAGCTATAGAGGATGTTTAGTAGCAAAAGAGCTGCAAAGCATCAAAAACAAATTGAATAAAAAAGTCCCATCAAATGTCCTAGTCTCTAAAAAAAAGACAGTGCCATCTAAACCAGTGTCAGAGAATATTTCTTATGCACAAATAACCAAACCACCTAAGTCTTCGTCGATGCCTCATAAAAGAGATGTTGCAATGATGCCGGTCAGAGAAACTGAGCAAACAAGTGAAAAGTTGACAACAAATTCAAAGATAGACACCATCTTAAGTCTCCTGACTTCGTTTGATCAAAGACTTAAGCAGTTAGAACGTAGCAACAAAACTGCTGTTTCTCAAAAAACAAAATCAAAATGAATAGCATTAAAATTATGGCTTGGAACGCTAACGGACTCTTGCAGCATCGAGATGAACTGCAAGTAGTCCTAAATACAGAAAAAATCGACGTGTGCCTTATCTCTGAAACACACTTCACTAGAGAATCTCACATTCGGTTCAATGGGTATAAAATCTACCACGCGCTGCATCCTGATAACACAGCTAGAGGGGGCAGCGCCGTCATAATAAAAGATAATATCTCCCACTTTGAGCAACATAAATGCGTAGAACAATGCATACAGGCTGTGGCAGTTTGTGTCAGGACTAAGAGTTATCCCGTCACTATATCCTCCATCTACTGTCCACCAAGATACTCATTCAAATCTGAACAATACGTAAAATTATTAGAAAAATTTGGTAACAAGTTTGTGCTTGGAGGCGACTTTAATGCCAAAAATACATTATGGGGATCTAGACTAACAACAACGAAAGGAAGAGAACTGATGACTGCTATCAGAGAAATGAAATGTGACGTCATTTCTACAGGGAAACCCACTTATTGGCCAACAGACCCTCAAAAGATACCAGACTTGATTGACTTTTTTATATATAAAAACATCGCGTCAACATTTCTACACATTGAGGAAGGATTTGACATGAGCTCTGATCATTCACCTATTGTGTTAACGCTAAGCGACACTGCAATACAAAGAAAAGATAACCCCACTCTAGTAAATAATAAAACTGACTGGGAAAGTTTTCAAAGAGATCTTGATGCCTATATTAACCTTAAGGTTTTACTGAAAACTCCTCAGCAATTAGACTTGGATATCATTAAACTTACAAGAGACATTCAGCAAAGTGCATGGAATAATACACCTAAATTAATAAAAACATCAAAAGGAAACTGCTATCCGAGAGAAATAATTAATCTGATTGCTGAAAAGAGGCAACAGAGGCGGCGGTGGCAACAAACTAGATTTCCAGCAGATAAAACCTTGCTGAACAACCTTAGCCAACAGCTCAAAAGAACTATTCAAAAGTATAATAACGATCGCATGAATAAAAATCTGAGTGATCTAACAAGCGACAAGTCTACAAATTACTCCTTATGGAAAGTTACCAAAAGTCTGAAGAAACCTACTACACAGATTCCTCCAATAAAAGAGATCAATGGACAGTGGGCAATAAATAATGATCAAAAAGCAAAACGTTTTGCTCTTCACCTGGAACAAATATTTAAACCTAACGATGTAGCTAACACGACTAACATCGCTTTAAGTACAAAATCTCAAGATGATCTAGAAATAAGACTAGTAACACCCAGAGAAGTCCGTAATGAGATCAAAAAACTAAACAAGAAGAAAACGCCTGGGTTTGACCTTATTACTGGTGAAATTCTTCAGAATCTGCCACGTAAAGCCATTGTCAAACTGACCACGCTAATGAACGCAGCGTTTAGATTAAAACATGTTCCTGATGTGTGGAAAGTTGCCGAAGTAATAATGATAGCCAAACCAGGTAAACCACCTCACGAAGCAACATCTTACAGACCAATCTCACTCTTACCAGTTATGTCCAAGTTGTTCGAAAAACTCCTTTTGAGACGATTGAACCCGATTATTGAACAAAGACAGTTAATTCCGGACTATCAATTTGGTTTCCGAGAAAAACATTCAACCATAGATCAAGTGCACAGGATCACGAACGTCATAGAAAAGGCTCTAGAAGAAAAGAAAGTCTGTAGTACTATCTTCTTGGATGTAGCACAGGCTTTTGACAAAGTGTGGCATGAAGGCCTCATCACAAAACTAAAAAATCTCCTACCAAATCATTTTGCAGATATTTTAGAGTCTTATCTAACTGACAGAATGTTTAGAGTGAGACAAGAAGATGCTTACTCAGATCTTATGTCTATTAAAGCTGGAGTGCCTCAGGGAAGTGTATTGGGACCGGTCCTGTACTTAATATACACTTGTGACATACCAGAACTAGAACATAACACTATAGCGACTTTTGCAGATGATACAGCTATTATGGCTATAGGCATTACCCACGAGGAAGCTGTAAAAAAGGTTCAATCCGCTGTAACTACCATCTTTGACTGGACACAGAAATGGCGCATTAAACTTAATGAATCAAAATCAATCCACATAGATTTCACTAACAAAAATATTAATTATCTGCCGGTATACATAAATAATCTTGTTGTACCTTACGAAAATACAGCCAAATATCTTGGAATAACACTAGACGCAAAGCTTCGCTGGAAGGCTCATGTCAAAAACAAGCGGGATGAAGTAGAAATTCGGTACAAAAAGATGTATTGGCTGCTTGGGAAACATTCCTCGTTGTCAGTTGATAACAAAATTTTATTATACAAACAAGTTCTCATGCCAGTATAGACCTACGGTATTCAGCTATGGGGCTGTACCAAATATAGTAATATGCAGATCATCCAACGTTTCCAGAATAAAGTACTCAGAGGTGTCGTAGATGCGCCCTGGTACGTCAGAAATGAAGACCTACACCGGGACCTCAAAGTAGACTTTGTTAAAGACATTATCAAGAAATTCGCCGAAGCTCATGAACGTCGACTTCATCATCATGTAAATGTCGAGGCTATCCAGCTCCTCGACAATACGAATACAGTGCGAAGACTCAAAAGGACAAAACCTTTTGAGCTAGTAAATAAGTGACAAAAAGTGAAGTGCCACTCAATATGAACACAAGAACAAAGTGTCCTCCCCTTAATAGAGACAATAAGAAAAGTGTTAATGGACACATTCTTACATGAACAATTATTTTAGCAGCTTAAGTTAAAAATAAATTACTCATTAGTCTCTTTAAGACTAGATTGTAATCAAATGGCGTATATTATCCATAGGGACGTGCGTCAGAAGAAAAAAAAAAAAATAAAAAATTACTTTTGATGCGTGCAATTTGGATTTATGTATTTTTTAAATTACAATGTATTAAAATTTTGTGTTTTATTTAGAACACACTGAAGCTACCAATTCTATATGTTATAGGCAATTAATTTATATTATAAAACACTTACACTAATTATAACGTCGGAAAGGATGTGAAATGTTAAAACGGTCATCATGTTGCATCGGTCGGAATAAGGCTTAAGCATTGCGTATCTCCTCTTTATACCAAAACTAACGTCCGGCTTAATTTAACTAGTAAATATTCGAGTTCTCGATAGCGATCGATTCCATCCCTAACAGCCCGGGTACCTGGCGCAGATAGGTCGGGGCTCGCTCCGAGCGGATTACGAATCGTCCTTCAGTCGTCTTTATCCTTTAAAGGCACCGATATTGTTGCTTATGCACGGCCGCTCAAGCCAGGCTTCTTTCTTAAGAAGGATTCCGGAATATTTGATTAGGGAACCTCCTTATCTGGCTTTCACAGACTATTAACATTCTCTCCGGTTGGACGGAGGAAGTTCTTAGAAATGTTGTGTGACCACTGTACTGTAACCTCTTGTCATTGCGAAATCGGCACAATACTTAATTTGAAAGGAAGTATTAAAGTTATTTCTCAGCAATACTACATTTCCTTTTGATCTTCCTATTCATAATAATGTACGAGAGTTGGAGAGTATTATCGGTTTTATTACAAGTTCCGTATTGGGTACCTATACTGTTTGTCGACTTAGCATATTCTTTCTGTAAGAAGTACATATAATTATTTATTGAGTTGATACATTACATGAAGTAGTCAAAGAATATATGTCAAATGATAACATATTTATTGTATGTATTGTTAAATGGTACAATTTGAAAAGCTAACAAACTACGTATTAATTTAAATGGTTCCCAAACTCACTCATAAAACTCATCAACAAAACTACACATGAAATGTCAAATTAATCTTTTTATAGATGCAATTAAAGAAAGTTCCCCGCCGTGCCGACATGTTTACTTATCTTGGTTTCGTGCACTATGCTCTTTCATTACAGGTTGCTGGAAGTTATGGCTCTGTTATTAGTTGAACTGGAGTTTGCTCACAGATGTCGCCATACTTCCAAAGGATAACAATTACTCTGTTGCCTCCGGGCCACGCACAAAAACGTACATATACCCGGTAATATAATAACAGCTGCTCTATAGAAAGACATTCCCTCCTGCTATGCCGCACAAACTACAAAAGGATTTATCTCGTTAATTCACGTATTATTTACGAGTCGTTTCGCCTGTTTAGCGAACGCGATGATAAGATCGAATTACGATACACCCAATATTGTCTCATATTACTATTGTCGACTGGATAATGATAAATTCCCCGAGCGTAGGCGGCGCGTGATTTAATACGACGCATTCTTTATTCTATAATACGCGCCCAAATTGATGCCAGAAAATGTATTCATATTTTCTTTACTGAACAAAATAAATCCTTACATAATAGTCCGATAGTAGTTCTCGCAAATTGGAATGCAAACAACAGAAATTGTCTACAACTAACTGTTATTTGAAAGGTCGCTTAATCACTCAAGGGCACGGAGACAGTTCAAACACAAATATTAATTAATGCGGCGATTCCGGCTAACCTAATTCGAGAAGTTGCCCGTATCTGAATAAACAATTAAACTAGAGGAGTGTCGGGCCTGCAGGGCGAGGCGTTAACGAAACTCTAACCCAACAGATGATTTGAACTTACAATTTTACTTAGTAATTTCCTAAACTAAACCCTAATTTAGATGGTTAATAAATAAAACCGTTTGAAACGCCCTGATAGCCAACACGAATAGAAAAGAGATGTAAGTAAGATATTTTGCTTTGGTAATTGAGTTTTGCAATGTACAGAGGTACCAATGACGAGAAAGTATTCAAATAATTTACAATAGAGTACTGCTAAGAGATGCTAATGAAATCGATTATAGGCTTGATGTGGCTATTGATAGCTATTAAAAGGTCTTCTGATGATACTTAATATCTGAGATCTTATCGCCAGGGTATAAATTTATATTTACCTATGTTAAATAATTATGATTGATTAATCAGAGTCTATTGAAACTACCCAACATCCTTCTTATGTATCTCATAATTATATGATGGTTATTACCATAGCATATCTATCAGGCTATCTATTGTTTTTAAAACCATCCATCTGTATATATAGTTCGGTTTTTAATTAACCCTAGTACATTGCTAAAATGTCCAAAATGGCCACGTTCACATGCGAAGCGTATTTCAAATAGGGTCAAGCGTGTGTCTGGCGAACCGTGCAAAATGATAATTAAGAGAACCCGCTCAGTCATCGTTAATGCGATAGCCGCCTGTAAATTACTGTGCGGTGTTTATAACATTTCAGCATTCGATCGCTTTCATTAAACTGTAATGCACACCTTTACTAATATTATAAATGCGAAAGTGTTCATTTGTTTGTTTCTTTTACAAGGTTTATGTACTCAATAAATACAGTCGGAATTTCGCACAACATTTTGAGTTGGTGGAGGATGTAGGACACCTTTTTCCAGAGAAAAAAAACTGCCATCAGAATTTAACGCGGGCGAATATTTTTGTTCTGTTATTTTTGTGGTGTTTCAGAAAACTGGATACGTTTCTAAATAACAAAAATACGAAAGAGTAAAAAAAAAACAAAAGAGGTCACAGTGCCGATTTTTAACGTCCAAAAAATTCAGTCTTTTTGAAACTTGCAAATGTTTCTCCAAATGTAGGTTGGTTATTTTGCATGTGCAGTACTATGGCAGCGGCGAGAGCGCTTTTAAAATCCCTTTTAAGACTCTCAGAAAGGTGAAGTTGAGTCGGTGTGTTGATGACTGGCAGCGTCGGGTATGCGTCAGAAGGGTGCTCCATGCATTGAAAGGCACTGAGGTAATGAACGCTGGCTCATCCGCCGCAGCCCGACACCATTCAACACAAATTGTGCAGAATAATCGATCGTGTATTTATTTGCACTTTTACTTAGCTACTTAACTCGTAGATGTACTTATTATGTTTATGACTACTTTTGAACTGCAAAAGCGTGCAGAAACTAGAAACTTTTACATGATTATTTCTACTTGTATGCATACTGATACCTACTTTACTCATAAAATAACTTGGTCAGTACTTTTCCAGCAATAAATTCAATAGTTTACGTCTACCACACAGTGTTTTCGCGCTGCAATACCTATCACGGATTCCTTCGTATCCATTTTTTATTGGTTATCACAAGTGAAGTTTTCTGTTTTCTCTCCAGAAGTACTGCGAATATGACACTCTAAGGTTGTGAGGGCGCGCCTAGTGGCTCTGGAGTGTCATTTCGCTAACACATTGTCTAGCGTCATTGTCTGCAGCGGCTGCGCTCTCGTTACACCGACGCTCAACTTTTTATTTACGCCCAAGTGCACTCTGCCTCCGCGCGACAAGAGCTGAATTAAGGTTCTCTTCGTTGATATGGGATCATTCAACCCGGGAATATCGAATTACGCAGCGCAGTGGGCGCTTTGTTGGATACTTGCACGTGAAATTTTCTTTTGTACGCGGGCCGCCGCGAGCTCCACAGACGCCCTGTTCCCAGCTATGTCTCTCTTATTTTGGACGCGGTTCACTTATAATTTAGTCTCTTTGTTTTTTCAATGCGTTAACTTCGCTCGGGCGACTTAGACGGCTTCTAGCTCCTTTTACCTGAACAAAACTTTGAGAACTCTCTCCCCTTTGTACAGCAGAGATTCTTACTGATTACAAGTCGAGTTTAGGTTACATTTCTCTCAAATTAACACAGTGGCGTTGTTTTGTAATGGCTCGGCGTTTAAGGCGATTTTAGTTTGACAGTCAAATCCAAGCATAAAAAAGCTGAGCTTTGCAATTTTAGTAGGAGGAGTTAGTAATGAGTTTTTGTTTGTTTTGAAAGTTGGGTAGGACTGTGGAATATGGAAACAATTGAATTTAAAACATAATGGCAATTAACAAATAACATTTAATCGCCTTTCACTTAGTTGAATAAAATGAGTATGTTTTCTTATTAGAAAACATCTTTAACAAAAAGTTATGTAAGCAAGCCTGTTAGAAGCTTTCATATACTAACAATGTATCTACTCAACGTTTTCAATTCAATAAAAGCTTCACGGCTCGCCAACATCTGAACACAACCTCCAAATACTCCAAAAATGATCGCGTGTATAGTAAATAACATTGACCGGTCTTTCTGTCCCGCCGGATAAACGTTCAATGTCGTCCAACATGTCGAAGACGGTGCGTTGTTGAATTATGATTTCTGTGGAGAGCTCTCAATGTGGACTTATTAGGCGACCGGTAGCGGAAATTGAATCTGTAGCTACGCACTTTCCGGGCAGCCGGGCCGTTTCCGCCGCCCGCCCCGGCCCGTGCTCCTAATATTGTTTACCTTTTGTTGCCAATTTTAAGTGGTATTCTTCATTATTTCGCTTCAACTACTGGGCGAGGTTTAATTACTATTTTGCTAACGGAAGCTACATGAACACAGTTTAGGTTAATGAAATCTATTAGTTTGTTGGTAATCAAAGACTATGCGTACGTGTGTTGCAGAAAGCTCCTAAAAAGATTTTACAATTACCCACACGGTAAGCATGATTTTGTCAAGAAGTTATCTCCCAAACAAGCCTTAGAAAATGTGCTAGAACTATGTTATAACTTTCATTTACTTTACAAAGTCTGACTAAACGCAAACAAAATTATTATTACAAAATCTTATGTAAACAAACGATGTCCAGTAATTATCAGTTATGCAACTCGAATAAATATTACGCTGGATTCCTAAACAGTCCGGTTGCGTAAACAGATTACTTAGTGTTTAGTTATCGGAGCTTTAATTATCATAGCTTCAGGTTAATTGGTAACATAGCGTGTAATTAATACAAATAAGGTAGTTTAAAATGAATGCGTGTGTTGAGCGCTCGTCATTGTTTCAAATATATCGGCAGATGGCGAGCCAAAACGATCGTGTAAATGTACGTCATTTCATAAATTGAGATCGTACATCATTCAGCACCCTTCGGCCACTTTCGAAACCAAGTTTCGAAACCGGTTCTGTAATAGGAATTTTTTTTCTTCTTTCGAAATTGGTTTCGGTAAAAGAATAATATTTCTTATATCGAAATTCGTTTCGAGATAAGAAAATAGTTCCGTCTTTCGAAACTATCAGATCGTAATCAAATCCTATATATTTAGATGTATAATAAGTAAGACTTGAAAGTTAATATATGTAATATTTATATTTAATTCAAATAGAAAAGAAAAAAAATTATATTGCAATGAAAACGGTGCAATAATTTCAAGGCATTGGCCAACCGGCATTTCTTTTTTTAAAGCTGTTGGATTGTAAATTTTATGTCTTCATCTATCTCCATGTATATTTTGTTCCTCTGTTACTTGCAAACTCCGGTTGCATTCTTTCAAAACATCCAAGACTTCACCTATTGTGGATTCGTAATTTCGTACGCGGGTCAGGGGATACCAGTCACAACTACCTGTCCGGTGGTTGGTGAACGGTATACGGGTAAGCGACCCCGGCTCCTCGAGCTACTATCGACTCAGTCCAAATCATCCGAGGCGATAGTATCCTTCCTCCCCTTTTCCTTCCCCCGTCATACATCCTTGCTACTCGTGGGAACGCAATCACCTTGTTAAAACAATGCACAAGGCAGAATGGCGGCGACGTGGTCCACAACCCGTCACGTCACGTTTCCCACAGAGGTGAAAAGTGGATCGCTGGAAGTGATCTCTGCCTACCCCTCTGGGAAAAAGGCGTGATTGTATGTACGCGCAATGAATCTGATTAATTTGGAGTGCAACCTCTCCAAGTGGTTACCCCTTTAATTTTTGGCTTAGTCGAAAACTGGAAAAGGAGACTTCTAAAGTATAAATATTCCGATTAAAAAAATCACAAATGCCATCATTTGAACCACAGAAGATTACTTTAGATTTTGAGTAATAAGCCATGCTAGGAATCACCCTTAAAGTGATGTCTTTCCAATGATCGAAATAAAGTTATGCTACTTCCATTTTAACAGGACATTATTCCGAAGGCAAAGAATCTGAACTTAAACTCCAGTGTCAAAAAGAGTCACGTAGCTCGTTGTGCAGGCTTAGCCTATTTGCTGCACATTTATTACTAAAGGACATAACTATGTAATGAATAAAAGCCCAAATGACATAGAATTTCAAAATTTTAACAAATCTTTTAAAAGGCAATGTTTTGAGCAAAACAATTTTCACAAAGTTTGCAGCAGCAGCGAGGAAGAAATAAGAACTACGAATCACTTGAGTTTTGAGAATTTGGAGTGCCATTCACTCCAAATTAAACAGATTCATAGTGCTTACGAATCCTACATTAGCTCAAGTGAAAAATTAAACCGGAGTTTGCAAAAAAGCAACTAAGAGGAACAAAGTATACATGGGGATAGATGAAGACATAAAATTTACAATCCAACAGGTTAAAAAAAAGAAATACCGGTTGGCCAATCCCTTGAAATTATTGCACCGTTTTCTTTGCATAATTTTGTTTTTCTTTTACATATATATTATTAACTTTCAAGTCTAACTTATTATACATCCAAATATATAGGATTTGATTACGATCTGATAGTTTCGAAAGACGAAACTATTTTCTTATCTCGAAACGAATTTCGATATAAGAAATATTATTCTTTTACCGAAACCAATTTCGAAAGAAGAAATAAAATTCTTATTTCAGAACCGGTTTCGAAACTTGGTTTCGAAAGTGGCCGAAGGGATTCAGCACATTCAATTGAAATGGACAATGATTTCAGAATATTTATCTCACGGCCAAATTAAAAATGTTATTGTAGTGAATGCGTTAATGTTAAAAGAGTGCACGCTTCGTTACTTTTTAGGACGAAAATATTGTACATTTTCATGAAATGTACGTGAGAACAATATAATTGTTTAAAGAGGAATTGGTTAATGTTTTGAATGTTTTCATACAATGTTCGCGAGAATAATAATATGAGTTTTGTTGTTGTAGTGAAAATCACAACTATCTGCCCAGGAATTTTATCGCAGGATTAAGGATTCGCGTGACTAATAACAAAATGAGTTTATCTGTAATATGAATATAACAAAACGCATTTCTGAAAGCTCAAATCTACAAAGATCGTAATCGTATCCGATATGTAAAGGTATTAAGGTGTAACAAAACAGATAAATTATTGAAATATCCTTTGGTACTTGCCAAGCGGCCTCATCATGATTCATCCTGATAACATAAACAGTTTCGCACGTAAATCCAACGGTAGTTTTCAATGAATATTCCCGCGTACCTGACGCCTGTATATTCTCGATCGAGTTGCGTTCGGCTATTTCTCGTGGGGCCATCGTTCCGTGGCAATTTACCACTCATAAAATATTTCCGATGTCGGTTTGGGAACGTTACTGGAAATCGACAATTTCTCAGAAGCAGAGGCAATGTGCTCTGGTCGCTATTCTGTACTATTCGAGCTTCCGAATGTGAGGGAAAGTGTCGGTGACTTGGACCAGCGCCAGCGGAGCTCGCCCGTCACAACGCTCACGATTTATTAATTCCACCTAATTTGTGAATGATATTCGGCGCGATAATTGGCTTTTTGTCATCGGGAGGATTAAGTGCGGGTGACTAATTTTATTGTTTAATGACAACATCTGAAAATAGATCTGTTCGTTAGCGATAATGGCCGCCGTCGGCTAATTGCTAAAAAAGTCAAATTAAAAAACAATTTTTATTCACGATTAGTATATATCGCACGCTTAATCAAACAAAGAAATAATTCAAAAATCACAGTTTTTGAGATTTAATCATAAAACGTAATATTACGACGATAAGAATAGGTATGCTCCGACTCCCGCTCGATATGACCAAATAGAAGCGAAATAAATGATCGCCCCTCTTTTTTACTAACTGGAGTGAACAAGTTGTGACCAATAAAACGATACACTCAGTGATGTGCCAGCGCCGACTCAAGGTAACCAATTTGAAGATCGAAGTAAAGTGAATTAAATCTGTTTATTATTAACAGGTGATTTGCATTTCTTGTTATATTTTTCTACGAAAGCGATATTATTAGTTTTATTACCATATAGAATTAAAAATTATCGTCACGGGTAAGTATCATTTCTAGTTAATTCAGTTTACTTTTAAAGCATATTTTAGATTTCTAACATACATCGACTTACTTCAGTTTAGTATTAAATTACATGCAAAATAATTAGATGTATTATATTTATTGCCGTTTTACATCAAAAAAGTTCTGTGAGTATTGGCATATTAAGAAATAATTTCTTTTTCGATTAAAATAACCTAATGAACACCAGAAAAATCTTTACTTACGTCATTTTAATCTTTATTTTATGTGACCTAGTTTATTATTTTTACATCGATTTACTCGTGTCTTCATGATCATTAGCTTTTTAGCAATAATAAGTGATTAAGTTTGGGGTTTGGGGGGGAAATGAGGCGATCCGTCAGAGAACCAAAGTCATCGACATAGCTCATCGCATTAGCAAGCTGAAGTGGCAGTGAGCTGGTCACATCAGCCGTAGAACCGACGACCGATGGGGTAGACGAGTTCTGGAGTGGATACCGCGTCTCGGTAAACGAAGTGTAGGACCCCCGCAAGTCAGGTGGCATGGATGCGAGTGGCCGAGGAGAGAGAAGTGGCGTGCATTTGGGGAGGCCTATGTCCAGCAGTGGACAGGAATGAGCTGATGATGATGATGAAGTTTGGGGTCCCTCTATTTGATCTAATTATTATAAAGGATTTTGAAGGCATTTAATGTAATTTCTTATCCTCATTACATGGTGTACAATATTTACGCAAAATGTTGTATTCACTTTTTTCCAGTATGGCGTCCTCGCGAACACGTCGAATCTTCAGTATGAAATCATAACGTCCTGAAGATGAAGAATTTCAATATTTATCTCTAAATAAAAATGTAATCATAAAGACTAGATGTGACGATGAAAATAATACATTAAAAGATGGTAATGAAAATATTTCTCCAAACATTTGTGAACTTATACAAGAAAAAGAAAATTTTAAAAATCCTTCGAGAGCTGTGATGATTGTTTATCAGATTACGACAATACTGTAAAATATGACAAGCGATTGATTGAAGCGAGGACCACAACACACCAGTTCCATGCTTCTGGCATTTAGCCATCGAGCAGGGAGGAATTAAAGAGTTTCTGAAGGACTGTTAGTACCGGTGTTCCGCCCACTTTCAGGAGCTCTGTAGTGATTCCATCCTCACCCGGTACCTTTTCTTTTTTTTTTATAATAAGCTAACAAGATGACCGCACTCCTCCTGGTGGTAAGCGACAGTTCGACAGGCACAATATACCAAATTGAGCCTGTCACCCTGAAGGCCCGCTTAAATTCACCCCTCCCTCCCTAGAGGGAAGAGAGACGTGAAAGCCTTGTTTTTCTTTAGCTGTTTGAGAGCCATCCTAATCTCGTACAGGCTGATTGTCTGTCCGGGATGTCTTCGGTATAGTGTCGGGTTAGCTTGGCTCTTGGGTCTGTCACTGCAATTGCTGGCTCAGCACAGACCGAGGTATATAACTGCCCATAGAACCTCTCTAACTCCCGTAGCACCTCTGACTTGTTTGACGTCACGCGTCCATCTTCAGTCTTCAGCTTTGTCAGTTGGCTTTGCCCAATAGACGCGTCTCTTGCGAACACTTTGGAGCTTTGGTTCCCTCAATTATCTCCTTAATACGCTGGGTATTAAAGGAGCGTAAATCATGTCGCAGATACTTCCTAATCTGTCTATTCAGCTGCCTATATGACTCAGCACCATCCGAAGTGTTGAGCGTCAAAGATCTTTCAAGTTCAACAAGACAATTAGTTACTTATTGTATTTGTGAAAATACTAAAAGTTCATTTGTTTTTTTTTTATTGTGTGTGATTTATTTATGAACGTGTTCTTATTTTTGGTATCTCATGCTACAATTAAAGTCTGATTTATTGAGCTTTGAGCGATATCTTAAATTATTTTGTAGTTAATTTACTTTCGATAAAATGTTCTTACAGTTTGATACTAATTATTAAGCCCAAATAATAACAGAGACCTCAAACTTCTTCTTCTTCTTCTTCTTCTAATCGTATGGTTGATGAACAACCTGGTGTCAGAGTTTTTAAGCCGTACGTAGGCCTCTGAGATGGCTTCACACACCTTTGAAAAATTTCTCATGTGTGCTGGTTTCCTCACGATGTTTTCCTTCACCGTCAAAGCGTCAAATGATGGTACATATGAATTTCAAATTTGAAAAACACATTGGTACCTGGCGGGGGAAAAAGCTTCGATGGCCGAATGGCTAAGGTCTTTGCTTGCCATGAGAGAGGTCGCCATTATTATTTTCCTTGTTTAAGGCTGACTGTTGATCAAGAAGAAAAAATAAATAAATTAGGCGTACGACCGATTTTAGCCATGGCTGCCGGTCTTTATTAAGATCAGCCAAGTGCGCAGGACATATTATAGTGCACAAGTGTCCGCGCAAACACAAGTGCACTCTCTATTACCTTAGGTACTCTCATAATTCGGTGACATGGCAATCCGACATGACCGATGAGAGATCGGGCGCAGGACCACCGACTTAACGTGCTTTTCGAGGCACATTTTTGCACAACACCGGACTCGAACCGGGGACCTCTCAGTCCTAACGCAGCGATTGCTACCAATAGACCAACGCGCAACGAGGCAGTGATAATGAAGTACAAAATTAAATAAAAAAGCTTTTAAAGAAGATATTATTTCTGTTACAGATTAAGACTGATTATTCGTTTAGTATAAAAAGATTGAATTTAATATAACCTAATTATGTGGAAAGTTATTCATTGATTTATATAAAAAAAATATGAAAAATCGTTTTATTTCTAAAGCATAATATTACAAACATAAAATTATGAAAAGAAAAGTAATATTAGAACTTAATATTAGTCTTTATGGGTTTACATGCGATATTAGGAGTAGCAAATACTTAGCTACTTACTGCCTGACGTTTTGACTGGGTTACACCAATCATGATTGTAGCTAAGTATTTGCTACTCCTAATATCGCGTGTAGCCCCATAAAGACTAATATTTAGTGTAATAGAACGCGAAAGCTTAAAATCATACGTAATATTAGAACTTCTTGTGAGAAACTATCAAAGTTAATAGTAATAAAATGAAATAAAAGTGATTAATGTCACATTATTTTTATTTTGTTATTGATAAACTGGATTATTCGTCATTATGTCAGGACGTCACGTAAAATTTAAAGCTAACATTTAATGCTAAAGTGAAATAAGTCAAAACTTTTATTTTCTTTCATGATTACCTAATTATTTATCGCTCCAAAAATATATTTTTTGATGTCATAATATTACCTATATATCAGACCATATCCTACATTCTTTTGTTTTGTCAAATCATAAACCATTTAATTTTTATGGATCGCGAAAGTTGACGCGGACGAATTGCAAAACTTTAAACGCCGATTCCCAAAAATCAGCAATTTTGAGTTATTTCTTTGTTTGATTAAGCGTGCGATATAGAATTCAAATTGGTTCAGTCGACAGTGATTGACTATAAATAAACTGCTCACAGTTAAGTTGATAAATGAATTTATGGAACAATACTATTCGACCGTCCGATTCACTCTGTCTTAGCAGCATTCCCTCCCTTGAAATCGCAGCTTAATTTAATCGAAAAATTGGCGGGCACGAATCTGAATTTCGATTTTCGTATGTGCTTTAATTTAAATTCAAAGCACACATCGACGTGTGGATGTTTAAACGCGGCTGTTTGTTTGTCCGGCGTCCAGCGGGTGTCGCGCAGACAATGTCAACACGATCCACCAAACGTGCGGTGCTCGCCTGCCCATTCGGCCGTGCAGATTAAGCAACAAAATATAAACAACTTTCATAGTCCACTGACGCTCTGACTAGCACCCGACTAGGATGTCTTTGCATAAACAAAAAGATCGACAGGGAAGTCCAGTTCATATTGTGCAAAAACAAATAAATAAATCATAAATTTTCACTCACAAAGGATCTTTATGGGTTTTTGAGTTAACAACCTAAAAGAAATCCAGATTTTAATAATGGTGTAACAAATAAGAAACTAAAAGAAAAGAATAAACTTCTCATTTGTTCTATAAATAAAATATGAGGAATGGGCTGCAAAAATCACAAAAATAGCAGCAGATATGAACTGTCACTCAACCATTCCACAACAGTTCTAATAAGTCAAGTTCAGTGAATGCTAAAACTTTCCAGACTGCTACTGCCATCAAACGTATAAATCCTCGGATGGGTACTTTTGTGTTAATATTTAAGTGACAAAATAACAGATTCTCAATCAGAGGCGTCGACGCGAAAGAGATTCTAATAACATTCAAAACCCGTCCCGCGGGAGACGATGTCAGTTTAATTACGGACCGAACGGGCGGTAGGATCGCCATCTTTCTAACAAAAAAACATTCGTTGAAAATATTTCATCAACGTTCTTGTATACTGAACTGCAGCCAGATCGAAGAAAACAATTTTTTTTCTATAAACTTATTTGGATCTTGAATTCACGTAGTTGTTGGGTAAAGCGTGGAAAAATAAATGACTTACTCGTTAGCGTCACTAAGTAAACGCTAACGTACCTTGACCCAAATGCTGTCATAACACATCACGCATGTACGTATTTGGGACATTCCGAGCTGTCAGGGACGATTGGCGTCCCTAGCGGCTGCCGGGGACATACCATCATCCTACCGGCATCACGACAGATTTATTTTTTCACTGGGACAAAGGCCGATTAAAAAAGTTCGTAATGAAAGCCGTCCGCCAAAAGCAAAGGGTGAAACTGCGCCCGCCATTCGATTATCCTCGACTCTGAAGTGTTAACTGATGAGATTAAACCGATCCTATTGGAACCCGTTACTTGCAAGGAATCTATACGTAAAAATGTACAGAACGAGAAAATGATATAACTTCGTAATGTGATAAATATAAAGCTAGAAAGTGATGTTGGTATAAAGTTCTGCTATAAACGCAAATAAAAGAAAAGAAATTACTAACAACTATTTAGTGTCTTCTGATATCGACCGTAAGACGTAGGTATTTGCAAGAAAGTTTTTACAACAAGGACCCGAACACAGAGATCGTCCTTCATAAACTAAACAAAGCTTTAATGTTCCAAATGCACATTTGTGATAACTGTTTCAACTAAAGTACACGATATCAGATTTAGGACACGATATATTGTCCACAGCAGTGAAAACATAACACACCTACCGAGACTTTTCCAATTCAAATTCAGGTTCGTTATATCGCACCGGTCTGTTTTGTGTGCGCTTGTTAGTTGAATTTTTGCAGTTGCAACTAAAACTCGTTGGACAGTATTAAAGTTGGCGCAACGCTTGATTTTACACACGCTTCCATTATTGGAGTCATTCAACGGAAAACCAATCACAGATCTTACTTTTCGTGTCGAATCAACTTCAAAAGTATATCCGGCCAGTACCTGTAACAAAAACAACATATTCAGTTTTGTTTCTAATGAGGAGTTTAAAATTTAATGACGCAGCTTATGCTTTTGTAGGGTGATCATTAACATAATTTGAGGTATGTAGGTATGGTGTGACCCGGGCATATGTGGAAGATAATGGTATTTGGAGTGTCACAAAATGAGCGGGCGGCCGTGTAGAGCGCCGCCCTCAGTCGCTTTGTGCGGTTCAGGAAGAGAAAGAGATAACAGGTGAGGACACCGGCACGGAATTGATGCCGTTATTTGAAAAACGCCCTGATAAGTCCCCTCCGGTCCCAAATAAAGGTTGAATTTTCAGCGGCGGATAAAGGTTTCAAAAATGTTCACCTTCATTTAAAGTTACGGTAAGCGGGAGCGTTGATTAGAATTCTTTTTTGTTCATTCAAATAGTCGTACAATGCTTATCGGAGACGGCTGTAATTCAGACTCCAATGCTTTTCAAAGATCTTCGGAGATTGATTTTGCCCAAATTAGAGATACTTTTACTCTGGGATGGGCCTATTATGCTCTTGATCATTACGTTAAAACATAAAATATCTACGTATCTGAAAAAATGTCATTTATACTTTAAGGTGTCTAATAAAAAAGTAATAATCTTACAAGCTCGCTCGGTTTCATATATGTCGAATTTATAAAATAAAAATAATTTAAATATATGATGCAAAATTAGTCATGCCAAATTGCACCGTAACACTACTTTATGATAAGCAAGCATGTTTAACAAATGGTTATAAAAAGAAAACATTACTTGCATTTGATGCAGCAGACCTTTAAGGAATTACGATATTTTATTCAAATAAAACCGGCTCTGCCGTAGCAATTTGAATTTAAGTGGAACCAGTATAAGATTGGTTATTGATTGTAGAATGTTTAAACAATTTTACTACTTCGCTTTTATGGAGAATAATTCCACATTGTTAGGACAGTTAGAGATGATGATAAATATTGCCTTGTTAAGTGAATAGAAGAGAACTAGACATACATAAACCGTGAATACAGTGAAGAGCAATGGTGGGTGATTTGGTTACTTTGTGTAGGATTTCATTTGTCGGATTACATTGGGATATTAGCATACGAAAATGGTCAACGGGATACTAGTTATTCAAAAACTCAGCGCGTAGGTAACGATTTGAAAGTTAAATTACCAATAATAACCCATTCGATCCACATGATCTGAGTGTATTTGAAATTTTAGAGTTATAGATTGCATTAAAGAATGTGGACTCTTATAAATGATGAGACCAGTTAATAATTTAAAACACCTAATAATGCACTGAAATTAATTTCAAGATTAAAATAAATCATATTTGTTGACAGTTCAGTTATCATCAGTAATGTAATATGCGAGTTAAACTGCAAGCTTCTCTAATATTTAAACAAAATCGACTAATGTCTTCATTTGAGTTATTTGATAAAAATGAAATAGAAAATTATCAGCATTTATTATAATAATAAAATGAAAACTTGGGTTAAGTTTACTAGTAAAAAGTGTTTATTGTTCCCGCGACTTGTTTATAAATGAACAATATACTGCTCTATCACATTCGCGGCTTTATTCACTTGCTGCCTGGGATTTAAAGTAAACTAATACCTAGTTAAAGTGATTTGGTGTGCGCGTGTCACGACTCGGCTGAATCAGATAAGTCCGGTAGTTTGTTCTGGGAAGGGCTGCGTCATTTGTCGTCTGCGGAGTCGCGACAACTCTGCGTCGTGACCGCGTGGGTGGACACCGAGGTATAAACCTTCGCAGTCTGCGGTGGAGGTGGTATTACGTTATTTATTCTATTAAATTTAATGTAACGCTACCTGTTCTGAGAAAGGCATATTGATCAAAAATGAATTTTTAATTCCGATAATGAAAGTATCCACTCCGGTTTGTAAAATAACTGAAAGCAAAAATTTTTATTTTTATAAGTTTTTCATTATTTCAGCGAGGTTGTACGGTTTCTGTACCTTCTATTGTTCTTTTTGTTACTGGTAGTTTTACTCTTATTCTATACAGGAAAATACCATTGGTCCAAGTCATAAATATTACAATGTGTCTTATCCTACATTCGTATGTAGTGGGCTGGTTTATTTATTTCCCTAGTATCTAGGATGTTGTTTTAAGGCATAATAGCGTTTTTCATATGGGATTATGGTCTTTCTGGTTCGATAAAATCTATAAAAACTAACAACTTCCACATTTATTTACTTTTATTTGCAAAGAATTTACTAATTCTTTCAGTCTACCTCTTGCGCATTTACATACACCAAAGTTGACATAAATATAATATGATAAATCAATCCTTTTCTAGTTAGTTATTTTGATTTTATCGAAAAGGTAGCACAGTGCTTTTGTTATTACGTTCTATTTTATTTTATAAGGATAGCATATCCAATAGCAAGCTTCGGTGATGCAAGTGATCGGTGTCGACCCCGGCCCACGCACGCCACGACGCCCGTTGCGCCGGCGCAGGCACTTCGCTGCACTCTCAACACATACACCACATAACTAATTGGGTAGATATACGCACGCCATGTTATTAAGGTTTACGTTTCTGGAACTTCCACCATAAATGCGACAGTGATAGCAAATTATGCTTTGTAAAGGCTCGAGTGGAGGCTTTCAAACGCATATTGCTGTACATTGAGTGGCATTTCTGTTTATTCATTCAATTATTTTACGTGGTTCCAAACTACATATAGGCGTAGTCCAACCCGATAGTTTTATTTTAACGTTGACAGTTTGATTTTAAAGATTTAGCAGTGACTTTGTCCGTGTGAATTGGAGAGAAAATGCAATTTTACTACAAACTGGATCAAAAGTCGAATCGAAAACAAAGAGGGCAATAAAAAGTCTCGAAACTTTAAAGTTTACTCGGCTAACGAAGTAAGTGAAATCGTTCAGAACTAGGTGGATGGGTACTAATACTTACAATTGATTAGTGAAAACCTAAGATGCGCTTCGATTGGCTTATTGCCAAAGCCTGAGGTTGAATTAAACATTTTCTAATTTTGTATTTTAATTAGTACAAAAAAGTGTATTTTAGTTTTTAAACTTTGGATTAGTAAGATGACTTTTTTACTGAAAGGAATGCAGGTATATTTAATTGTACCTATAACAATACAAACAATGTAAGAAGAAGGCAAAATGTTGGTTAGTGCAAGTCTATAAAGACTTATTATAAATACACAAAACAAACACACAGTCACACATGTGTGACATTATGTGTGGAATGAGAATAAAATCAAAAAATGCTGCAACTAGTAAATGAAAGAGTTTTAACATCGCACCAGAAACGCTGGCACGTCAGAAATCAGAGATCACAAAAAAGAGAAAAAAAAACAAGTGAACATTTTGATGCAAACCATCAAAACTTCAAAGCAGGAATGCGAATGGAGTTAGTGGAATCGTTGGCGGGCGGGCGGCTCTTCACATCGGCGTTGATTAGCGCTTGGCTGGAACCACCTGCAGTTTTTGGCATTTGCACCGCTCGCCGAATATGAAACTGTTCGCTCGCATTGTTAGCCGGGATGGTTCCCTGTTACGCTGCCTAATTGAGAGAGGTTTGATACAGATTCGAACAAGCGTCTTCTTCGTGTTTTCAACGCGAGTTTTGCCGGATAACAAATCGCGCACGAAGAAAATTGGACTAGTGAAAAGTAACAACTTTTGAATCGGAATACTTTTTACGGACAGATATTATTTTTAAGTCCTGCATAAAATTTTCACCGTGAGTTTAAAATTGTTTGTAAGCATTCTTCATTGTTTCATTCATATACTTTAAATATTTTATCCATAATAAAGGCATATTGCTTGTGGAAACGATGATCATAATTGCATTGCTGACTGGCTCGGTGGAACAGTGGTTAGTAACCCAGGTTCACTACCTACGGTTCCAAGAGTTGCAGGTTCGATTCCCACTCGGGACAAATATTTGTTTGACGAACATCGGAGTTTGTTCCGTGTCTGGGTGTGTTATTAAATATATTTAAGTATATTTGTGTATCCACTGTCGTTTCTGATTTCCGTAACACAAGTGCTTAAGCTACTTACCACGGTATCAAATCGAAGTATGTGATGTTGTGAAATATTTATTTATTATTTATTGCTTATCTTTAGACGAATCCTTTACACAACACCTATAAATTTCATCAGTATAAGCAGGGTTTAGGCATATTATATACAAAGTACCGCTTATTCAAATCGAAGTCTGTTAGCTGAATAGTGATTAACTACTTAAAATCATTCTGCAGATCTATTGTCATCACTGTTTCCACGTCACATGTCTATCCCGAAGATATAAGAGTATCCGTTTGAGCATGATAGCCGGGGTTATAAATGGATTCCTCTGGCCAATGATTTACTCCCCGCTGACGCTTTTGTGTTCGCAGTCTATTGTTTGTTTAGTAATCGATGTCATTGTTACAGGAAGGGTTATCGATGTATTAAGGTATTTCAATTAGGCTCTCGTATCTTCATAAGGATTACGTTAAAGCTTCGTTTGCACAGGCAACGGAGTGACGTATAATCGAATACAGATCAGGCGTCACTTTGTTGACACTGGTTTAGATTGAAACAGCTTACAAACAATTGCTAGTCTGTTTATAACAACAGGGATAAATAGTTTTAATACTCATATAAGTATATTAAAGTTATAACAATGTGTAGTTTTTGTACCATAAGTTAAAAGTATATTTTGTAGTTCTCGTAAAACTTCTAATGAAAGACAATTCTAATTTATCTATCAACATCTGCCAATCATTTAAGAATCAAAGTAGAGTTTTATAGCTTTGTTGAATGAGTAGGTATATTTTGCCGATAATCCGATTCCGCCATGGAAACTCAGTGAAAATATAAAGGCAAAAATACTAAATGACCAAACTGAGCTCCACAGTTCCATGGTGGCATAAACAGGATTGGAAGGGCGCAATTTGGCCGGTATTCAGAGTCGCGCCGGGCTGTAAAAGCGCGCCGTATCTAATTATCTTCGTGTAACACGGGCCGTACCATCGGCTCGCCGTTTGCTCGCAACTCGCATTTATTAGCACTATTCATAGTGCTGATATTGAAAGTGATGTTTCAAAGTTTAATAAAAAAGCTTTATTCAACCTTCTGTGGACGCCGTTCTGTTCGGTTCGCACTGAATGAGTGATTGGGAGCGTGCTGTGCGTTCTTCATACAATGAAAGTAATTATGTCTAACGAAGTAGTAAATGATTGTCAGGCGTGATTTTTTTATACTTATCTATTAAATTTAGATGATGTGGATTAAAAAGCTGTGTGAAGTTTATGAAGAGGAACCTTAATGTGTCACTGTTTGAAAATGGAATAAACTCATTAAAATTGTCATATGAAGGTTAACATTTAAAACAGAATAGCTGGTTTGGACTGATAAACTGAATACATTATGAAACGTTGTTCTGTCCGTTATCCTAAAGTATTTAAATGTCATGACTTTAATATTATCGTGTGTCTGTGGGATCGCAACATTTGCGTCGCTTCTAGCTTTATTAGCTGCGCTATTCAAACGCTGCACGTTTCTTTGTTTTATTATGCAAAAGTACCCTTGGCTGGTGAACGCTAAGCTCTGCAAATGTGAGATGTCAGTGTTTTAGAGAATATAACTAGCCAGATGTCCATTTATAAATGCTTATCACGTTCCGAGTTAAAATTCATTCACAACCTTTTATGGTTGTCAAGCAAGTGTGAGTCTCGTTTATTTCTAGTGTGCTGGCTGGTACAGTAATGTTTTTTTGAATGTAACAAACATCAAATCAGGGGCAATTGTTTTTATGATTTATTTCCTTTCACAGTCTATTTACACAATTTAAAATTCTTACAAAAAAAAAAACTTTTATGCTTACGTGTTTATAGTTGCTTGCAGTATATTTTCATTTTGATAGGATTTGACAAACAAGAACAATAGGAAAAAAAAAACAACATGCACAACATTCTCTACGATTTTTCTGCCTGCTTTCTCCCATATGAAAGCCCCGGCACCCTGCGTCATAATCACTGAACCGCCCGTTCATAGTTGGGCTGAGCTCATACCGAGTAGAATAACTAAATTACCGGTGACGTTTTTAAAGCTTTTCGCCCAGGCACGGTCCCTGCTAATCAGAGTAACGCCGACATGGCCTCGGAGGCCGAAGCGCGGTCGCGTATTCGATTAAAAAGATAAAAGGACCGGTGTAAAGTGGACTGAAATGTCCCTCTGTCGCTGATAGGGTTGAAGCCCTCCAACTAAAATGAAATGCAATTCGGAACTGAGAGCACTTAATTAATTAAATAGTTGGTAACCTAATAGAGGGGTAACGGCGATACACAATGTTAGGAAATTGATTGATTGTCTTGCTTAAAATTGGCTAGGCTATAATAAAGCTTTACTTTCATTTTTGTAGCAAAGGCCAATAAGTGATTGGTAATATTGTAAGCGTCCGTTTTTAAGTTAGTCTATGTTATCATAAGGCTTCAATTGATTTGCGTTCGCGTCAACAGTTGATTATTATTTTATAGGTGATAAGTATATTGCCTACACAGTTAATATAAACTTGTCATGATTCTGAAAGTACACTGTCATCCCATACCCGTCACAGATTTGTCGATTTTCAGAAACACGAACTTTATTAAAATTTTGTATTCACCGTATGTGGACGTGGACATGTAATATGTATGTGTAAAGAATCATAGAAATAATAATTTTTAACTTAATTTAAAGAAGTCCCAAATAGTCTTTAGTAGTAAAATAAAACAGCACATAGCGGGCGTGGAATTATTCAGATCCAATTATTTCCCGTGAAATACTTTAGCCGCGAAGCGTTTCAATCAATCACTCTTCTCCAATTTAGTGTGAGCGTCATTTGGCAAATTCGATTGGTCGTACCATCGGTGCAGTAGTGATGGTCTAGTCGAGTTGCTTACTCGATTTTAAACATCGAGTTGACTTGAGTTAATTATTCGACTAGTTAAATGACAATTAAAAATACAGATACATGAAGAAGAAAAAAATATTAAGGAAGACATTGGAAGCCCCCAGTTAGTGATTTTTGTACAATCATAATAAAAATATAAATTATGAAACTACGTCGACAGACAGCCACGAAAAAGTAAAAGAGAATAAATTTAGGTTTTAAAAAATGATGCAAACGCTAAATCAGCGTGACAATTTCACCACAAGTTCAACTTGGTTCAAATGAAGTTCAAGTCCGGTTAAATCGAGTGTTTTAATCCGATTAGATACATCACTAGTTGCAGGAATAAAACCAACTGCTGCCATTGACGGTTGTGACAGAGCGCGTCCGGGTCCGTCCTCTCGCCCGTTTTAATTAATCTCCTAAACTAAATTTAAATAGGTAGGCGCTCTATTACTAGCTTCATACTGCGAATAGTGATGTCCGCTCAGAGGTTATGATTATCGGTTTTCAGTGTTCGAGTTTGCAAAATGTTCAGGTAATGGTTTTCACAGAAATTTTGACTCTATTAAATACAATTAATTTTCAAATTATAATCATCTTAAGCATTTATTTGTTCAAAAGAGTCTTACCGTAAACTACGAGACCCATATCACCTAAGTATTCAATTGATTGGTGGATGATAGAGGAAGCCATCAGACATAATTGAATCAAGTGACTGAGAAAATAATCCATATCAAATATTTTACTTTTTTTATTCTATAAAGATTCTACCTGTAAAAATATTATTCCATCATCAGAATGACAAACAAAAAACGGAATTTACGGGTTCCTATTTTTTGTAGAGCGCCAACACTACTGATGCCGACACTCGTCCGGTTAAATTAAATCGAGCATTATTCATATTCAAGAATATAACGTACAGGGCCCTCGTGATGACGTGCGTCATAAGTTCTGTTGAAAATAGTGCTTTTGGAGCAAGCTGCTTTCAGTAAATTAAAGAAACCAGGATGGGGTGGTTAGAGAGGGTGTCGTGAAAATGCCAGCTTCATACATTTAAGTCACTTGACATTGAAAAACTAGTATTCTCAATGCTATTTTAAATTATTATTAAAAAAAAACTATTGATTTGATCCCTACTTTACAAATACTTTATGAAAATGTATTGATAATATTAACAGATGTTTTTTTCTTTGGCTGGCTAGATGGTGGATTTGGTGTGTTGTTTTTCCACTCGGGATAAAATATATTTGTGTGATGAACATCGGTATTTTTATTTGTTGTTTTTAATGCTATTAAAGCTCACGTTAAATTAAAATTTTGAAAAAAACACCCCATTTAGGAAACCGCCTGAACGGAGAAACACCTGGATAGCCCAGAGGTTAGAGCAGCCGACGCAATATAGAAAGACCGGTTGTTCAAGTCCCCGTTCAGGTGGGGTCATAAATGCGAATTTTATCAAATTTTAAATAAACATCGGTGTTTGTTTCAGGTCTGGGTGTGTTATTTGAATATGTGAATACCATCGCTGTTTCTGATATCTATATTTCTAACTCAAGTGCATGCAAGTGCTATGCTTATACTATATAGCTATGAACCCTTGGTTATATTTTAAAGATGGACTATTCTTTTATACGAACATAATATGGATGGGTGGGCGCCGCGCACGAGCGCTCCGCCCTCATTACAAGCTCCTCGATCGTTTATACTCGGTTTATCACCAACCACAATGTGTATGAGATTTTACTTGACAAAACTGAACTACGAAGATCCCATGTCGTACCAATAATTATTATTGATGAGTACACGTCATGAAAAAGTTGGTAAACAGTTTTGTAAGATTACTTATGTCATGAAAAAGTTGGTAAACAGTTTTGTAAGATTACTTATAGAGACAACTGTCATTTTTAGTCTAGCCCGTGATTACGAGCGCTGTAAAGAGCTCGAAACGTCGGGTGTATTAAAATAATATGTTTAGAATAAACCATACACGCGAGTTTAATCCGTAAAATTAGTTCTATTTCAAAATTTGTAGTGTTCACGCAAATAATAGACAATACTATTTTCAAAGACTTCAAAATAAATTATTTTATTATTGAACTTTACTATTTAGTATTCTACTTAGCAATATCAACTATCGTGTAAAAATATTTTATGTAATTATAGCAGTAACAATAGGGTAGTTTCCTAAGTCAGATTTTACATACAATTTCACAATTAACAGTAACATATAGGTAAATCAATAACATAAGTAAAATCGAAAATAAAATTTCTTATGAAATGAGACAATAATAGGCATTTGAAAATAGGTGGGAAAGTCCATTTTTAAAGTGCAAAAATTCAATTAAAATATTATGCCATATTATTAATTACAGAATTAGTAGTAACTTTCACTATGAAAACATATTCGTAAACGCAACATTTGATATAGCTGCTGAACAAAGTTCTTACGATATGCGTACAGTATACAGAGCGGTGACGTCATAGCTCTGTGCGACATTTGTATGAAGCGTTTTGAGCTCGCCCAAATGATGTGCTGTTAAAACTGCAATATCTCCGAGAGTTTTCTAAATATCAAACCATTCTTTTAACAGCTTCTTTGCAATTGTGTGGTTCATCCATTTATCAAAAAATAAAAAAATAGGAAACTACCCTATTATAATGACCGTTGGTTGAAGAGGATAGTCAAGAATCGTTCTCAACTATCTCAGACCTACTATTTATAATTACGCGCAAGTTTTATCTGTGAAAGTAGTTCTATTTCAGATTACCATGAATCCAACATCACCTGAAAACAATTAGCCCTGAGCTTAGCTTGCAGACATGAGGCGAGACGGCGGATTATATGAACGGTGATCACAGTGTAATTAGTCTCTTTTGTAATTTGTCTGTGACAAGACGAGACAACGATGGAGTCATCATAAATATCCATGCCCTTGTAAAAAACAAATTAAGCACTAAATGGGATAAAGTATCATGTTTCTTACATAAAATAAAAAATGATAGTAAACGATTGGACACTGAGTTATACTAAGCGCTAAACGATAAAAGATATTAAATCTAGATAAGAACATAGCAGTGACTGGCTCGGAGAAACAGTAGTTAGTGACCCAAGTTCACTAGCACCGGTTCCAGGAGTCGTGGGTTCGATTCCCACTTGGGACAAATTATCGATGTTTTTTCCATTCGACATTTGTGGATCCACTGTCGATTCTGAAATCCGTAACAGAAGTGCTAAAGATACTTACCACGGGACAGATCGAAGTATGTGATGTCATAAAATCATTATTTATTTATAGACATGCTATGTAAGTATCGGTTCTGTTTTGGTCACGTGTTCATGTTATTTTTAACCGACTCCAAAAAAAAGGGAGGAGGTTCTTAATTCGTCCGTACCTTTTTTATTTTTTTAATTTAATTTTATATTTTTTATTTAGCGAAACATACAGCGCCATACATTCCTAATGACAATATGATAGCGAGCCATATCAATTTCCACTAATAGTATTATTAGGTACACACGAACTTACAACCGTATTGGTTAGGGAATAATTCTTATACAATTTTAATTGAACTTATCTTATTTTGAAAAGACACTAAGACTAATTAAATAGAAATAATCTAAACGGTATCAAGTCATATTAAATCACCAAGTGGGTATGTATAAAGTATCTATTAAACCTTATAAGTTAAATGCGTTATGTTTTGATTAATAGAAGTGCGGCCTTCTATGGTAACTGGACGATCGGTATTAATAGACTAGAAAGCTAAGTACTTCATAACGTGTTGAGAAACTTAACATTATGACGATAAGAAATCCAGTTTTCCTGGATCTTGAAATAGAGCTTAATCAAATTCAGCTTTAGTACTTGGACCCGTGTTTTAGTTCTTAAGCCATTTATTATTCCTATTACGTATTTGGGTTTGATGCTTCTAAATGTTACTCCACAATTATGTCGATTTAGTTAGGTAAAGGTTTTAATCAAAAGGTCAAACAATTGGTTATGGATAATTATCTAAATTAATGTAAATCGAAGACTGTCTTGTAATAATTAAATGGACTACTAAGAATGAAAATACTTTCATGGTCCGATCATAATATGATGCATACTTTAGTTAGCTTTTATACCTGCTGTGAAGTACGTTCAAGCTCACAGTGACGTAGGCTGGCAACAAAATTGACATAAAAACATAATTAACGACCCGCTCTTTGACATTACGGCTAGCCGCATTTAATAACGTTTAGCGCCGAACACATCCCGGCGGAATTTCATTCAGCCGTATTCAATCCGGCTAATCGTTGATCCGCCGTAATACATAACGGCCCTGTTTTTGATAACGGCTAGCCGTGATGTAATACGGCGGATTATACAATCCGACTGCGACATCTATACCAAAATGTCGTCAAACATTGACCTCATTGGTAAGAGTGAAAACGCATTACCTACCAAGTAATTTCATTTGTGAGTTCGAAAAAAAAAAACCTTTGAATTATTGAAACATCACTCGCCTTCTTGAGAACTGAATCCTTATTTTCTAATCAATTAATAATATGCCTCTTATTTTCCATAAAGGAATGATCAAATTTTTCTGCAAAATTCAGTTATACCTACCTACATCGAGCAATAATTATGATTTGGCATGGATATTAAATATTAATTTTCGTGTAACCATGCTAATAATAGTACCTACTTCTTTGAGTAACGTGTATAAATCACTAAGGAATATAAATGTTAATATCGGACAATACCTTCGAAAAATGTCTAAAATGTGGTAGAGAAGGTGACGCCTTTCGTTCCGAGGTGGATAATTTTTGAGAGAGCTCATTCATTGCAGTGCCCTAAAGTGCAGGCGTTTAAGCAGTAGCGCGATCACGGGCACAACCACATTTCGCCTGAATAAAATAGGATTCAATGGTGTTACAAATATGAAGTTTTGATCAATGTGTTTAAACCTTGAAGTACTCATTTGCATAATTAGTTTCATTCTCGATGTGTCGCTCGTAGCTTACTCGCGCAAGTACGTAAAGTAATAGGTAATGTATCGCTATCATGCTAGGAGAATTTCCATTACACCTTGTACCTACCTACATACGACAGCAGGACATTCTACGTTGATAACGAAACGTATGTTTTACATCGCATGACAGTGTATGCTAATGTCCCCCACTGAAACAGTCGCGCGCAAGACATTTTAAATTGGGTCAAGTAAAGTTATGACACAAATAAATAAACGTAACTGGAGTTAGGGGCTTGGACGTAGGCAATTGGCGATTGGTTCAATAGACGCCAAACTGGGTCGGAAGCAATTTAAAGTTTTTGCCGAATAAATATGCCAAGTCAAAAATGCCGGGCTCGAATGCCTTCGACTCTACATGACTGTACAAATTGAAATAAAGTAGAACGCTGCGATTGTTTCCAGACGGGAATAAATAATGAAGCAACTGACCTTAGTTCGCAATCTGATTCTAATACATATCTATATGCGTTAGCATTTTGCTTATTAAAAACGTTACCCTTACTGGATTTTACATTGCAGAATATCAAAATTGTATAAAAAAAACAGAGGTTCAAAATTACTATGTTTGTAATAAATTTTAATGATACATAACAAAAAAGAAAACATTTAAATTGTTAAAAAGTTACACAAAGTAAAGCTTCTATAATAAACAAAGGCCATGTCGTATTAGTAACGTCAATGTTAGCACATTAAATAAGATAAAAATAAGTCTAGTCGGCTCCCGCGGGTAACCAACAGGACCAAAACAACAATGAATTCGTAATACTCGTAATATTTTGACATTTAATAAAATGTCTGTGGTATTTCTGAATGTTTTACGATCTATGGCAAACAAAATAAGCTGTGGCTCTCGGTAAAGTACTCGAAGTAAACAAATTGGATCTCTTGACTACGGTTTATCTAAAGTCGATCGCTCTAATATTATAGATCAAGTAACCACCAATAACGACCTTAAGTCAGATGGCAGGCAGCGCCTTTTTATAGAACTTTTACGAGTTTATTAATGTTCTAAAACTTTTTCAACTTAATTAACTTCTTACATACATTTTTAATAAGTCGTTGAGCTTAACTGAAGAGAAAAAATGTGTATCACGCGCCTTGGTTGAATAACCTTAAAAATATTTGAGGCAAAAATATTATTATTAAGGTATTATTCTCGTGATGAATACAGTAACTCGTAAAAACATCAAAAGTAAATTCAACCGTTTGTTTGCATAAAAAATATCTATTGCTGTATCAAAAATCTGTGCTTATTTCAGAGTTTTTATAAAAATAGTTAGGGCATACCACTGGGGTGCGTTAATAACGATTGCGTTATTATTCCGAAATTCGCCTCTAGTGCGAATTATTTTCTGTTTTAAATACATTTTTAAAGTCAACAGAGAGGGTGAGAGGGCGTTGTTAAAATGCCCTTTGAAGTCAGCGAATTTTCCAACGGGCACCTAACGAAATTGTTCTTTTAGCCTTCATAAATGTGAGCGTACTTTTACACCCAGTTTTTTTATGGCATGAAAGTGAGTCAAAGCGTGACAAAGAAAGTATGAGCCTTTCCACGATAGACGGTGATGTAATTGGAAAGTGCCTGCTGCGTACTCCAAAATTGAATTTGGGGCTGGTTGCCCTATCGACGTGTCCAAAACACACTATTTGTGAACGATGAACATTGATCTTTAATAGTATAGATATTGAAAATGTAATTATTTCTTAAATGGGCTCGGTAAACATGAATGGTAACGGTTAAGATTTTTCTGTATACGAAAATCATCTTTATAACAGCTAGCTTGAAACATGAACATAAGATGAATCATTGAATTAAATAGTTAGGAAAAATAATAATTTTGTTTTTAAATAAATTGTTAAATAATACTTCAAAAAATATAAACTTCGATATAAAAAACCAAAATACCGATCTCAAAATATCTATTCCCCAAACGATATTTTAATTACGCAACACTTCGTCAAGTTTAATTGACATTATTACTTCTGGGCCTAATTACCGTGGAGTTATTGCAAAAATCGCTCGTTAACGATCTCTGGAACAAATCATGCGTCCATAACCAATCCTCTTACGCTAAGCCCCTACCAGAGTACATGTAAGCCCAGCCATAGAGATATGATAGAGGTTATTAATTAGATGTCGTTACGTCTTATGCCTTTTCATTGTGTGTCGTGGAAAAACCCACGGCCGTCCCCTTGGCAACGGAATACCGCCTTCAGTAAGGCGGAGATATTTGGCGATTTCGCCATTCCTATTTTGATCCAATACGTCGAACTTAACGATAAAGTGGATAAAATGCTAACGAACACGGGCTTTGCCCGCATGAGTAGAGGTAACGGTGTCCACGTGAATGATTTCATTGTGATACGGTTTCAGTATTGTTTACGTAACGCTGAGCATATTTGCTCTAGATGCGTGGCTCGAATATATTGCACTAATGGTAGTGCTATTTTCATGAAACCATAAATGTATGTTATTTGGCGACTATCACTTTTTCGTGGAAATTAATGAATCATTATAACTTTTTCGGGCGTCTGGGACATAAATAGAATGTACCGATTGAGCTCTAAAAATATTATGAATACATTACAGTGTGTTGAGATTTTATTGTCAAGAATAGTCTCCATTTATGTGTTAACAAAAATAATTTTTGAAATATTCATACAATATATTAGAGCGCATGTAGGCTCAGAAGCTGTGTAAGCCTTTTTTCTCATCAACAGTGAAATAGACAAATATTACACATACTTTAAAACATATTATAGATTACTAAAGATTCAGAATAGATAATACATACATCAAAGAGGAAACTGAGCCAGTCTCAAGACACTCTTGCCCAAGGGCAAGATGCATGTGAACAGCGTTCTGTGATATATTACTTTTATTTTAAAGAAAGTATTTAATTAGTTCGGTTAGGTTATTTTGAGCTTTAAATATATTTATTTCTCATAAGAACTACATAAACAAACATGGTACACATTAAGTTCACTTAAAATGAGAAAATGACACAGAAAAAAGCAATAGTTTTATAATAAAATATAAATAATCATAATAATATCTCGTATACATACACATACTGTGTTGGTAGCTTCACTCATGATTTTTCCAGGTGTCAATTCTACCCGCAACAGACGCAAGAGAGGGAGTCGCATCACATTAGCCCGAGTCATATTTCATCTGCGTAATAAAATACAGATAAAAAAGGTGAAGAATCTCCGTCGTGCATACGCCCTTACGCCTAGCCCCTCGTCACGTGCGCTTCGCACAAAATGGCGCTCACTTAGCTTGCCGTAAAATCAGTACGGCTACCCTCCGTAATGGATCCGCGCTTGTCCAAATACCGGCGCAATAATAGTGGGGAACGGGAATTATGTTCCGTTATATGACTTAATTCACTATTTTTCTTTGCCCGCTCGCGGAGATGTTGCAATTTGTCTGTCACATTAATTACAGATATTTTCCGGGGTTCCGAGTTTCTCTTAATAAAAACTAGCTAAGCAAGTAAAATGTTGCTATCGTACTTAATATTTCCGAGGGTACACCGGAGTCCATAAGAAAAGTTTGTAGCATCACAAACATAACTTCAAGTATATTACAATAATTAAATAATTTTATTTGTGAAAGTTTGTTTTAATATAAGCTTTCTACGAGTATTAAATATCTGAACTACATTATTACTCGTATCTCCGCTTATCTAAGTAAACTTTTATGATTTGTCTTGTTAAACGTTCAACTCTGGTTTCCACAGCGAATGTTACTACAAGTTATGGTTACATTAAACGTGTCCAACAATACCGTATCGCAGTTAAAATTATTCGTGTAAATTAGCAACGGCGCGATTCCGCTAGATTTACTTACCAATTAGTTGTCAGCGGCCTGCAACTGCAATTACGTACGCTATTGCAACCAGACGGTGAATTAAATTATGTTTTAAAACACCGATATTGGAGCGCAAGTCTACCGTTACGGGCCATTTCATGCGTAATTTGATATTCGGATGACAAATTAGTTGGCAAACGTTGCACCGAACAGCGTCGGTGGAAATTACAGGGCGAGTGACAATCGAGCGTGCGCCCGCGCGCCGCCTTGCCGCCCCCGCCCGCCCTGCCTCGCCGCCCCGCCGCCCCGCCGCCCCAGCAACTTGTCGGCTCTAATTATGGTTTCCTTTAACACACCCCACTTTGATTCTAGAGCTCTAAAGATTAGAGAAACATTGCTAATTTCCCGCTATAAAATGTACTTTTGGTATTCGCACGCGGAACGTTTTATGTAAGTAATTAAGAAGGTTTTGGATACAGTGAGTCGTAAAGGTCGGGAATGTACGTGTTGTGACGTAATACGTTTAACTTTGGTTGTATAATTATGATTTTGTGAAGGTGAGTCTGTAGGTTTCGGTTTGTAGCTTAAGTAATTAATGAAATGAATTAAGAGTATGATCTAGAGGGTGACCATATTTAAGAATACTTTTGCATGTTTGTTTATAAGTAGGTGATTTTGTAAAGATTATATTATATCAGTAATTGTCTTTATCTTTTTATAGCCCTATGAAAAGTTACAATGTATCGTAAAAATGTATTGTATTGTATTCTAAGCAAACTTAAAATTGTTCGATACCCACTGAACATTATCAATACATAGTATAAAACAAAGTCGCTTTCGCTGTATGTCCGTATGTATGCGTTAGATCTTTAAAACTACACAATGGATATTGATGCGTTTTTTTTTAAAGAAAGAGGGATTTAAAAGGAAGGTTTGAATGTATAATATACCCAAAGCAAAGCGAGGGCGGGTCACTAGTCTATAATAATTGAACGAAATGGAATTACATTTCATAGTTTAGGCAAATCAAAAACAACCAGTCGATCAGTTTTTAATCAAAAAACAAAAAAAAAATAATAATCCGAGCGTACTTATTAATATGCAACAAAAGCGTGTGGCGGTGACTCGCCCGCCGGTAATTGGTCGCGTAATTACTGCTTGCTTGTAAAGCCATCATCTTATCATCTCCGAAGGGTATTAGCGAAAAACACGGCCTAGGGGCGCGGGCGGGTGGTAAAAGTGTGTCCACAATTCTTGGTGGTATTGTCGGAGATTGTTTTAATAATATATTATTAGGTAAGAAAGAAAACTAGTAAAGGGTATTTTTTTAGCTAAGCATAATATACACAGATATGAAGTTAGAAGTGAAATCCTTACTAATATTATAAATCCGAAAGTAACTCTGTCTGTCTGTCTGTCTGTATGTCTGTCTGTTACGCTTTCACGCATAGAGTACTGAACCGATTTAAATGAAATTTGGTACAGATATAGTCCAGAGCCTAGAAAAGGATATAGGCTACTTTTTAACCGACTGCGCTATAAGGAAGTAATGTTTTACTAAACGTCTCTACGCGGACGAAGAAGCGGGCGGAAAGCTAGTCGTAAATATAAAGACTTTACAGACACCAATTGTGATCTGAAGGCAGTTCAACCGAAAACACGATGATCGCAAAGCTGAATTCAAAGTAATTCAATTGCAAAATTACAATATTTTCATACAAAATAACAAATTTTCAAGAAATATAGCGCAAAAGAGTGGTTTTGAAAGTTTCTAAAAAAACTTATATTCATTGTACTACTCGTTTTCTCTCTAAAAGCTCTAGAAGAAAAATACTTGTAGTGATATTTTTAAGGAACATGAATTATTCAAATAATTTATATATAATAATGCAATCGATCATTATTAAGAAACTTATCCTGAAATTAACAAAATCCATGGCGACACTAAGCCGCGACTCAAGACTTGCGGCATAGGAGGCGACAGACAACGACTTAGATGGTTATTAATATCTTTAGAAGACTCGGGAAATAAGACGGGCCCTCAAAGGGTAGACGTCAAAACAAGGCAATTATGAGATAGGGTAATTAGTTTTATACATAATCTTTATGTTTTCAGGATTACTTTCGTGGAAAATTGGTAGAGGGAAGCGGCACTTTGTAATTAGCGAAATAAAATAAAAATGCTTATACAGTTAATGTAAGTATTAAATCGAGAACGTGACTCAAATACAAAAAGGTTAAGGTTTAAGTTCATGTAAGAAACTTTTCTCCGTTGATTTTATTTAATGTTTTTTTTGGCTTTTTAAGCCATGCGTAAATATGAATATGACTTTCTCACTGTACCTATTACAGTACATGCTAATGGAAAATTTGATTCAGAAAGCAGATTCCCAGAATATTAATATTCCATTTGCTTTTAGCAACCGGTTCTGGTTATTTGTGATTTCTAATAATTTTATTATTTAATTTTTACAGTGTGAATGTAATTAAGAATTCACACAATTTACATTTATTGAGCGATTGCGACGGTTGTGCATGAAGAGTAGTCCTTAGACAGTATAATCAATATTTGTTTTATCAAAGTCAACTATAACAAACGGCACTATAAGAAAAAGGCTAAGGAATGGTTTCTTATTATTCTAATGTACTATAAGGGTACAATACTTATGGTATATTTAGGGATAAATAACAGCGAGACAAAAACAACAGGTAAATATTAATGAACGGCCCTGATTATGTCATACACCTGAAGGCTTATGCCTAGTAAGTAGCAGCTTTAGCTCATTACTTATTCAATCTTGCGTGGATAGAGACGGCTAGGACTTACGTCGTGGCTGACAGCGAAAGTGATATGTACCTTAATATAGCTTCAGTGGAATATTTAATATTAAGGTCAGCTTACGATATGCACAATCCGATTGGAGCTTTCATCCGAATATAGGCTAAGGGACCATAGCAGTAATATAATTTGAGGTAAATAGGGAAAGGCATCATGTATGATTCAAGAGTACTCCGTTGCATCTGGTAAAAAGATATTTAATTATTTCATGTTACTTTATGTCAGTCGTTCAAAATCAATATTAATAAATGTATTCAAAGGATTTTCGTTTCGTTATAGAATTAAAACTGAATTAAAGTAAAGTATTTCTCACTCGACCACGGCTTGCAAAGTTAACAGAGGGTAATTATTTTGGTAGAGTTTGTATTTTCCATTGCAGCGCTTCAACCAAGGCTCTCCCATGAAAATAGTTGTATCTTTGCATTTTTAGAATTCTATCTGTTAATTGCTTCTTTCATCCATTTGATATTATTACGAAGTTGCATATAGTTATTTTTATGTCATATCAAAACCCACATATAGTCTGTCTCATAATCAATTCTGTAAGTAGGTAAATGTTACGAAATTATACGTTAAAGTAATATACGGTTTTATAACAAGGACGCGTACTTACGAGAGACCCGCCTTAAGCAGGTTAATCTCATGTTAAATAAAAAATTAAGGTAAGTACATCTGAGTCACGTGGGTAGCGTCTGGATTTAATACTAAATGGCCGCCGAGAGTATTACACACAGAAAATGTTATGTTTCTCCGAGAAACAGATGGTTCAGTATTCACAGGATTCGAGTATATTGCGGGGATTACGTTTCTATTTTATGAACTCATACATGCAGACATAAGATTCGACGAATTACATATTTAAATGATTTGCAGCAGGTTGCAGGTAAATTAAATACTTTGATGAAAACGGCAACAATTCAACAAGTAAACTATTGTATTGGCATCTTCTTAAAAGCTAAAGTGCGGAATAATGCTTTTAAACATATGATAAATTTCGAATAAGTAATACTATACGCGAACCTTACAAATACCTGAATAGTTTTTTTGTGGATAGATCAATAAATTATCTGATGTTAGTAACACCTAAATTACTCCTAGTCACTTATCTGCTTATTTACTAAGAAGCTTACTGGGTACTGAGCTCAGATGTATCTCAATTCACCTTTTCAAAGATTATGTTTTCAAACATAAATAACCTATCCTCCCAAATATCGGAGAAACGAAAAGCTACATCCTATTTGTAAGATATGTCAGCAACTGTTCATTCGCATCCCATCAACCCGTCACTCGGTAAATGCCAGCAAAAAAATAGGCGTCGACCGTCTGGGCGGTCCGGCGGTGGTCAACCCGGCGTCGAAACTGACTGACGGCCGGCCTCTAAGAGGCTCCATTAACCACCAACTCCAAGGGCTCAGCGGAGATGCGAACGCGTTGTAATAAATAAAGCGGTTGAGTCAGATAAATTATCTTTGACTCGCGCACAGCACCCCTGACAAATTGTCTGTCATAAAAGCTAAAAACAAATTTGTACCGAGATGGAAAACTTTATAAATAACTCGGATTGTTTTGTTGCGACTCGGGAAAAATGCTTTTTGTAAAGTCTCGCATCAACGGCGCGAGCAATAATGTGATTATTAATCTGTTATTGTGCAAATGGTACGCGAAAGCGAGTTTCATTGCTAGCTGTATCAGATAGAGCCGGGGACTCGATGTTGTTAAAGTTTTAATTGCTTTTATCACGGGCATTTGCTTTTAAACTCTGGAAATGCGTGTGAAATTATCAAATTGTATATTTTAACGAGGCCTTGAATATGATAATTTAACTAATATGGATACTTTTGAGCTTAGGCCGATACGAGTACCAACTATTTATGTTTAAGTTACCTCGGTAACAAGCATTATTAAAAAAATGTTTTGTCACCCATGTTGTAGATCTAATAACATTCGGTTCATTATTTTAATTAGAGACGACAACACCCCGCAATGCAGATCAGTAGGATAATTGACAGCGTAGTTTAATGGATTACGTGGATGAATATCCTACCTATTTATACACGCATATATAATGCCTCATAAACATGAAAAGTAAACTTTGTTTGCGCGTTGAAATAAATGCGGGGTTTGTTTTGTGTAGATCTGCTCCAGAAATAAGGCAGAATGACCATTCACATTAAAACACAGCAGTGCATATCAATGCCTTATTAGCAATACTAGTTATTCGCCTTATGTCGTTTATCTACCCGACACATATAATACCTACCATATACCTGCCAATCAAGTCGGTTTTAAAGTAGGAAATGTCCATTGCTAGTTTAGTTACTATTAATGCGGACAGTAAGGTCCTGTTTACGAGTAGGACCTGCACATCCATGACGGTTCACGTTAAGCCCACCTAACGATTGTTATGATTCGCAAGCACTGCCCACAATACCGTGCCAGACACCAACAGACGTATAATAAGCGCGCAGTACAAATGGCTGATAATTAGTGACAAAGGGAAACATCACCGTCCATCAATACGGCTGACGGGCTGCATGTTAATTGGTTAGTGCGGACAATGGCTGGCGGACACGCGCGCGTTATTACGACATATTGTTCCGATTCAAACAAGAATACACTTTCTCCACAATAGAGCCTGAATATGTTACCGAATACAAATGCTAACTCGATCGTATGACTATTTTACCTGGTGCATAGGTATATCAATGGACTAAAGTGGGGTTTAAGCAGCTTTACTGATGCTTGATGTGATGGACTCTACCTTACCTCAGGGGATTTTAGGAGTAAATTTAGTCTGTATGTATTATGAATGCCTTAAGACCTTGTTACTTGTAAGTTCATCGTCTCTTTATTGACATTGAGTTCAACGAGAAATGAGTTGAATTTTTATAATTAACATAATTTAATGATCGACATGACTCCTTCGCGTATTCTTTTATTAATTACTAACGCGAGTGTTGGGCAATGCCTATTGTACCTGCCGATCTCATATTTGGACCCACATACCTCACACCTCCCACCCTACCGCTTACCATCAGGTTTGATTTCCTAGCCGAAGAAATATTTATGAATGATGATGAATATTTGTTTCTTTCTGAGATATAATGTGAATGATCTGTTATGACTCTACCATAACCAGAATCTCCCTTATATTATATACCTACCTTACTATCAATTTAAAGTGACCAAACGGAAATTAATTGCTGTTCAATAGAGAACGCAACAGAATCCACAGCTGGCCATTAAATTAGTGTGCTTATCATTTCCAATGCCCCTCCTTCGTATTAAAACAACTACTTTAAAACAGGCGAGTCATGGCGTTCATTAGTCATTGACCTAACAACAAGAGCGGCAATAAAATAACCCCTTTTACGATGTGTTAAGTGGAAACGAATCATATCCTATCATCAATCATAATTCTTCCCCCCCTCAGCTACCTCCATCAAATGGAATCCTACTGTTACTAATTAAATTAACTTTGTTTTTTTACCCTTATAGCGAATCGTGTTAGTTAAGGCATTATGCAATTAAAACTTAGCGAAAAAATGTATCAAAGTATTTTTTTTGTATATACATATCTACTGGTCGACATCCGTGTTTGTGGACAGTTTTTGTTACATGAAAGCGAAAAGGTTTCTATGATCATCAAGATCTCTCTAATAAGCCCTAAGATCTGTTCAAAAAATAAAGAAGAAAGAGGATTCTCGTTCCAACTAAGAATAAATCATAGCAGAGAGACTGATTGTGTTTTCAATATAGCTTGATATTTAAAATGTCTTAGATGGCATTAAAAAATATCTCATAATATTTTTTCAAGCTTGAACCAAAATACTGTAGATATTACTTATTACTAAAACCACTAAAAGCCTCGATCAAAATGGTTATAAAAAAAGATGTTGAATAAAGTAACTCTATAAAGGACAGAATTCAATTTCACCCGAAGACCGGGCAAATTAAAATGAGTGAGACCTTTTTCTGCCAAAGTAAAATCAAAACTAATTGTTACTATTAATCAAAGCGAACATTCGTCGAGAAAAAGTCGTAAATGAGTGCTCAGTTAGCTGTACAAATCGAGACTTCACACTCGGTACGTAATATATTATTTAGGTTCAATTTAAAAGCTAACGTGTTCGGAAATGGCGGTCTTGTATCGTGAATAAGCAAAATTGCGCTTGGGTAGGGTCTTAGGGTTGTACCCCTATAATATATTAATGACCCACTCTGTTGCATGGCCAGCCCGTGAGACTGCAGGACATGATACTCGTTATATTTCAGCTACATCATGCTTTATACTATTCTACTTTCATACATGTATATTAGGTACTCAGTTATCATTATTTATATGGTAATGATCGGGGAATATTACATAAGTTAATATTCGTAGGAATCTTGTACTACTCGCTGTAATTGGCCTGTACATTATTCTTGCTAATTAACATTGGAATTACTTGGCTTTACTTACAGTATTTCAAATGAGTATCTTTTGGTTAGTACTCAGGTCTGTGCTCAGTATAATTGTGATTAAAAAGAAACACAATTTGGTACTTCTATCGGATTGAATCAGGTTGTATTACGACTGTATAATTCAGTCTTATTAAGTAACAACACTTTTTGTGTTGTGGATTATAACAAACCTGAGGAGCTCTAAGGGCGCATCTTATAAAAAGTAAAAGGTATATTATTTTTATTTGAAACTTTTTGGACGCTTAGTGAAACTAAGGATTTGGTAGTACAAAACTATCTTATTATGTTACCTTACTAAGCTTAAGCTAAGATCTACATAACTATGTACCTACACTTAGTAAGCAAATTAATACTCGTATTTGAAATTTGAAGTAGTTTATAGTTTGAAACCTTTACCACTTAATATCCATTGTGCTGCTTGAGCTAAATCAGTAATATATTTTACTTTAAATCTCATTAAAAAATCACGCTTAAATCCTCACCCACGCCCGCAAATGAAAATAACTAATTTGACACCAGAGGAATAGCGTCACTTTTTGCCCCACAAAAAATGGCGGAGTGGTTTTGGTAGTAAATAGATTCAGTAAAGCATTTTTCATGTCCCCGCGGGGTCGGCCGCGCGCTGTCCACCGAATGTTTACGAGAATAACACAACATGCATAAACTAGCGATCGCTGAAAAGATTCCATTGTCTATCTTCACTGTCTGTTTATACTGGGTTAATTGGCTTTCGAAACGATTAAGAACAACTCTCAAAATAGGGCCATCCTTATTTTGATATCTTTACGAACTTATTTAGATTTGCCTAGTCAAGATTTTTTTAAATAATACTATTTTGAAGCTAAGTCTCCATGGAGCTAGGCACAAATTAGCCCTGCATGATTTATTTGCTTTCATGAATACATTTATCATTTTATACCATGTCATCTATAATATCACTGTCATAAATCTTAGATTTATGTATTTTACATAAATCATGTATTGGCCTGACGGCAGGCAATAAATGATTAACTACGGCCGAGTTAAAACAAAAGCCCTCCTGTAATTCAAAACTGAAATATAATAATTTAAAAAAATCGTTCAAAATGATACAATAGAGGTTTAAAAAATGTGGTTTGAGCTATGTGTCAGTTTGAGGTTTAATTAAAAATTATAATAAATTCATGTAAATTGACACGTTAAGAACAATTAATTGAGAATATAATATCTTTAAACTGCATCGTCTATGGCACGGTGAAACCATCGTCTATAATAAATAATATGTACAAGTGTTGTCAACCTTTCATTGTAGCAAACAAAAGCATTCGTCGTAGTCCGTAGCGTTCTTTTTAAAAATGGCGCTGTCTTGTAGTTTATACATTTAGTGACGCGTCAAAGCGTGCGGCCAAGGCTCCGGGGAGCGGGCATCGCCCAGTCAAAGCACGTAGTCCGCACTTAATGTATTCGAATAACGTTGGAGGCAGTGTATGACGCCGTAACACGTCGCCTAACTACGTACGCCGCACGACGTACGTACGTTAATTACGTAAAATTGTGACGTCACATGGGAGGATCGCGCTCGCCTGCACAGGTGTAGTTAAGCGGATGCAGTTGAGAATTTACTGCTGTTTAGTTATTATTCGATTTTTGTTCCGCTCGCAACTTCTGACCGTGAAATAATGGGTTTGAGACTTGTTTTATTCGCTCGTTGTTGTGTTGTTACGTGTTTCGTGGCGTATTTAAAGCATGATAAGGTTTATTTAGAATAGCAGAATAGTTGATGTTCTTGTTTGTAGGCTGCGATGGTCAATGCTTTAACGAGATTCTTTATTACATAAATATATTCTAAAGTTAGGTGAGGTTAGGCCTATTTTGTAATGTATATGTTTGTTTGTTCCAAGTCTACGCGTGTTTATTAATCTATTTATGGATATAAGCATTTGGATTGTAATATTGTTGGCACCGACATCCAAAACACAAGTCTAAGCCACTTATCTCGGAATAAAATAAAGTATGTTTGGTATATTTTCGGACAGGTATTGAAAACGGCTTACCAGATTCACACGAAATACGTATTTACAATGCTTACTACCTTATACAAAACAGGTTCACAGAAAATATTATTTTGTTTGCATTAAAGTAAATTTCACTAGAAAGAAAAGAATTCACAAAACTACAATCCGCGAACCCTCTGCGTTTTGCGGCCCCAAAGAAAATGCAGTCAAAATGTAATGTAGAAGGTGAATCAGACTACTTATCTACATTAAACGTAGTGCAGAACATTAGGGACAGGGAAAAGAAATTTAGTTCCGGTTTCATCGAGGAGAATACCGCCGTTGTTCGGCGGCCGGTGCCTAATGCATTTACAATGTCTCTTAAGCCTCGGTAATGAGCTTGTTAATTAGATTTTTTTGGACTGTTTTTCATTAATAGAACTGTGGATAGTAGGGTAAGAGAAGTGTTGTGCTTTTAGTTAGGTGTTCCTTCGGTAAAAGTCAGGTTTCACTGGAATATGTGAGTGTTTCTTAATGTAGGTTTGGTTCCATTGTGTATGATATTTACGAGTACAATAATAAATTATTACAACTCAAAGCATGTACCAGTATTGTATGTCGCAGTACCAAATGTTATAGATATCAAAGAAAATATAAATGATAAGAAAACGTGAATGGCAAAATATTATCATAAATCTATTTTCTTAAACAATGAGCATCCTACCCTTTAAGTTTCAAGAAATATTTTAGGAAAAGTTTTTGGATATTTGGTAAATTATTTACAAGCCAGGGAAATGGATTGATGATTTATATAAAGAGCACCTATTAGCACAATTACACGTTGAGTGCTAAGGCCTACTCATATATCTCAGGTATTTAGAAAAGCGATTAGAGAGGTTCCAATATCAAGAGTAATAGCTCCAAAATTAGGATCGTTCTTTTTATAAAAGCTCGTAAGGTGAGACTTTCTGTTTGATAAATAAAACATCACCTGTATAAAGGCTTTTGAGGGTCTCTTGGTACTTTGAGATTAGTCCACACTTACGTTATAAGTAGGTACTTACACTTTTACACACATGACTAGTCTAGACGTCGACAAACGATAAAAGATTTATTTTATCCTTAATAATTTAATTAAGGCATGGAAATAGTTCATAATCAAATTTGTTCTTTAACCTACTTGTAACTAAAATGTGTCTTCTAATCTTCTGGCTATAGACGTTGGTAGTTATATGCCCTCAAGAAACGGAGTAGATACAGGAACTAAGCTGTGACTAATTACTTTCGCAGTTTCTTACATAGTGCGCAAGCCGAAGGATAATTAAAAACTTTCTAATGAAGATTACAAAAAGTAAGCCACTAATTCCCCTCGCCTGTGGCTAAATAAAACGAAGTAAACGGAACTAGGATTAAAAATGTAAATTAGTGTACATTCTCAATTCTAAAGTTTAAAGTATTTTCCTGCGGATAAGTTTAAATTAATGTGGACCGACAAGGCGAGCTGAAGGGCCTTAGTCGGGAGGGGCCGTCAATTTTTTATTAGCGCCGGCATTCTGTTTCCGAAGAATCCAAGGGTTGAGCTTTGGCTTTTGTGCTTTAATTACACATTAGACCACTTTATTGAATTCGACACGTCAAATTTGTCTCGTGGCTCCGCCGCCCGCCATTCACTCCGCCGTCGGTATGCCGAGTATTCGCGATCCTCCAATGAGAGCTAAGATTAATTTCGGGGGCTTCAAGAGCTCAAAGGAAATTTTAGAATATAAGTGCATTAATAAAGGTTTCAGCCTCTCGGTAGGGCACTCTTTTATCACAAAAATGTCTTTATTAAATTTGTGGGCTTTTATGTGCATATTCGGCGACTTTATTACGTGAAAGCTTCCGTACACTGTTGCGTTTCGGTCCGGATTTTATAACCTTGTTAAATAAAAGTAACGAGATCGGTTTTGTCATACGCAGCTGGAACTGTTTGCATTAGATTAAATTGTTGCTTTTGACTATCACAGTCGAATAGAATAATTGAATTGTTGGAATGCGAAAAACGTTTTGAAATGGAAAACGGTTGATGCTAGTGTTGTTGTTGATGTGGCATTTCCACTTTATTGGACGGCGTTCAAAGCGGATTCCGGTGTTGATGTTTATATGGAAATTTTACGTGTTTGATAAAAATGTATGATTAAAGTGCTCGTTTCTCTTTCATATTATAACTCTGGCTGATTTTCTGTCTCAAAAGAGTCAGTTGTTCCCCCATAAAATAATTTAATAAGCCTGTGTTGATAATTTTAATAAAATAATTTTCATTTCAAATGTGTAGTGGTGCATTTGTCGTATAGCGCTCAATAATTGCCAATACCCTTTTTGTTTTTTCCCCAGGATGACCTCACTCCATCTAATCGTAAGCGTTCGTGAGGTCTACATATGTGATCGACAGGCACAATAGGCCCTATTAAGCCTGTCGACATCACCCTGAAGGCCTGCTTAGATACCGTTTCACGCTCCGCCTGAATAGCCCGGGATTATGGGACTTTACTCTAGAAATTTGTCATAAAGTACAGGAAACTGATTACTAAGGGACTAACCTGTGATGGCTTGAGCTGGAGTGCCCCGTCGTGGAGGTGGACATCGGAGACCGTGCAGGGTACGAGCCTGCGCCGGCGCCTCCCTCCGATAGCACGAACTCTGCAACAAGAAATACCGATATGTTACTATGAATTCAAATCCGAACATTGACTAGTCTGCTTAAAAATAAGACCTGAATATGAGATATTGAAGAGTCATTGCCATAAATTCAGCCACGTAATAACCCGCTTTGATATATATTAGGAAAATCAGAATAGTGATTGAGTTGCAGTAGAGCAAGATATCATTTTTTTGATTTTCTAAACGTTTAAAACCGCTCGTGGAAACTCTTTTAATAAAATATGGTTGCTAAATCCTGAATCATGAGGTGGTAGAGATAGTCCTTACAATCTTAGACGTATGAGATTACATTTTCGAGAAAAGAAGGTTTAAAACAATAAATAAATAATAATTAATATTTGGAATATCTTCAATTACGGCCTTCTGACTCAAAACTAAGCAAGATACTGATAGAACTAAATACATAGATATTTATACATGTTAATAGATACTTAAACCTATTATTCACATCAAGACAAGGAACAAACACTTTCACATGAATGTTTGTTTTGGTGGGAATCTAATTCACGATTTGGGAACGCTACCTTAGCCAGGGTCACTAACCACTCTTCCGCTGAGCCAGTCAATCAAATTTGAAAGCCTTACCAAAATAAGTGGAAGAGATGACTAAAACAAAATGTATTTGGTAAGATAGTATGAGTATATAATATCTATGAGATTAATTTATCGTTGCAAAATTTACCTATTAAAATAATTTACGTGTAGATACATATTAATATTTATTAAAGACTAGTGACCCGCCCTCGTTTCGCTTCTGGTATATCCAGACATAAGACTATTATGAGCTAGATAGATTTCTCGTCCCCGAAAACCCCCAGTTACCAAATTTCAGCGAAATCGTTAGGGCTGATTGAGAGATCACATGCTTTTTCAAGCAATCAGCGCCATCTGCCGGGCTGATTTGAGAATCCAAACCATTCCGGGCGCCACTCAAACGCATACAGAAAAAATCATTTATATACATATCAAAATAACCAAAATATTTAACAATAAATCGAATCTAATATAATAATGATACAAAAAAATTGAGAGCCTTCAGTATAATAAATTTGTGTATTCTAATGTATTTTTACTGTTACGTCGGGCAAAATAAAAAAAAAACATGGTTACCGTACCGTCCCCGTGTGTTCCAAACGTCCGTGTTTGTGCGCTGTACGTTCGGCCCGTGGCGTTATGTCATTTGCATGTTACGTATATTTTCCTTAAAAAGCACGACATACTGACATGTGCCAACGAACTTTTGCTCCGAATTTTGTGTGACTTTGGGTAGATTTACGTTTTTCGCTGCCAAAACACGATTGCAATAATTCGAGGGGTTAGCAAGAATTGAACGTGTTTATGATTTTATTTTGGATTTTCAAAAAATATAGGTGCAATGATTGAGTTTTGTCTGCAAATGATCTTATGCAGCAATTTTGTGGTAAAAATTGAAAAAGAAAATACAAGCTGAGGCAGTTTGAAATTCAAATTGAGTCAAACATTTTGTATTAAGGTAATGATTTCTAAATATCACAATATTCGCATAAAACTTTTATATTACCTTTAACAGGCGCACACATAAATGTAGAGACATTTCTCTTAAGGCAAGCATTGAGTTTACATTTTAATTTACCACCAGTATCCCATCCTGAAATTGTAAAAAATGTTCCGTTCTTACTTAATGGGTATTCGGAGCCTGATTGGCTCAGCGATGAATCCTAAACAGAAAACAACCGCTCCAAGCCCGTCTGGCCGGACCTCACAGCCGACGGCTATCAATACGTCTCCGAGGGATCGACACCGCATTTGTTTGTTCCCACATTTAGTATCAGTTTCTCTTGTCGACGGAGAATTCGTTTAGTAATATAGTGATGGCGAGATCGGTTGGTTTTTTTGGTGGTTAGCGCTGCGTGAATTACTGGTAGAATCCGGGGTCTGGCGATAAATTGTTAATGGGTTTTACTCCACTACAGTATCCCGTTAGTTAGCTTGATTAGTCAAATATAAATATAGGTACATAATTGTATTATGAAGAATCTATACCATATGTAGATTAAACTGCCTCATAACATAATAAACGAGGTTTCCAAAGCAGTTGAATAAGAAGTAACAAGAATCCTCTTCAAAATCTATAACAAATGTCATGTTTTTGTACCTAGGTGTGTTGCAAATAAATATTCTATTCAAAATATCACATGCCATCGCATCCGATTTTTTTTAAATACAGTGAAACCTGATTAAGTGAGACCTGGATAAGTGAGAAACCTCCATATCTAGTACTCAATCGGAGGTCCCAACACTTTCGCACTGCATTACCTCTGTTAGTGAGACGATGCAAACCTCTATATCTGGAATTCGTTCTTTCAATTTATCTTTCTTATTTACCTCTGTTACTAAGACAGCGAGTGTATTTCATATGTACAAACCTGTGTTTCTGGGATAATATCATATTGTATGTTTGCTTACTTATTCATATTCTATCCACAAATTTCGCACTTACTGAAAATTTCAATTACCTCCAGTTTTAGTTTTACTTCACTATAATACAGATGTTTGTTTGAAAAACGTCGGATAAAAATATCCGTTTATGAAAGTGGAACAATGAAGTTTGTGCGGGATTTAATGTGCCAAAATGTACTCTTTGTAGAATCATTCAGAATTAAAATTAAATTCAATCACAGAGTTCAGAAGGACAAGGAAACCTGAAACGTTTACTTTTATCAGAATATCCTGAACTTGAACAGTGCAGTAACTTAAGCAAGTTCGGAACAAAATGTACCGATAAGTGCACTGATGATGATTAAAGCTGATTTAGAATATTTACGTAACACGTTTTTTATTATTCGCACCTCTATATCTGAAATAACCGTTTTTTTGACCTCTGTTAATCGAACCCTCTGTTATTGAGACAGATATTTATTTATACCTGGATATCTGAGACACTGGGTAAGTGGAATACCTCTATAAGTGAAACAATATTGCTGGTCCTTGGCTGTCTCACTTAACCAGGTTTCACTGTATATACTTAGATACAAACGGAGGCACGGGTTACAAATGCTGATTTCAAAGTATTATTACGTCCTAGGATCCAAATGTGCTATAGATCCATTAGAATAACAAGTCTAAAACGGCCTTAAATCCAGAACGTACCTAAAAGAACATCCAAAATGGAGTCCGCTCCGCTGCAACAGACCACCGACTATCAATCCTCGTGTCGGGTATCGACAGAACATATTTTGTTTGCTCTCACATTTTTGTCTCGGCACCGTTCGCCGGCGCCGGTCAATCCTGGCAGAGCATGATCGATGCCACCGTTAGCACCTTGCGGCCCACTCCCCTTGATAAGACACCATATATCTTATTGCCTATTATAGAAACACGTGAGGAGCCTTTTATTTCCGATGTCGTCATAGATGCGTAATGAATAATTTATTTCTATTGCGTTCGGCGACGGCTGATGTTTATTTAAGACGCTGAAAATATTTGCCGGTTGAGATTTGTAACTGTAAATGCTTTAACGATTTCTGTATGCTTTTCTAGATTTACAAAGTGTCGCAGAACACAAAAATAGCTTTTATGCAGAGTGCTGTTTTTTTTCAAAGCTTATCGTATTATTTAAAAATTATCATAATTAAGTTGAAATTATCTAAGCACAGATATAACAAGATTCTGAACTATTTACCAAGTTTGAAAGGTCGGAACTCTTTGACTAAATTCTCTCAAATATAACTCAAATGATTCTGATTAATTTTGTAATAATGTAGCAAATTATATTTTCTACTAAGTATTGTAACAATATCTGTCACAAAATCTCGTTAATGAAGAAATTACTTGTAACTCAGTAATTGCCGTTCACAATCCAATGGATTGATACACGGATAACATAAATTAACTCCATTAAATTCGTGTGTAATCTTTCACGTATGAAAGTCTCGACATTAATTTATTAGCGTAGGTATACAATTCAAGTGTTATGTGTTTTATTCACGAATGTAATAATATTATAAATAAAAACAAATTACGAGCAAATAATTTAAAAAAGGCATTGCGTTAAAATGAATGTTTTGCAAATAGTTAAGCGGAAAATACACGAATGCCACTTTGTAGCCGTACCTAGTAGTTTATTTCTAAAATATGACTAGACCGTATTTATTCAAGCTAAAAACCATACTTATCTCCCGAAAAGGTACCACAAATCCCCGACTCGTAATAGCTGGCAGCTGAAGCGTAGGCACCGTCTATCATTTATACTTGTTACCATCTTTCGTCGTAATTTGATGCGAATCCATAACTTTGAGCGATGTTAAAATGGGAAAACTTACGTTACACTATCTCATCTCGGAAATTTTATAATCGACGGTAAATGAAAATTGATCGTCGCTAACTAAGATAAGTTCCCGAAGTTCTGACGGAATGAAAGTGCCGGCGACGACGCAGCGTCGCGGCGCGGGGAAACAAAATTGTTTCTCGCTGATTTACTTCCGCGCTAAGTAATTATGGTTCAGATGAGAAAGTAAAGTGTGCGATACTCAATTATAAGCTCTTTACTTACACTTTATTTTGCATCGCAGAAATATGGTTTTGGCCTATTAGATTATAAAAACAATAAACGACTATCACACGAGACACAAATACCCACTGCGGAACTCAACCCTCTTTTAAGTTGTCCCACGGCATCCGCCCTTTGTTTCCAGCTCCAGTCTACCCAACGACCCTTCTCAGCCCAGCTTTGTTGATACTATATCGTCTATTAAATTGCTTATGAAAAATATATTTATCCAAGGTAACCAGAAAATCACAATATATGATTTTAAACTGTCATGGTCACACACATTAGAAAACTGAAACTGTCCGGGATATTTACCATGTTGTTGTGTTTTAATGAGCTCCCGATATTTCGGCACTGTTGCAAGCGCCATGATCACGGATGAACTCATCCATAGCGCCATGATCACGGATGAACTGATCACGGATAGCGCTTGCAACAGTGCCGAAATATCGGGAGCTCATTAAAACACAACAACATGGTAAATATCCCGGACAGTTTCAGTTTTCAGAAAATCACAATCGTATAAATCACTAATGGAAGTCATGTTCCAAATTAAAAGCATTTCAGAAATGTTTTCCACAATTAACCTACGTTACATAAACACAAGAAAGTGACGTTAAATAATAAATTAGACACAAAGTTTGCGAAAACTTGGTACAATCTTCAAAGGGCCGTAAACGAGATCAAGTAATTTAAGCCGAAATAAGCAAAATTACTCTGGCATTGTCGGCTTCTCAGCAACGTAACGGAAAACTGGCCCGCAAGTGGAGGTACTTCCACAAAATTAAATTTAAGCTCGTGTAACATGATTAACTCTAATATTTCGTGAAAAATGTATGATGGATATTAGAATTCAACCTTTTGTATAATTTGTATGAAGATCCCGTAGTGCTTCCCTGCAAAGCTGATGTCCGTCCGTTCTTTGGTATTCAGGGCGCGGGTTGAGGGAAAATTAAGGTAGGCCGCAGCGGACATGTGGACTTTGATTCCATGCCGATTTTTGTGCGTAAAAATAGCGGCCTGCTCATATGGTATTCATAAAGGTCCCCCGCAAAAGACACTTTACGTAGAAGCATTTTGTATAGCCTGTCATATCTTTATGTAAGAATATTGTTTAATATTAATTCGTGTCCACTTTTATTAAGTTTAGAGTCACTTCAATACTCGTACAATTTATTATTTCAATGAAAATGTTAATCTATTACTAGATTACCTCATGTTGCCTGTGTGACAATGTTTATCGGTAGCATACTCTTTTTAAAAGTAGATATAAAGGATCTTAAATACATATTTAACTTTGTTCGAAAACAATTATAGAAAAACATCATAATCCCAATCGATAAAATAAAACAATGATAAACATAGTTAAATTAAACCAATAAACAACAAATAAAAGTCAAAATACGAGATGGATGATGCTCAATTATTGCGTAAGACTAAGAATTTAATCTCAACTTAAATGAAGGTGATTCTCTTATAACTTTCCAACACAGTCGCTAATAACGAAACTTGCGGTTAATAGCGGGTGGGGGAGGGAGGATGGCTTAGGGGAATTTCGAGACAATTCGCTGGGAAAATCTGCCTTTGTCGAACTTGTAATATAGGTATTATATTTGAAACATTACAGTTGCTATGTAAATAGTTGGGGCAAATTGCAAATCTTTATCACAGTGTTTCGAGTTTGCGATGATAGCTTTATGCTATTACGCAAGAGAGTTATGAATTAGCTGGTTAAATATAATTTAAGTGTATAGAGATACACTTTTTTAAAGAAAAGTGACGCATTTAGTTATTATGTCTTGCTAATTTTGTTCTTAATGTTTATGGTATACACTTTAAATATGAATCAATAATAATATAAATAAATGGTAAAAGAATTAAAAACTTTGCACGCAGTTGATTCATACATGTAATGAAAATCGTACTTACTGCAATATTACTTGCAATGTAGAGAGTTAGTACAAAGAAAATATAATCACTACGTTTAGTTAGTTCTAGCGGCCGCCCGTGACTTTGTCCGCGTATTAATGGGTTTTAGTAGCAAGGATGAATTAAAACAGCCTACATGCCTTGTAAAATTTGCTATTTATTAGTGGTAGTTCCGTCAACGTTCTCCCATAGTACGTTCCCCCTCCCATAACCACCATGGGGGTCGAATTTTGAAAAAAAGTAGCGCTGGTGTCTTTTCAGTGTGCCAGCTACCTCCATACCAAGTTTTATGAAAATCAATAACCACGTAAAAGTTCTCCCATAACTAATTTTTACCCCGCCCACCCCCAATGAGGCTGAATTAAAAAAACAAAAAAATGCACTGGTGTCTCTCCGGAGTGTCAGCTACCTCCATACCACGTTTTATAAAAATCGACAAACACGTAAAAATTCGCCCATACTAATTTTCAATCCCCCCCCTATTTTTAAAAACGGTATCTTCAGTAAGATATTAATTTTAAAATTTTGAGCTTTTTCAGAATATACTGTTAATTATACAGAAAAAAAACAAACCTTCACAAAAAAACGTTAGTGAAATAAAGACTTGAGACCTTATAACTGCTACGTTACCCCATCCATAAAATATGAAATGGCATCCTCACTAATGGTAGGTATTTCGCCTATACCTGAACTAATACATACATTTATAAGGTGTCCTAGGTGTTTGTCCTCTGGCCCGGCGTCCCACACATCCTGAGATTATAAAGTCTGATATCGTTATAAATATTTAACGCGACAGTACCTACGTAATGTCAGCATCGATAGAGCCAGTAATAAATGGAACGCTTCCAGATTTATGTAAACCTATATGAAGTATGAATAACGATACAACATAATATGTAACGGTGATACATTAATATTGACACCTCATGTGACTTAACAGTTTCGTTATAACTCAAAAGTTTTACGGTAGCAGTTAAAACGTAATAGTCCACCGAAAAAAGTAAAAAAGTCAGAAATGAAAGTAAATACAGTCAACTTCATAATAGGGATGCTACTTCATAATCTCATTCGGGTTCTCTATTTACATAGGTATATTTATACCCACCAATAGAGATTATGTTTATACCTACCTAACATTATTTGCTACGGGAGGTGGGTGTTTAAGCCCGGTGGTCAGAAGTTCGTCAAGCGGGACGTGGTCGGCGGAGGAGGGTCTCGCAAAGATCAAAGGTTAATCCTTGCATTCGGTATTAACGCGCTCTTTTAATATTTACCTCACTGTATCATTTACTTTGTACACTGTGGCCGTAAGAGCAGGCTTTCAGCGCACGCCGCGAACATATCGAATCTTTATGAGATCATTAAACATATTTTTACGAGGACGCCGCGGTGTCCTATATTATTACGGGGGTGAGTTAGCGGCGCAGACATTTCATTGGTCAGTAATTCAGGGAAGTGAACCTTGTCGGAATTGACAACGTTCGTGTAATAAAGCATTTATGGTGCGTTATTGCAGCGGCCGCGATGGAGCGAACTCGACGTCCGTAATAAACGAAATTTTATGCGCTATTATTTCTTTTTTCATTATTGACTGAGGGCGCGGGTGATTGAATGTACGTTTTGCCGCTTGTAGCGGAATTTTTACCCGCTTAATGCAATAAAAAATGCATGGTGAATTCTTTTAAGGTAACTGTAATGTTTTGATGAAATAAACATCAAAGTATTAATCAATTATTATGTACGTTATTAATTTTTACACGGGATAGATGCACCATTAACATAAACCATTTAAGTGGTTATGAACTAATGATTTTGAATATTACAAAAAAAATTGCTACATGGAAAAACAACAAATCATCGACATAAATCTTAACTCACTTAACTGTACATTACGTCGACAGTAAGTTGTGTTTTTACTCCTTCTTATTTCCTTAATGTTTCTTTTCATAAAAAAGCAATATTATCTTCAGAGCTCAGAAGTGTCCGTAGGAACAAGCCTAATTGAGTTAGCTTACTTTGCAAACAGCTGGAGAAAGGTTTTATTGGAAAGTTCTCTTCTACTTTGAAATATTAATAACTTATTAAGATAATAATCCGTTTTCATTTGCGTGTTAGTCTTTCACAAACAAATTATGTAATCTTCTAACGCGGATCTGAGATATTTAAAGTTTTAATCTAAAATTCTGTTTGCGACACAAAAGGGGTTCTAGTGCAAACCCTTAAAGCTTTTGTATTAAGCTCTGCCTATTATCTGTTATTTAACAAAGAAAACAGCCAAGTATGAATAATTTTTCATATTTTATAATTTTAGTATTTTATGTATTTTTTTTGTTCTGCATAAAGATAGGTACCTAATCATTTAAAAAATTTAAACATTATAACATTTATACATTCCGTCCGTCCTTTGACAATCAATGAAATTTTAATTAAATTGGATATACCATTTCCTCATACTGCTTTACCAACCAGTAAGCTCTGCGAATACTTTTGTAGCAGCATAATTACAGTAAACAGATCGCGCTCGGAAGCTAATAAAATGCCATGTCAATTCGCCAAATTACAGAGCTAGTAGGTATGTAATTCAACGAAATCAGGGAGGGAAGCACATGTAATGAAAGCAGATACAGGGGTGTTGGTACGGACTTATTCAATTCGTTTGCGAGCTCATCCTGACACTCGGGTAAGTAGATAGTTGAGATTTAGCCAGGGAAGCATCCAGAGCCGCTAATGTGTACTCAGAAAGTAGTCCGCCTCAAGAATTGGCCGCTTAAGTACCTACGTGGAAACTTACTACCCATTAGTTACTTGCGAACACATTAGAGTTTAACTTTTGTTTCTCTTAGCAGTAACTAATAGCGAATGGACCGGTATACTTGAAGGTTATCTTCATCGCATAATGATTCGGTGTAAGCCGACCCCTTAAGCGCACTAGGTCTCATTGCGTATTAATTAGAAAACTGAGTATGTCCGGGATGTTTACTACCGATCATGTGGCGCTTGCAATAGGGCCGAAATATCGGGACTTGTCATTACAGTTTAAAGTTAGGTATATATTACTTTTTAAATATAGTTAATACTGATAAAAAATAACTGGATAATTTGGAAACAAATTAGGTGTTCTATAATAATTATTGCACAATTTTATTGTAGATATTTAAGAAACCTAAGATTCTCAGTATTAAACAGGCCCTTGAAAACAATGTATACTGCTTTTTTGCTCGACTTAGCGGGGGCACTCCTGTGCTACATAATATTTAATGATTGCTATTGTATAATTCAGGTTTTTGCAACTATTATCTAAAATTTCCATCTTCCTTACTTTATTTCAGCTAAATATGATTCATTCAGCTTAGTCATAAACGTACTATGCGCGAATTGGTAGAGACCGATATTCTAATAAAACAAACTAAACGTGTTTTCTGACTTATGTGTAGGCAAATACATTCTACGAGTATATCACTACATATTCACATAATAAAGATAGGTATATAAATGAAAAACACGATTTTGCTTTCAATATAACTTATGTAGCTCAATATTAAAGAAAAATCTTTAGTTCGTCTTCGCTCAAAAAATCTAATCTTCGTACACTTGTGTACCTGATATTACCTTAAAATATAAAGTCATATAAGTTTGATCTTAATAAAAAAAGAGATATGTTTAAATTCTAAGAAAACTCATTTCATCTCTAGGCCCATTTATATTTGTTTTTACTGACTCCGATCTTGCATAATCATTAAATTTTATAAGATGGAGATTTAAAGGTTTTAATAAAATTTGATTGGGAACATTATATTACTATTTAATTGTTTATAAAATATTTATTTATTTAGACAAGTAAAAGTACTTTGCATACTAAAACTAGAATATTAAAAAAAAAATTGTAATTTTAGATCTTTAACTTTTCCCGTAACGTAACAAGGTGTATATGTTTCAACGTATATGTATATGTTATTTGGCTTTTTTATTGTGTAACATTTATGTAATGCTATGAATAAATATTTTTTCCTTTCTATCTTTCTTTCTTCTTCTAAGTTTATCCTAAAGAGTTGAAAAAGAGACCTCAACCAGTGCTTAGCCAGGATAGGCTGCTAGACAAACAAAAGCAAGTACATGTTTTTGCGGATCCGCACGGAGCACTTCAAGACTTTTCCTCCGGAGGTTCTTTTAATTTAAGGTAAAGTGACACGAATCCTTAGGGATGGACGGCCACTCAATACTGTGACCGATACAGGTACCGACAACAACCGAAACGTTTCAACTAAATAACTCCGGGAAGACTTGGACCGCACTTACGCGATTGGATTGGAGTTAGACCGGAGGAGCTGCAATGGCCAATGAAGAGAGGATCGCAAACATTCAAAATCTGGATTGGTTTTTGTTTTCAGACCCCCTCGTATGATGCCAGAGCTTAGCTAACTATGTCTTTTTTAAGTGTGTAAGTAGCAATATGCGAATTTCATAAGATTTCATCTATATTTTGATATTAATGTGATAGAGAATGTGAATCCATACGTATTTTTGAAATAACACATTTGCGTATACAATATTTTATTTACTAATTCACTCAGTAACTTTTCTCACATTACATTCAGTTTAAATTATCGCTATTCAATAAATTTAGCACGTGTTGGTATTGAATCTATATATATTATTAGAATACCTCGAAGCCAACTCTCGGCAGTCGCAAAAATATGATTCTGTTATTGAAATATATATTGCTTCCTTCCGAAGAAAAGGAACATGCCAATACACGCCCTTTAAGTATATTTATGGAATGTTCGTTCGCCATATTTTCCTAAGAATAAGATACTGATCCTATGCATATCTGATTCGATCTTCATTCGAATGTTTGCGTAAAATCTCCTCTGTAAAGGAATCTACATAATCAGAGTCAGCGAAACGCTGCCGAAATACGGGACCAACTGATGTGTACGGATTTGGGCTCATGCCCTTTGTACGATAATATTTTCAAATAGCTTTACGTAATTGACGTAAACATATTGCCGGAATTTGTTTGTGCGGAACTTTGTAATGCGTGTTTATCAACGATAATGGGGTTCCCCTGATATGGAAACGGTAGTTTGAGGTAAAATGTACTTCTTGTATATTGTCAAAGATTTTTCCAAGTCAATTTACATATTAAATAGTCAATATCTACGTTACTTATATGATTGTTATGTTAACTTGATGGTAAAAATTTCTTGATCAGTGAACGATCCAAGATTTAAGAGTAACTATTTTATAGGACTGGCTAATTGACTTTAGATTTTTGGTAATAGATAAACCGGTATCAATAATTAGGAGTTATAATTTTTCAATGTCACAACACCGTACCTTATAATATTTGCCGTCACTCAAAATGACATTTTTGTTCAAAGAATAAATAATAATGCCTATGTTTGAGCTATTACACGTGCATAGTATATTTCGTGTGTTATACCAACCTTTACGTTACATTACTAAATAATAAACATAAACCACAGTTAAAAATCAAAAAACGAATATAAAGTTCAAAAAGAAGATATTCTGAAAACAGATATTATAATTTATTTCGCCGTGGCATTCAAGAAACTATAAGCGAATGCAAAGCGCTCGCAACAATATTCTCTAACGACAGACGATTAGCGACGCTTCAGTAAATGGAACACTGAAAGGGATTCTCTTGAAAAGATATTAATTTTGAAACAGAACGGTATCGCGCGAGACCAATACTCCGACGCAATAAAACGTATGAAACAAGTATTATTCGCATGATCACATCACCTAATAAGTTGGATCCCACAACGTGTTTAATGTGGCGAAAACTAATAGGGAACGTTTCGCTCCGTCCCGTCACTACGCCTCTGTGAGCATTCTCAACCGCCACTCTATTATATTTTTGTTTACTTCCATATAAAATGTCCGTCTGTCCTTATTGAATTTATCAAGGAAAACCAAGCTAAGCGATAGTATACAAATAATAAGCTGAAAATACCGACTCAAGTAGATATTCAATACTTGGGTACGTTGGATACAAAACCTGTAGTTGTTGTATGTCGTTAAAATGTGTTTGTGCTTATGCCTCTTCCGATAATACCCGCATTTTATATGCGATGTTGGAGTTTTGGGTGAAGAAATTAAATAATGGTGGATGGACCACCTGGCTTATCAATTTAGGGGTTTCTCATTGGTCATATCGGATTGCCGGCTCGAATTAATTAGAGCGAGGGAATAGTGAGTGCACCTGTGTTTGCACACAGTTTTATGTCATACTCGATCTAATCTGTGGTTCCCCAAATATATTTTTGTAAAGTAAAGTAAGAGTAAAAAATATGTTTATTTTCTCTCACAAGTAGGTTACAGAGTGCTTAGTCTAGGTGAGTACAATTTGTATCATATGAAACCCGAATGTGAGAGACTGGTGCTTGAAAAAGGTTCCGTTAAAAACCCGTGATACAAGTCACCAGTGCTCCACCCCCAAGCTCAGATTACACAGTGAATGCCATTTCCTATAGCTAAGTCACTTACATTATGTGCTCTATGGGGTATGTAATAATTTTTGGTTTACATAACCTTGCGTTCATTTAGTTACGTACCTTCGTCGTTGATATTATGATACTCTAAGCCTCTATTGAAAACCCAAGATACCAGTACTAAGGCGTTGAGGTGCGCCATAAGGTTTAGTTGGCGTTTCCACAGCACAGGAGCTCCTCATATTTCCATCTTGCAGACCCCTGGGAAAGCAGCTTAAGTCATATAACTTGAAGGAATAAGTTAACCACGATCGGTCATATGCAAGCCATTAAGAGAATAGAGAGCTGTTCAAACAACAATTTGGAGTCAAATAAAAAAGTTTTCAAACTCTAATACTCACGTTATAAAAATCAAGTGAGATCTCGATTTTAATGCACCTCCACTTTTAAGAGGTTAAAGATATAGTAAAAAAACAATTCGGTTTACTTTTATGAGAAAAATATGTCGTCTCATTTGAGCTACGTAAGAGAACGCTGCAAATAAATCATATATAAATCATATTAAAAGTACCTACCCTTAAAATTTACTCTAAAGTTAACCTCTAAAGTTAATGGGTAACAGTAAAGCATAGATAAGATATACATACGTAAAATTTAAGACTTTGGCGTTCCATTACACTAAATGTAAGTCTTTATGGGTCTAAACGCGAAATTAGAAGTAGCAAATACATGAATACATAGCTACTTACTACCCGACGTTTCGACTGAGTTACACCAATCATGGTCACGAGCGAACTAGCTAATGCTAGCTAAGGGAAAGTAGTTATGTATTTGCTACTCCTAATATCGCGTTTAGAGCCATAAAGACAAATATTTAGTTATACTAACTCATGGAATATTTGAGTAATTCATAAAACATAAAATTCTTAATAATCGTTTTTTTTAATAGTAGTAAATATAGTTTATGGTACTTTTTGTTATTGCACACCCAAACTGTATGACTTGGCTCATTTACAATGTATAACATGATGATTCGTTTAAAAAGAGCGACTATCGAGTTTCTTGCCGGAGTCTTCTCGGTAGAATCGGCATTCCGAACCGGTGGTAGAATCTTATTATTACTAATGTGACGATTTATATGTGCATGTTACTTGCCTATATAAATTAAGACATTTTGATTTTGAAAAGCTAAAGAATTACTAACTCCAACCAAAAGCTTTTCATTTAATTTTCGAGGCACGCTACCTTTGTTTATGACTAGACTATTTAATTGAAATATATTATTTCAAACATTGCCAAATATTTGACCATCATAATACGTGTCTCATTAATAAATTAATCACAGTCGGGTAATGGAATGACATGACGTCACTTGGCAGCTTGGGGGAGTGCGTGTGACTGGTGACGAGTGCGGTCACTTTATGATTGCCTCACAGTGCACAGTGGTGCGGTCGAGCCATAGGTGGGCGGAATGAATAGGATTGTGCGTTAACTAACACATATACCTATATTTTTTTCTATTTAACTTGTATTATCCCACTGCCCGGCAAAGGTCTTCTCAAAATAGGTTCACGACTCTCTATTCAAGGCTTTTGCTTGCCGGTTCCTTGATAGTCACACCTATTTTAGACTAATGTGTTAAAGTAGCTCTTGACAGATGTTTCCATTCGGCATCTACCTAGGTCCTACATCTTGCACGTATAGGCCACGAGTATACTCGTCAGTCTAAATGAAAGCAGGGCAGTAATTGTTGCTCACAGTTTACAGATTAAAAGCATATCTGCTACAAGGTGGGTTATTCCACTATGCTCCAAGTCGCCAACTGAAAGGAAAAAGCAAATTTTTCCCCTTCATGGGGCGGCATGGTGGGACAAAGTTGAATAACCCCTACAAGACATAGATATAAATAGTCAATCTTTCAACGCTCGTCCACACGGCACTCGCACGATACGTTTTTTCGCGTTTACGATACATTTTATAAGCACGTTGGTATCTTATGTTCAGTTTGTATTTTTTTATTGCCACTAAATTATTTGCCTTGGGAATGTATTCTCAGGATTCTCTTTAGTAGGTACACCAATTGTTGCTTTTTACTCAAAAATCGACTTTTGATAAAATTTTGATTGACCGTGTCCTTTACAAAGGGCTTCATGTATTATTCAAGCAAATATTATCTAGCAAACACCACTTAAAATGCGTTCACAAAAGATTTTCTATTTGTAAGTAATTGATTATTGATGTCAAAGGAGGTTTACTTTTAGCACTGAATAATTCACCGCTTCTTTTATTAATGATAGGACACTTAAAACGTCTCCTTGTTCCCTGCTTGAATACAAAATGTCCATTTCCGTCCACGCGATGTCCGCATTAGGGCGCTCGTCAAACGTTTCCACTGCAACCCACTTATTGACAGTCTCAAATGATAGGTACACGCTACAATTATCGAAGATATGGCCGAATAATAGCTTTTTTCAAACTTTTTCTCGTTACTTTTCCATAACGGTGGAGATTGTGATGCTAAGTCCGGGTCCTAATTCTGTCGTTCCTCATATCATAACATTTATAAAAGTAAGATAACATTTACAGTTTTTTACGTCAATATACCTCACCATACATCATGCACAATATACCTGCAAGTCATTACAAATAAACTAAAACAAAGGCAGCATGGTTATGTTGGGCTGCCTGGTCTTTAAATGACTAATACCACCAGATCACTTTTCTGATCCAAGTGAAGATTAACCTGACCCGATATCTATCGACACATAAGGAATATGACACATCTGTCGCAATAAGGTATTAATTTTATTATCGTCTAGAAATGCTTAGTGTGTGATAGATTCTATCAGAATATCGGTGTTTCTATAAATGAACCTGTTATAATCTAAAGTAATTACAACAAAGTAATCAAGTAAAGACGCTTATGTAATAAGCAAGGGATCGCATTTTGTGGTAATAAAACCAATTACACTTAATTATTGTGATTCATCTGACTCAGTGAAATTCTCAGAGTGACGTTTATCGCGAGGGGGAATCAAAGTAAGAATAAGGAGCTCCGAGAAAATTGAGTTGATTTATGAATTCGCAATGACAAATAACAAACACAAATACACGCATACGCTGTATATCATAGTCTTCCAGTGTATTTAAACTCGGATTCAACCTTGCTTACTTAGCAGGTAATTTCGCTGTACTCATTTATTAAACGCTTTAAGTTGAATGGATTTTGATATTTACAAATTAAAATAACGTTGTCTTTAATCATGACTTAAGTTTTGGGGATAAAGATTTTGATGTACATTAACTTCTGCTGATATTATTATCCCTAGGTTCAAATTGCGGCAATCATCCCACTAATCACTATTTTTATACCTTCATCTAAGTCCAAAATTATTTTACTGCACGCTATTTATTGACACATTGACGTACAACTTTTAATGACACCCAAAAAATATTATTTATCACCATGCATGGTAAATGGCGGTCGGCGTTTTTCCTTATTAAATATTTTAGTTTTTTTGTCAACAGCAGAGACAGGCGGCGGGGGCACGGACACAATTCAAGCTAATAACAGTTTTTGTGACACTAAACACGAAAAAAGCCTTCCCCATTTAACGGAGCGTAAATGTGTACTCCATGTTACCGCCGCCCTTAAGCAGACATTATTAGAGGGGTGTCGTGAGACGGACGTAAAATTTTGTAGCGATTTTTTCCTTAATACCTTTAAGCTATATGCTCCGTAGGTCACGTTGACATCGTAACTGGTAATAACGGCGGGAGTGTTAGCACCTACTCCACTGTGCATTTTGTTCCGTACATCACACTGAGCTTAATTTATTCTTGAATGTGTTTAAGATGAGAGTAGGTAGGTGCTTTCGCGGGTGTGAAGAGTTTGTTTATGACATTAGACATGACACTTTAGAATAAAAATAAAGGAGAAAGTTATTAGAAAAAGCACGCTTAATATTGGTCATGCACAAAAAGCATGAAACAATAAAGGCCTAATAAGAAAAGTAATTAGCATTTATTAGGTAACAAATTCATTTAAAATAATAGATATATGTTTTCTAAGCAAGACCTATTGATTGGGTAGAAATGATAGAATATTATTACTGATAACTCAAAGTCAATTAATGCTGATACAAAAAGAAATGACAATTAATTTAAAATAATCGCTGAAATGGTGAATTGTTGAAACGTCGGTCCTTCCTGAAAAATAACCTTTAAAATCATTGCACGTTTAATAGGCTGGCTCGGCGGGCCGAATGGCAAAAGGTTCTTTTTAATCGTAATTAGCAATATTTTGCAAGCGGCGCAAAGGGTGTCGCCGCGGGCCGCGCGGCCTCCGCACGCACTACAAAGGGCTTACGGTTTAGATGTCACCGGCCTGAAAATTTGTTTCATTAAGCGGACCAGCCAGAAATTTCTTTTCCTCCCACGCCAAAGCGAAATTTCGCTGACCAAATTTTAATGTCAAATACTCCGTGGCTATCCGTTTACCGAATTTCTTTTCTATAACAACAAGGGAATATAAATTTTACAGGGTGTCGCATGACTAAGGTTTTATTTTTCTCAAAGGGTTTTGTTTTACAGTTACTGCCTAGTGAGAAACGAACGGATTAAAAAGGGGACAAAATACAGCCGTGGAACCGACTCCGATTCTCTTTATTCACATACGATTGTAGAGCGCGAAGTTTCACCGCAAACTCAACAATCATTGTTTTGAAACTTCTCGTGTTCAATCTTGTGCATACACGGTAACGACTTCAGGATAACTGGGGCACGGCAGGTCTTTGATCTTTATGGAATTAATATTCTATTTTGCCGGAGAAAAACTATGTAGTTAGTAACAAAGGCTGGCGCACAATGAGCACCTGTGTGCGTAGGATAAAGGGATGGCGAATTAGCGCCATCAAAAGCACACGAAGTGTTCTTGATATAACGGCGTAAATAAAAAGCTGTTCTGTACGAACAAAGAGGTACGTGAGGCAAATTATTTATGTATTGCCGCGGTCGCTCTAATTACGTGAGCCTTTTGTTCTTGTAACCCGGCACGGCCACTCGCGGGCCTATATCCGTACGTACGCGTACGCTCGTTCGAGCGAACGATTCAGCAGAACTATATTGACTCCTGTTTTGAGTCAAATTGTTTAGTATTTCCAAGTGTTTGTGAAAAATGAGCCACCTTTTATCATGTGCCTAATTATCATGAATTCACATGCACTGTGGTGGGCAAAAAAGCCATAAGACTTTAAGAACCATAAGATGTTTTTCATTGTATGTCGTAGAATTGGCAGCGAATAGATAATTTATGTTATTAACTAAATCTAATAAATAGAACAACAAAGAAAGAATGAAATAAAACGCAAAATCTTACTTACTTATTATCTTACTATTACCAACTTTACTCTCTAAAACCACTTTAATATCAACATCTCCGATCGAATCTAAAGTATTCTGTTTTGGTTTCGCTGAAATACTATCCCCCTCAAATAAGATCCGAGGGGAAGAACTTTGCAATCAGAGCGGGAAAGAAGTGCCATATGATATTCACACGTAATAAATATTAGAGAAGTCCAGTGATTGCCGAGGCAGGTGTGAAAGATTCCGACGTTGCCTCAAATACCTTACAACGTATTCTCTTTTTATGAACTTATAAAAGATGCCACAAATAAATCAACAGTTACAATTCTGACGGAAATCGATTGCAGTAGCCTGGTATTTCATACAATTTATACTTATTCGGTGTACAGATAATAAAGTAGGGGCTGAGTAAGGCTACTTTTATAACCGAAATCATATTATGTAAAGAGATAAAATAAGTAATTTTGTACTACGTTAATGACTTTACGCGGATGGAGTCGCGGGTGAAAAGCTAGTTATTCGCCTAGGAGGTGGGCGGAGTACACAGGTTCCTTAAACAACTTTTGAAAGGGTTACATGTAACTTTGTAAAGTCACTATTTACGCTAATTACACCTGCTACCTACACAATCAACTTTCATAATAACCCAAACACGATAAAGCCGTAACTCCATTAGTTAGGAGTCGCTAGTTCGCTCCTCTATATATTTTCATGTGCCGTCTATACAGCGGACTCTAGGTATGCTATATACCAAGCTTACCTTGAATACTCATTTAGTAAGCAGCTGATTCTCCTAGAACTGAGCGTTGTCGATGTCAATACGCCAAGTGGATGCTGAACTATATATTTTGGATGCAGACAGACAGAGTAAACCGTGCAGTAAGTATGAACGGAACTGCGCCTGCTTTCCAAGCAAGGCTTGACTGAGATAGAGGCACAGGATAGATAGTTCACTGTGAGCCAAATGGAGAGGCAGCATCAATTTTTCGATTTTTTTAGACAAAAGGGCAAAGTTCATTAAACTTGTTGTTAAATTACTTTTACATCCTAAATCATTGTCATCATTTTTAGAAAACTCCACATTCATGGAAAATATTAATAAAGGTACCAGTATCTTTGGAAGGTATCTTGTGTGTTAAAGAGTAGTAATAATTTCTTGTAATGACACAAAAGATATGAGATATTGTCATAATAGCATTACCTAGGTTTAAGCGATAAGTCAAAGACATGAAAAGTACAAAATAATATAAAGGAATAAAAGTATAAGTTTGTAGGAATAATTTCCTATTGAATCATGAAAGCGGTTGTTCCTAAGGATTAATTTCAATGGGACAGCGACCTTGGTGATACCATATAAAAAGAAACCGATAATATTCTTTATATTTTTTTACTAGAAGGTGTTTTTTATATCTGTGATTACCGCCTTTGTGTGACATAATTCATCTGGTTTTGGGATATAATAGGTAGATAACACAATATTATATGGCATTCATATCGTTTGTCGTGACCATTTTAATAATTTACACCTAATTCATCAATCATATGATCCATAGAGCTCAAGGACACATGGATCCTGCCTAACATCTAAGCACACTTCTAGACAGCAATTGATACCCTTAAATATCATCAGCCCATATACGTCCCCTCTGCAGGGGCACGGGCTTATATAGGACAATAATAAGGCCTTAGTCAACCACGCTTTAACTAAAATATCAATTAACTGTATATAGCGAAATTTGTAGCTTATCTAAGTATCATTAAAAATAACAGATGTATCACAAAACCGCACGAGGTGAAACAATAATAATAGGTTCTATTAAAAACAGCAAACCAGGTAAACATTGTGTCATTCTGTCCGATGCGCTTCGCCGCGTACAATTACACTAATTAATTAAAACTTATCATGTGACATATTAATTACAAACCACCGAAATAATAATATTCCCGTGGTATTATTAATACATAATATATTGATAAATGCCAGTTAAAATCGTGTTGTAGGAGGATACCTCTTTAGTTACTTGGAAAACTCTGTTTTCCTTAAAGCAGGAAATGGCGAAAGGACAGAATTTGAAGAGTAGGTAATTTAATTTAAATAATGATTTTTCCGCCCACCTTCACTTTATGAAGGTTCAAAATAAATTATGTCTTATTTTAACGTGTCTAAATATGAGAAAAACCAACGAACTATTACTGAGTACATCTACCATTTATTTTCTTCATTAATCATAGTTATGGTTGTGAAAGCACCTGTAGAAATATTTCCGCATCATTTCAAAATATGATATTCTAATTTGCATAATGACTAATAAGTTTTAATAAGTAAGCATGTGCGCTTATTTAAAGGGTTAGTTGAGTTATAGAGCGGCGAGTGGCATGCGAAACGCGGGAGCGATGAGCGGTGAGCGAAATAGCTCGCTTGACGTGCTGTGAGCTGAACAGCGAGCGCACGTGCTGTGAGCGATGGGCGAGCGGCGAGCGATTGTCGCCGGAGTGATGTGCGTGGATCCACGGCAGGATGCGCGGTGGGGCGCCGCACCCCTCCCGTTATCGATTGCCCCAGTTGAGAGCGGAGCGGAAGTAATGATAGAGCGGGATGCAACCACTGCCCGATCCGATGCCCAACTCCACCTACTAACACTAGTGCACTACACAAATATTGTTTCAGATAATGTTTAATCTCTCCCCTCACTTTCCTCTATTCGACAACCCTCGCCAGTAAAAAAAAACGTTTCACCAATTTTGTTTGTTATTGCCACTCTACAAATAGAGTCCATTGAAAAATCTTGAAAGCTAATACCCTAGCCTCTCCAGATAAATTAGCCGAAAGTTTGAACCATCAAAGTAAACAACTTCACAAAGTCGAGCGTGGAAGTGACATCCTGCTTATATCTATCTGAACGGATCCCGTAATAGCTTCCTCAATCTCGGCGTCAAAGTTCTCATAAGGCGCTTCTTAACTAAGGCGTTAAGGAAGATAGTTAGTGAGAGGCCTTCGGTAGGGTCTTAAAACTTGGTCGAAACTTGCGTAACTCGATCTCCACGATCCGACGTCCGACGTCAATTCGGCGATAACTCACAATACGTTATTAGCATAATAATTATAACTGCTTGTAAACTATAGGACTTGACGTCTTGCCAACAGCGGGAATCATGACAAACAGGGGCGGTCAGCTGGATTTAGGGTTATAGATGCGTTCGTAAACACGTAACGTAGTTGCAATGTTCGTTAGGTCAATCGTTTTATTTTCAAAACACAAATCACTTTAATGAAAGATACATTTCAGTGTTATAAATGAACTTTGTTCGTTATGATGATGCAAAATATATGTAAGCTTTGTTAACTATCAATAAAAGTTATATTCTTCAATTACACACGTATAAGCTAAAAAAAAAGTAAAAACAAAACTGTCACAGTATCTGATCATAAACAATCGATCAACTTTATTTTAACAGCACACGCATAAATATTTGAAAGGCCCAAAAAAATACTACCCCGAAAAAGTAATTTCCGCAAAACATTAAAAAGTGTAATCCGCTTTCACGGAGCAACGTATGGCGGCAAACGGCTATCCGATGTCCATCATAAACCGAGTTCATAAGGCTTGACGTTTCGGACCTGGCGTCATCAGTTATATTGATTTTGCGATAAAACGACAAGCGCGTCTTCGCGGCGTGGTAAATTGCGATGGAATCTGAGCCGCGCTCACATCCAATGATAATAAAGTGTAAAAAGAGTCGCCGTTTTAACGTCCACTTTATGGGCACTTCCTGTGGCCCGTATAAGGTTCAGGACGCAGATATACGGCGTTGTTAAAGCCGGTCTGCCAATCGCCCTCGCTCTTTGTAGTCAACTGAATGGCACTGTGCGGAAGCGATTCGCCTAAGCTACACTAACGGTTGGGAATTTTAGTCTTTCAAGCTTTATTAGGTGATTTTCTGGAAAATCTTTGTATGATGACGTAATATTCTGTTGATATGATCTGTTGAACGAGGATCTTCACAACGTCTACAACATATTTTAGGGTGAACTGATGGACATAATAACCAAAAAAATTGTATTAGCACTTGTAGTTATTACTGTGTGTACTTAAAAGAATATGATCACGTATTAAATATAAGTGTAAAATAATATAATTTGATGCTTATTTTTACATGTATAGTGATACTTACCTTTAACCTCAGTATATTACTCGTATTTGTTATCAGTCAGTATACCAACATGTATAACGATTTTATCTACTTAATAGAAACGACTCTAATAATAGAGTTGTTGCTAAGAAACTCGTCATCGGAACGTTAATTCGATTAATTAATGATCTGCCTGAGTAAATTGTTACAGTTTTAAACATTAAACAAGATCTAATGTCGTAAAACGAAGTCTCCTATTCAAAGGAGATCACTCTATAAATAAACTTGAAAATCCAATTAAGAAATGAGCGGGGAACGGATTTATTTCACTTCCATTTTATTATCGTGCATGACTATAAAAGGGGATAATTCAGTGTATAGCGTGATAGTAGCGCCGTTTAATTGTAGAATAAACTTAATTTATTCATTTAGAGTTTTAGTGCAAGTGAAAGCTATTGTGCAGTCGACAGAATATAACGATTTGATTGCAGTCGGATACAAGATGCAACTACAAGGCAATAATGTAATTCCAAGAATTTATTATACTGAATCTAAAAAGATTATTAAGTAATTTGTTTTAAAGCTGTTAGTATTACTTAATATTAAGCAGAAAATTCTTATAAAGGAAAATATTTTACTGAATGTACATTTTTTTCCATTACAGCCCTTTCCATCAACCGCTAGAAACCTTTTCAGGTCATTTAGTCAGTAGCTGGAAACGTTTATTTTTACTGCCCGTAAAACATCAATTGAATTAGGTAAAGTATTTACTGTAAAATATGCTTCGTCCCGTGCCTTTATCCAAGGTGATCCGCGGAACCCTTCATTCGTTCTTATAAGGTCGACATTTCCTCCAGCCATTAAAATTTTACGAGTGAACTGGCGAAATGAATGCCAGAATTAGGTTAAGGAGCAGCCCTGGTATCGCGTGACGAAACCCTCCCTATTCATTGCTAATTTAATACTAAAACAATTACAAATCATTTTTCTTCTAGCTGCAAATTGAACGTATTTGGTGAACGCGCCCAGTCAGTTGGAAAAAGCCTTTTGGAATATAATTCAATGGTTTGTATAAGACTTCGTCTATGCATCGTGTAAAATATTGCCGCCATCGCTTTGAATAGGAAACCTTGTGAATTATGTGGCTTTGTGGAGCGAATTGGTTCAAGCGACGTATTTTGATAACGATTTGCTATTTTGAAGTTAACTTTGCAACACAATAACAAACGCGTTGGTACAATGGAATAACATGCTGAATGTGATCTGATATTCTTGCTCCCTTATAATAGAAATAATAATATTAGCACGTACTTCGTTTAGCATCTCGCTTTTCGTTAGACTTTGGTATTAAACAATTTGTTGCTAATCATTAGATAAAACATTTCTTACATATACCAATATAATAAAACGAAAATTGCCAGTAGTTGTTTACCTGTAAGCATACTATAAAGACGTCGAACATAACATTGATTACGTAACAGTTCCCGCCACGAAGACTTTATGAAACCTTAATTACTGCTCCAATAAAGTACAAATGGTACTTATGTATAATAGTTTTTTATTGATTTATGTAGATACTTCTCTTACATGTACAATTGTAGAATCGATCACTTTTGTGCAACGAAGATGATTATTATTATTATTGAACTCTATATTATCTACGAGTATATAGATACATTCCTGTGTATAGAAGCTGTGCCTCCAAAGATAAGTAAATAAACATAGAGCAAATGAAGATGTTGAGCAAGCCTTCCTCCTAAATTAGGTTTGTCTCTTCGACAAGCCCTGATTGCTTCTCTTGTTGCACTGAAGGCCATTTGGCTGGATAAAACCAATAGCCAATCAAATCACCAGCTTCGAAATGTATTCCCGTTTTGCTTCTGGATCTTGTACAATAATCACTTGTTGGTTTGTTTGAGATATATTTTTTAAACTAGTTACTAATAACTTTCGTTATCATCAAAGACTTTCAAAAATGTTAAGTGAAAAAAAAACAATTCAATTGGATTATTGCGTTAGCATTGAATAAAACATTTAAAAAAAATTACGCCTGAATATACCTAATTATATATATGTACGTAGTTTTAAAAGTTAATTTAATATGTAAACTCGCTGATCCTGCAGTCAAATTGTTTATAGTTAAATATCTTACTTATATCAAATTACATGCAATTAGTTTGCCTAACCTACACGTTTCCGGTCAACCGAAACATGATTCCTACTTCCGTTTCATAATCCCATTTGTTCCACGCGTTCAATATTTGCCCACGCTGGCCCCAGTCCGTCCCCATAAAGCAGCAACAGGATGTAGCGGGAACACCTTAACGTTTTTTCAGTCTCACAACATCTTGGCATTCTCGGCACGCGCCTTTCCTTTGTTTCACCCGGTTATAACGAGATATTGTGATTCGACGCCATTACGCACCCACATATACACAGATGATGTGAATATCAAACACCGTATTAGATACACGTTTTCTTATTAAGACAAGATAGACGCTGAATAACAATAATAGTCTTATTGACTTGTTAGTTCAGCGGTATTGTTGTCTTTTTTTTTTGATGGAGTTGTAGTAAAGAATGAGTTTGTATTATTTATGCACATGTATTAATTCATACTTACAACAATTAATATTATAAATAAAATTAACTTCTTCGGTAAACGTAATCTCTTCCAAATTCTTAACCAAAAAGTAAGGCTAATATAAAAATACAGTTTAATATCACGTCCACATATAAAATTACGTAGAATTTTTGAGGTCAAAAGGTTGTAAACAAAAATAAACTGCGCAATTAATTTAGGCTCGGCAGTAAATTTAAATTGTCACAATTAGCGACAAGTGGCTAATCAGACAGTAATTGCGACTTTGTCAATAGAAAGTGGTATAACGTAATATGTACAAGGGTAATAAGGTTGAGGACGTTCTCGGCGAAGGTCAGACAGTAATCCATCGTAATTACAGACGTGCTGAACGCAACCTGCGTTGGTCAGCATGTCCCAAAAGGTTCACTTCGAAACTCATACGTTTTGCAATTTTACACTTTACTTAAATTAGAGAATACAATGGTTTACTTCAAATAATTCAACTAAAAATTTCATCAATTCATGCGATATTGTTATTGGATTAAACGATTATGATTATTCTGAATCGATCTTACGTTTTTTAGTCTCCTTCCTAGGCAGCTACGCCGTAGTACTTCAAACGTTAATAGGCACTACGCCGTAGCTACTCAGCGAATCGACTAGGCCGCTACGTCGTAGTGGTATACCCGTAAAGTAGTGCTAGTTATTATTAACAACAACATAAAGTTGCTACGGTGTTCTTGTAGAGTTATATAAATATCCAAGGATAGATCTATCCGAGGTAGTTACGATATCTAGATCTGTATGTTTATTGTAGATGTTGTTGAATCATATTACATCTGATAGCGATACACCTAGCAATACAGTTTTATTGCGATCTCATCGATGACACGAGCGTCTTGCACGCTACGTGACATAACCGAAGGTACTAACTATAACACTTCAATTTTGTGTAATACCTAGTTTCATTGATCCTTTTATGTGTCACGACAAATGGGTTTTGTTTAGACTGAGCTTATACAGTCGTCAGTTTATTTGAAGTTCCTTAGACATCTCTTATACGGTATAATGCTGAGTGAAAGCCTTCTTGGCACATTTTAGTCTACTTGTTAGTTATTTTGTATCTTTATTTTTGTAATTTGTGTGAGATTGTGCTGAATTTTTTTTTCTTTCTTTCTTCCTTGTGCTGTAATATGTATGTTCTAAATATATGCTTGATAATTTGATCATGGTCAAATGGAAAATAGTAAATTTGTGTTAAAACACCTACACAACAGCCATGAAACTCATTACTGTAAGACATGAATGTGTGTCTCTGATGCGACAAGAAAAAAGGACATTTCCGTTTGTTTTCCAAAACCCAAAATAAAGCAGGGTAAAAACAAGTATTTTTTACAATATTCGCGTATAATGTTAACTTGTACTATGTAAATTGTGTTATTTATAAGGAAACATCTAATCCGATGGATCGGCCTCAATCCAGAAAGATTCACTGTGTAAAGCACAACCTGCGTTGTTCACATTCTTACGCCCACGTAAGACGATTGATGTACGGGTAGCTACCATACATACGGCTACAAACAAATCAGGTACTGCGACACTGCTCTACTTAGGGTAGAAGGTAACGAGTGAATAAATGAAACACTAAAATTTTCAAGTGTACCATTTCAATGTAGCCTTGATTACTGTGACATTGCTATACTAAATGTGTAAAATAAACAAAAATAAAAAATATACCAACGTATGACATTTAAATATTCCATTCTCTTTACCTCTTCTATTTAGGCTTGATGACGCATTTGCCAGTGTTCGTGAGTTATTTATTTTAGCTCTACCTACTGTACTGTGTAATCGCTATAAAGTTTGCTCGGTTCTATATAAACATTACTTACTAAATATACTAGCATTTATTCCCAGTGTTTATAAGCAGAGTACTGGCACGCGAAAGTTTTCAATCATTTATGTACAAAATAAAATTAAAAGCATTTCCTTTAAGAAACACCGATATCTTTCGCGCTTGGTACCAAGAAAAAGCAATTAGTAGTAACATGAGGTATCCGGTTCGGATCCGGTGTAACGGAACGTACCGTGGTATTACGCAACGCTCGTTACCCAAGCCTGATAAGCAAGGGTGAAATCCTATCTTATTTGCGCCCTCGGATTAAAATTAAATTTTATAATGCCTCAGCAAATCGCGACGCGGCCGTAGAGTGTTCCCGCTCATTGTCTAAAACCTTAATTTAATTTCATGTGACTCCGTAAATATTAACTTCGTTAAATATGTATAGGGAGGCATTAATAAACACCAGGATTCGTTTTGATGTTGCCTGGTGAGCGGAAACGCTCTGTTAAAGTTGTTTGGTAGAGATTTATTGTTTAAACTTTAATACCTTTTGAAATAAAACGTGAATTTATACCTATATTATATACATATATACTTTAGTACTTAAATCGATTTTCAATCTTTTTTTCTGTTTATTGCATTGATTTTTATTTAGATAATTTTATGCATTTCAAATCTTGATTATGTTTAAAACTTGAGATCCCGTCTCCCTATGAGTCCACTCCGAGTTATCATCGTATAGTCAGAAAAAAAATGGAAACTAGGTTCCAAAAAAAAAACAGAAGAATAAAAACAAAATCAAAACTTAAATACAACACCTATTCAATTCAATTAATCGTACAACTGTTAGGTCACGGGTCGGAATTGTATCCACGAAATTTGGCACAATCCATTGTTTCTTTCACTTCGTTGTTTACATGTTATTATCGCATCGACATCCGTCTTGGGAAATATGTCTCTTGAGGGAACGTATCACATTGCGGGGCAATTATAACTAATGATGGCTTTAGTGACGTATACCGGAAAACAAGGATCTTATAACATTTCAAAGTAAATGTTGTATTGTTTGCAACAATGCTATTACTATAAAAATTTGGCTTTATACGAAATATTTTGCAGAAAAAAAATTTTTTTTACACAAACAACACTCTTTCCTTATTGTTGCAAAAAATTCAAAAATAAAAATATCTAAAAAAAATCTAACACACTTATATACACAATGGAGCATAGATAAAGCCTATCCGATACGTGTTTTCCACAAGGGTAGCTTAACTTAGGTATCGCTACCAAAATGCTCCACGGCTTTAAAACCCAAGGTGGAAATCCAATATTGTGTGACTGAGTTTGAAGGAGGGAAATAGAATTTTTCCTTACATTCCTGGGAAAACACTAAAAGGCTGTTTCCACAGAGAACCGTACACGGAAATGTACTACGGGCGGTCGCAAAAAACCGAGCGGGAACCAAAACTGTTTACCAGAGTAGGTACAGCGTGTGTCCCTAGATGCGACGTCTCATGTGTCTAACTAAGTAGGTCTTGGTTTCAAAATTGTATTACTCAATACTCATCTCATCAACCTGTGTACGGAGTGTTGATAGGTTAAGTTCATTGAAGACCATTTAATAGAACGGAGTTGTTTTCTTTTGCAACTAGACTAGACTGGTTTGAGTGGGATTCATTAAAATGCTCTACAATTTTTTCACTTACAAAATCTTGTAACGAACAACAGTGTTAATTGTTTTGCTTTTTATACAAAAAATAATATTATTTATCTTATTTTGAAACCACGCCATAAATTGATTCGTACTTCTAGGACCTAAGTGAATTGACCTAAGTTGAAATGAAGAATCTGTCAAAACACTTTTAAGTTAAACAGTTTTTATGTGCACAAAACTAGAAAATAAATAAATAGTTACTTATCTATCAGTTACCTACGTTCTAGCTCAGAAATAGTTTAGTACTAGGCATAATAGCTTTTAAGCTTATTAGAATAAAATAAAACCGTACGGGTCAAGCTAAATAAAACCGTTTAAAACCACGATTGCATGTAAATTGACCACCATTTTACGAATACGAATTATTAAAGCTGCGGTCATTATTCTAAAGTTTTACTCATCTTAATACTGTTTATCTTGTCTGTTTCTATATTAAACAGGCAATAGCATGACATCGCTACGACCTGCACAAGTATCACTTGAATGAAGATAATATTATCATTAGTTTACATTTGGCCGAGTTTGCAGCTCAACGGGAGACTGAACTAAGCTGTAACAGAGCGCCAGATAATCATAAATCTCATTATACTGAGTTTAAAGTCTAACGCGAGAGAGCACTCATTCATTTAATTATTTAATTATTATATTACAGTAGCTTTCCGCCCGCGACTTCGTCCGCGTACAGACGTTTAACGGGTAAAACATTACTTCCTTATAGCGCAGTCGGTTAAAAAGTAGCCTATAACCTTTCCTAGGCTCTGGACTATACCTGTACCAAATCTCATTTAAATCGGTCCAGTACTCTATGCGTGAAAGCGTAACAGACAGACAGACAGAGTTACTTTCGGATTTATAATATAAGTAAGGATTTAATTATTAATTATATTAATAAATTTTATAAGCTATTATTTATTCATATCATATTCATTTTTATTATAACCTGCACACAAGAATCATATACATGCCATTTCTTAAGAATATTAAAGACCACCGCACATACTGGTTTCTCAGTAAGATCGAAAAACCATTTCTTTCGTCGCACACGAAAAAGTAAAGGTAATGAAAATAACGAGACTGAGTTTTAATTTTCCCCACTAAGTAAATAGTTCTTACATACTTAAAAGTTCTGAAACATTTTCCAGACTCCGGTATCCCGTTCTTTTAAAATAACAAAAATTATAGACGCTTTGTGAAAATTACCCAGCGCGTGGCTATCAAAGGGAATTTACAACAAAGAAATTGAAGTTGTCGGAATGTTTTTACGTCTATTATATTCCCCGTGGGTAGTTATTACGGGTAGTTACAGGAATTGAAGATAAACCCGGAGATCACGCGATTCATTTCTGTAATTGCGCGACGCTGTATTTCCCTAGATTCCTCTTGGATTGTAAAATGAGACACTATGAATTAATTGGCAAAGTTTAACGGATTTTAAAACTATTTCCGCTAGCCGGAGCGAGGAATTGTTAGAAAAATATTAGCTTTAACTCGGTAACGGGAGCTTGGAAAAATGTTTTATGAATTAGTACTTTTAGTTTGATGGCGGCAATGAGGATGATTAGTTATATTATTATTTATTCCGACGGAGAACCGTAATTACACGAGAAAAAAGAAGTTTTCGTTAAAGTATTAGCAATATTCAAATTTAGGTATTAAAAAGTACTTAGCGTCAAAAAATAAGTTCTTATTTTTAAAGCTACCTAAATAAATCATAATGTAACTTATTTATGATGTTTACCATCAAATATATGTGCTTGGGTGAAAAAAAAACAATCGAATTATGGTTGGAAGTGCATAATAACACTTGAGTTTGAAAGAAACCACAATTCTTAGCCTTCTTACTTATGTAATCCCGGTGTCTTCACACAAACTGAATAATATATCTTCAAGGCGAGCGGTTTCCGTCCAAGATCTTATCCACGCTTAGTACCAACGTAGCTACTGTCTGCAATTGTGTCAAATTCGAGTGAAAATTCTGGATCTGATGGATAGAGAAATATTCAAAGATCTTTTTCTGTTTAAATGACAAGGTAAAAAAGGAAGTGGAATTGAGAACCTCCTTACTAATCTGATGTAAGTTCAGTACCTATAGCTTCTCATTGGTTTTGGAGAGTACCAGCAATAATATTATGTGAACTTTAAGTTTGTTTTTTCAATAACGTTAGTAATTTTTTCCAACATTTATTTAATTAATAATCACCGTGTATGGATTACAGTAACCAGAAACTAATATGCCGAACAGTTTTCTTTTCTTACTTCTATTTTAGCCCATCAAAATAACTAGGTAGACATACCTGTATAGGTATCATCAATGGAGGATGGATGTCAAACATTACTTCGTCCCATGGCCTCCGTCTATAAGGGTCCATTAGTGTCGAGACTAATGTCATGTAACCCTATACGTTTGACTTTCGGTAAGGGCTTGAAAGAATAAAAGTCTCTGATATCGCTTCTCACCATAATAAGTTACATTCGAGTTTTTATGGCAAAACCAAAATAAATTTCTCGATGTAATAGGTATTGTTATCTATACAAAACTATTGTTGATAAAAAGTCGCTTTTTTCGTGACTTAATACTTGAAATGATAATCACACAATTGTTATCTGGATTCCGGGAAGATATTCCAATTATACCACAAACAACATCTTCTTGAACACTGAGGTTTATTATAAAGAAAAAAATGTTCCTCGCATTATTTTGTGTTTCTTTTTATCTGACAACGTAATTTTACAAGATATTACATACTTATTGTTAAGATTTAGTAGACAAGATTCAATGGTGGGTTTAATATTATGATCATTTGAGATTTATAATAAGTATAGTATAGTCAATAGTTAGCAAATATGGAAAAAGGAAGATTTAGAGTCTCTAGAGTATGTATTACAGTAAATATTTAAAAAAATGAAAAACATTCAATTGCTCCACTGGGATTTGAACACCCGTCCTTACGGGAATCGCGCCCACACGTGCGAACCATTACACCAACTAACAGCTATTTATTCCCGCATATTACCTTTTAGCCACAGATAGCGCCATCTCACTTCAATAGCTGTTAGTTGGTTTAGCAATTAATTTTTCTGTTTTCCGTTTTTCAATATTACAACAACTAGTGCAAGCTTTAGCACTTAAAAATTTTAAATGTTACAAAAAAATACCCAGAAACGAGTAACAATAGTGTTAGCAGATGAAAGGACGCGCCATTGAATATTCGCGGCAGATAGTTGCCTCATTCACTAAGCCCGCCGCTTTTCAACAGGGTTTTAAACTTACAGAGTGACGGCTTAACTGGTAATGGAAATTTCTAGCAATTTCGTTATTATTACCACTAGGATTTGCCAGCGGCCCTGCAGCTCATAATAAAAACGCCGACCCAAGTTTTACGGTCGTGTAGATGATTAGATGCTACAAATTTCATAGACTTAAAGTTTTCATTCATTCAATTTGTAACAAACGTGAAATGAAATATGATCGCAATTAATTAAAACTATTTACTTGATACATAGTTGTCGAAAATTAATAGCAAAATACAAAATTATTTGTAGAACATCTGCACAATTACTGAAATGAGATTTCTAAAATAATTGTAAATTCCAATGCAGAATGAAATATTGAAAAAGTGTTCATTTTATTTGCTTCTAATTGAAAGCGTAAGCTTTGTAATTGAATTACAAAGCAACCAAGTAAATATATTAAATAAACGTCTAGACTAAAACAAACACTATAAAAGTAGTGTGCCATTCAACGTAGGCATTTTTCAAATGATTTAAGGCGAAGTTTAGAGAAGGGGAGTTCCACTTAGAAGTATTTTCAACATTAGTGCCTATGCTAAGGCATAAATGTGAAATAAATTACATAAAATATATTTCGCAACTAAACATTATATGATGCAGACGTGCAATTTACTAAAAGACAATATAATGACTTAGATATACAGGGTGTAACAGAAGGGAAAGGGTGGATCATCGTAAGTCAATCGATGGGGGACTTCAATACCTTTCGATATCACCCCCATGTATGTTCAGCGATTTTCAATAGTTCCAAAGTTATTGAGACTTTTGTGAAATTTTAGTAAGAAACCGGAATTCAGTATAAGTCTTCACTGTAGGTTAACTACTGGACCTGCTTGCATGATTTTTTTTTCTAGAAATAGTTTAATAGTGGGTCTTTATAATTACGATACCAATTTGAGTCATAACCCTATCATATTGAGTAAAAAATAATTCTTCACAAAGTTTTACGAATCGAATTGTGTCTACCAACTTTCAAAGCTCCAGTGAAAAAAAGTGCCTTTGTTTTTTTTCTAAATCTTATTTTAAAACTACCTACATCCATGAATAGTATACCCTGAAAATTTCATACCGCTACTGCCAGAGCATCAGAACGAAAATTGAACGCGAATGGCACAGGTGCCATAAATCAGTGTTTTTATTTTTCATGTAAAACTTTAATTTTAAAATAAAACGATATGTTTCAGCAAATTTATGCTATGTTAGTAACATTACTAGCAGTAATTTTACAGAATTGAAAATTAAAGGGGTGAAAATCAAACAAAGAAAATTTACATTATTTTTGTTAATTATTTTTTTTACAGTAAGTGTTCATAATGGGCACCATTATTGGCACCTGTGCCATTCGCGGTCAATTTTCGTTCTGATGCTCTGGCAGTAGCGGTATGAAATTTTCAGGGTATACTATTCATGGATGTAGGTAGTTTTTAAAATAAGTTCTAGAAAAAAAACACAGGCACTTTTTTTCACTGGAGGCTTTGAAAGTTGGTAGACACAATTCGATTCGTAAAACTTTTGTGAAGAATTATTTTTTTACTCCAATATGATAGGGTTATGACTCAAATCGGTATTGTGATTATAAAGACCCACTATTGAACTATTTCTAGAAAAAAAATCATGCAAGCAGGTCCAGTAGTTAAGCTACAGTGAAGACTTTTATACTGAATTCCGGCTTCTTACAAAAATTTCACAAAAGTCTCAATAACTTTGGAACTATTGAAAATCGCTGAACATACATGGGGGTGATATCGATAGGTATTGAAGTCCCCCATCGATTGACTTACGATGATCCACCCCTCCTGTTACACCCTGTATAGACAGCGAAAATTGAAGTTAAAAATAAGTACATACATACATACATAATAATCACGCCTTTTTCCCAGAGGGGTAGGCAGAGATCACTTCCAGCGATCCACTTTTCACCTCTGTCGGAAACGTGACGTGACGGGTTGTGAACCACGTCGCCGCGTACGAATAAGTACTTTTGTTGAATTACCATTATACTGGATTCCGTGTAATACCAACATACCTGCAGTGTTTGTATATTATCTTTTTCTCTCAACCACTATCGAATCATCTCCTTAGCCCAAGTTAATTGCCAACTAATCGCAATACACGGAGGTTAAACCTAATAGACGATACAAAAAGCTGTGTTAATTACCATAACGACACAATACTTGACAGGCCCTCTATCACGCTGGGAACAGGAAGCTTGCCAATTACTCGGCGACATTAGACCGACCATGCCTGTGGGACAAGCTACAGTTTTTTCATCAACACTTAATTAGAAGCGAAGAAAGAGGAGGTTGATGTATTACATGTAACGCTAAATGGACATGGTAACTTCGCTTTTCCGTTAATGAAATTTCATCACGGTATTTGTTGTTCGAGATACCTGCTAAATTTGAAACGATTATCTATATTCTGTTCACTCGTTTTATACAAAGAGAACCGAGCATATTATTTTGTTATTCAAAATATCAAAAAAGGAACATTGTTTATTTCGGACCTGACATGTTGAACAGTTTCCAGTGATCGCCGTCAAAGATTTTTTTTCTAACACAGTCGCGCAAATACTCAATACTATAAAGTTTTCGTTCTCGTGCAATGCATATTGATAAATAGTGAATGTAATATAATCATACAAGTTTATATAAATATGTATAAGCTTATCAAATATTTCATTATTTCAAAATTACATCTTTCATGTTTATATTTATTTCCTGACTGACTACTATGTTGGCTTGAAATAGCCTTGTCATCATCATTTTACTTGTGGGAGCGGGAGGCTCTCAACTCTAATCTAAATTCCTAGAAAACAGGCAAAGTTCACAAAGCAGAAAGTTAGTTAAGGGAAATTTTGTATGTTTTGAGCTAATGTCTTTTCTATACATTTCTCCTAAATCAATCATTAGAATTGTTGACATCAGTGACTACGTATCTTTAATGCCTATGTAACTTTACAATACCAAATTGAATACGAGCTTTCTAGTTGGTATTAGTATTGTAGGTACTCTTAAGTAAGTATTTCCAGCTATACTGAAAATATCTTTGTCACGGCTAAAATTTAACTTTAAGAATGCAGTGACCAAATCCGTTGAGTTAGTGTTCGTAGTCATGTTATCGCTTGTACAATGTTACAGATAGTCCACCGCCCAGCACTAAAGATACGTGAAATAAAAGCAGCAAAAGTGTGCACCGCGCGTGTCCTGCCCCACCGACACCCACCATTAGTTTACATACAAATGGGACTCGTTTTACATAATCCATCGTATACGGCGGCGGTAATTTGTTGCAAACCGTCTGGATAAGCAAATTGATCGCACCCTTTATAACGCATATCCGATAGCGGAACCCGAATGGAGTTTGACGCCTGTTAACTGTTTTGTGAACAGGCCCATTAAAAAGTTTTGTGCAGCTAAATTGATGTGATAATATTGATTGGATTGAAACAACACATTATTGGCTATTATTATTACGCCTCGATAAAATGTTATTGTTGGGTACCTAATTTTGATGACTAGTCGCGTCAATGTGGACTTTCTACAGAATGATACTGACCTATATTACTTACAAATGGGAAATTCAGTCAGGGAATACCAGTCACAACTATCTGCCCGGTGGTTGGTGAACGGTATACGGGTAAGCTACCCCGGCTCCTCGAGCTACTATCGACTCAGTCCAAATCATCCGAGGCGATAGTATTCCTCCCCTTTTCCTTCCCCGTCATATATCCTTGCTACTCGTGGGAACGCAATGATCTTGTTAAAACAGTGCACAAGGCAGAATGGCGGCGACGTGGTCCACAACCCGTCACGTCACTTTTCTCACAGAGGTGAAAAGTAGATCGCTGGAAGTGATCTCTGCCTACCCCTCTGGGAAAAAGGCGTGATTGTATGTATGTATGTATGTATTAATTACAAATAAATACTTTATCGATCTGATTTACAAAGTCAAACAATGTTGACGAGTTAAAATAGTATTTAATAAATATATCCATAGTGTTAGGACTATTTTGATAACTGCAAAAGTTATATTATCATGTCATATTAGAGAAACTAATTAAGACTTCAGAACAAAAAATCACAGTTCAAAAGAATGTTAGTCAAAAGATTCTTCATAAAACGCCACGAAGCTAATATTTTGATTCGATATCCAAAATGACTTTGCATAAAAATACAGTTCAAATAACCAATTGAAACAAAGGCAAAGGCTGAATTGAAAGTTTTTGATTTAAAAAATGCACAATATTTTTTATGGACAGCGAAACAACAATCGAGTTACAGCCAACAACTGTATTAATATCGTGCTGTTATTCCATTCCGTCGATAGAATAGCGATTTGAAAATATATTTGATTTCTGTGGAATGTCTATTATTCGGATGTAGTGAGGGCATTGAAATGTAAATACCATGACGGAAGGCGGGAACAAGCGGCTAACGAACATGAAGCGCGGGAGACGACGCGATTTGTCTGCCGCCGATGCTCCCGAGCTACGAAAACTTAAAAGTGGGAATGTGACGGCTGAAAATCTTTTTTTTATAACACACAAGAGGACAGAAGGAAGACAGCCAAGTGACTAGTGATGAGTATGAATGTTAATAGATGTAACACTCGTAGTAGAGGAAGGCCGATGAAGACAGGGTGGATTAGATGAGAGATGATGATGATGTGGGAGTATAAGGAGTAGACACAGAGTTAACGAATGACCAGGGTGGAAGCAAAAGACATGTTGCACCGTCCTTACTTAGTGGACAGGCGAACAAACCTGCCACAAGAGCAGTGACGATGAAAGTGATCAGTCACACAAAATCCTATACATTGTTCCGCTTCTGAGTTAAGTTCAAGGAACTGTCCCCCTGTGCTCCTGTCTTGGACTTTATTAAGTTTCTTAAACTCCATTGCGTTATTGAGCTTTTTCTTTTATTCCCCATTCTTATATCATCCTTCTATAATTCTTTGTACGCAAAAGCAATCCCAATTATATGAACTATATCGCAATTGGATGCTCTCTATGGAATGTTTATTCCAGCATCTATAATAATATAATTTTTAATTAGGATTCCAATATACATATTGAAAACCATTATGTATTAAGAATTCCAAAGAAATGATTTCACCGAAAGGAATACATTTGTAAACGCTTGTCTAAAGTTAGCCAGAATTTGCGAAGCCGCTGTTCCGATTAATCATCACGTATTCATAAAGTTTAGTCTACCAAAACAGAATCTTAGCAAGAATTTTAACACTTTGAACAATGATTGAAGTTCTGTTTCTATTTCCATTGACGATCAATAGATGATTAATACAATAAATTATATAATTATTTCATGTAATTAATTGTAACTCATGACTTTTGGTAAGCCCTAATGAAAATGTTTATTAAAAATAAACTTAACTTATGTCTTTTTACCGCATATTATGCAACAACAACGTTCATAAGAAGTACAATCCAATTTCACCGTATATGAAACGCAGAACCGTAGTATTAAATACTTAAATAGAAATTGCTGAGCAAGCATAAATGTTTATGTAAGAAATGTTGACGTGGTATCTAACCACCATTGTGATTCGTGGCTCCTTGGCGGGTGTCGGTATGCACGACGCCTGCAAGTGGCGATATTTCAGCGCCCAGCGCTTGTTTAGGAAAACTTTATTCACGTCAACATACCCATGTGTGTCTATCAACACAAGTCCACATATGACACAACCTTTATGTTTCCCTAATGCTACCTCGGAAATGCGGCTTAAGATTTGGCCCAAAAGTGCAATGAAACTTTAATGCTAACGGTATTCCGTCGCGGTTAAACGCTGTGGTAATAAAAGCCTTCCACCTCAGGATTGTTGTTGTTTTATCCCACATAAGAATAATATATCGCAGATAGCAATGAATTCTGAATGTGTAAACATATAACATTAGGATGTTTAATGTGGTTGGATCGTCTTTGGGTGACGTTAATACGCTTATTAAAATTACCTTTTGCAGTTGTTACAGATCATGCAAGTAGGTGAAAATGAAACTACAGTAGTATTGGAGGAGTGGGAGAAGAGTCTTTAAGGTAGAATGTTCATATCTCAGTAATTTTAATCTATTATCAAAAGTGAGTAACAAAATATGTTTCCCAAATTATTTGTTGAAAAACAAGATACGAAAAACAATCTTTCTCTAGATATTCGCAACAAATCGCTGCGCATCACAGCCGAGTCTCCCGCACCGTGAAACTTCGAGCGTATGAATATGATATGTTCGAATCTACTAGATATTATGCCGTTGTCAAACCGTCTCATCTTTGCAAAGATGCCATGCAAATATTGATTCGTCTCAGTTGAAAATTCATAGGTACACGATATTATCGGCGGCGGCAGCGCGGGCACGCGCACGGCTGGCTGGCTTCGCTTCTACTACGCCTCACTATTTTACATATAAATGGACGTAGCTCCATAATCCGTCTAACACAATGGCTTTAATTTGTTCCGTAGCTGTGTGCGTACGCAAATGAAACCTGAAATTGGTGCGAAGGCTCGTCGCTTGCAACGAATTTAGGGGCAACCACCACTTACAACGTGAGAATGGGCGCCTGTGATGGGGTGAATATATTCAATCTTAATTTTGCGTTTCAAAAGAACCTCTCATGCGGAAGAGCCTGTTGCAATCACTTTGTTATAAAAAAACACATAATTAAGAAGAGATTATTAATTCACCCGAATATGCAGCCCTTCACACATAAAGAATATGTTATTAAAATTAGAATAATCGAATTTCGAGAAATTAATAAAATATTAGTCTAAAAGTCTGAATACCTAACTATAACCAATATTTGTAGACACCCCAACACCAAAAGTTACTCTATGATTTTCAATGTTTACCCCTGATTCCCAGACTTCAATCGGTTTTGCCTTGCGACCAATCAGCTTAAAGGTACTCAAATGTGTATTATAAAAGTATTCATTATACGAAAGGCATAATATCCGGATCGGAACCCCACTGGATGCAGGAGGGTGTTACTAGGCTACGCGATCGGCAGACTTTTATGCAGCTGGTAGCGAGTGCTTGTACCATAGAAATATGTAATAAATTTCACCTTAAATATAGTGCGACCGATCTCAGTGGAAGTCAGCTAACTGCACAGGACGTGTTATAATGCAAAAATAGCAAAATAAATCTAATAATTGAATATTTGAGTAAATAATACAATACATTTCTCTTTTCGTTTTTCAATACTCAATAACTTATTGCTTCTATAAGTGTTTATAAGGTATATAAATTATGCAAAGTAATGATACAAAAGGACCAGGCTAGGTGGAGTGACAATCTGCGCAGGACGGCTGGTAGGAGCTGGATGCGAGTGGCCGAAGATAGACGGAAGTGGCGAGTAATTGGGGACTCCTATGTCCAGGAGTGAACTGCGTTGGGCTGATGTTGTTTGCCAGTATTACAAATTAACATAATATGTCGTATGGTGAACTATATGTATTCTTAGTATCTTCATATATTCACTACTAGCTTTCCGCCCGCGACTTCGTCCGCGTAGAGACGTTTAACGGGTAAAACATTACTTCCTTATAGCGCAGTCGGTCAAAAAGTAGCCTATAACCTTTCCTAGGCTCTGGACTATATCTGTACCAAATTTCATTTAAATTCGTCCAGTACTCAATGCATGAAAGCGTAACAGACAGACAGAGTTACAATCATTTTAAGCAAGCAAAGAGTTCTCAGACATAAACACTAGTTTCAACACAAGCGAAACAATTACACGTATCGAATCTCAATGCAAACGAAACATTCGTTTGTCGCAAGTCAAATGCATTGTTTTGTTTGATTTAGCCAACAGAGAAGTTAAATTAGTAGAGTGGGGAAGCAAATCCCGGGGCATGGAGGCACCTGTGCCGGCGTCGACAGTTTGTGTAATAGTCCGGAACCACCGAATTAATTTACAAAACTCTGACCTGTCTCCGGCACAATAGTTTTTGATGCCAGTTCTCTCGACGCGCGCTAACCTAAATACGTTAGTTGCGGAATAAATTTCGATGAAAATTGCTCCTGAACGCTCATTTACATACGCGTAATGTAACTCGGAAACACCGATTCGAATAATTACCTACAGTTCGTTCCGGAGTTTGCCAGAATGAGATAATACAATATCTTGTATTTAACTCGCGGATAATATTAGTTGCTATTGCATGTTGCCCATGCCAAATGTTGGCCATTGTGTTTTAATCTTTTCTCTTTAGGGTTTTATTCTTCTTTATCATAGCAAGGATTTCGATAACTTTTCTTTTGTAAAAATAACTTAAATAGAGAGACAGGCCATACAATGGGTATTTGTTATAGATGGGTTATTGTATTCGAATGCATGATTATTTTGTGTTTATTTTGTAGGCAAAAATAGAAGAGATGTACATTAGTGGTATCTAAATTCCATCAGTGTGTTAAGTACCAAAAGTAGAAGCGTTTCTCTCCTACATTTAAAGTTGAGGACAGAAATTCATTCGCGCATCGCGCACAGTCTAAAATGGCATTTTAAAAATAAAGTGAATTTCTCCTTTGTGACTGTTTTGATGTTTCGTTTAGTTTTAATTTGCATCACATTTGTGGCGAAACGTATTTTTGTTACATATTAATATAGAGTAAATAAATAACTGTAGGTACTAGATAGTAGAATACTTGTTTGTTTATTAATTACTACAACATTGCAATATTTATATTGAAAAGCAAGTTGAAATATGGGCAATACTAAATTAGAGAACAATTATGTCTTAAATATTTGAAGCTTTAAAGTAGGTACTCCCATAAAAACTATGCTTATAAAATTTATAGCAACCCAAACCACATGAATAATGAAGGTAATTGTACGAAACTTCCCTACATTTTTAAAATCTTATCACGAGTAACACACTTATGCAGCCATTTAAGCGAAATGCTATCAGCTTGCTTATAAAACGCAAAAGTTGTACCGAAAAGGCCGCTTTACTGGCGCGTAGTTAGAAAAACTCATTTTAAGTTCCCCTGTACCGCTTTTGAGCAGACATTTTTGACGGCGAGTGTTTGTGACATGGCAGGACGAGACTCACTAGTCCAGTCAAAATAGACATTTAACCTAGGAAAAATTCGCATAGAGCTGAAAATTGGCATTAATGTTGGGAACACTAATTATACATAAGTTTATAAAAATGGAAATTTTACTTAAGGTTAAATGTCACAAATATCAGTTTTGCACTTTTGAGCGAAACGGTAAGTTTAATCATAAAAGTATGTATGACAAAATTACTTATCACGTAATTATCTATAAAAATATTTCAACACTGTGTGTGCGTGTGTGCACCATTGTGTGTGTGTGTGTGTGAGTGTGTGTGTGCGTGTTTATAAGTGTGTGTAAGTATGCGAGATTGAGTATGAAGTAACATTATTCCTTTAATGCCTCTATAACATCTAATACTAGAAACAACATGAAACCAACGTGTAAAGTGGGTTCTAATACAAAACCTATGTTTTTTTTTTTCTCACACTTGGGCGGTTTTTAACGTGGTTACTTTATTATATAGGTTCCAGCCCCGATGGTTGAAGAAACGACTTGCAAAGATGAAATGCATAGTCTTATGTAAAATATGTTTTGTAGATAAACCCTTTCTGCGCTTTTTATTTATTGGAACGGGATTATAGTCCTGCATGGAATGTTGTTTGAGCACGGTTTGAAGTATGTACAGCTGACGGACTGTCAAAACACTGCTTCTTTCGTATAGCTCATTTGTAGGGAAACGGAAAGGTAGTGATTGACTGACCTTCAGAACTGCTCTTTGGGCTCTTTCGAGCTTTAAGAGAGCAGTCTTTGTAGTTCCTCCCCAGGATGTTATGCAATATGTGAGTAGTGACTGGCATAGTGCATAATATACCATTTTGACTGTCTTTAATTCAGCCACCTGTCTCAAAGTCCTAAATATTACTGTGAGCTTGCGAACCCGGGCAGCCAGCATATTAATGTGCTTTTGAAAGTTCAGTTTGTTGTCGAGTAAGATTCCCAGGTATTTAGTGGAATTTGCTTTTTGGAGTGTTGGGAACACTATTACAAATAATCTGTCAAAAGTCCCCATCGATCCCACGTCTGCAAAAAATAATCAAGGTCAAATGTCACAAATATCAGTTTTATGCACTTTGAGCGAAACGGTAAGCAAAAGGTCAAGTACATCGTTTTTTCGAAATTTAGTGTCAGCACGTTTGCTTTGAGCCATTTTGTCACAGTATTGAACCCTTCCTGAGCAGATTTGTAAGCTTCATCCCATGAATTTCCACTAAACAGCAACGCTGTGTCATCTGCGAATGAAACGATTCTTGTACCTGGGAAGAAACAACATGAAACCAACGTGTAAAGTGGGTTCTCATACAAACCTATGTTTTTTTCTCACACTTGGGCGGTTTTTAAAATCTTATCACGAGTAACACACTTATACAGGTCATATATCGATCAGCGAAATGCTATCAGATGAATGCATATTATGTAAAACGAAAGTTGTACCGATTAAAGGCACGATATCTGGCGAATGGTGAGTTAGAAAAAGTGACTCCATTTTTGTAGAAAATTGTATGATCTACAACTTTTGTTTGACCTATTTTTACGATAATACTTACTGTTTTCGAGAAAAATGGAAAAATCCTTAATTTTATACTTTTGACCTTGAATAAATTTTTTTGCAGAAGTAGGATTGATGGGGATTTTTGATATTTCGTTTATTATGATGTATTTAACGTCTCTGGCAATTTTCAGCTCTATGCGAATTTTGTCTAAGTTAGCACGTATTTTTGTCTATTTAAGTGAACAACATATTTTCGAGTTTTAAGAATCATACATCTGTACCGTTTCGAGGTTTACGTTATTAGTGTCCCGGAAATGTTTTTTTTTGTAAATGAATATTACATCCTTTATAATTATTCACAATCCCGTTAAATTAAATTTAACTTAAATTTTGAATTGGTGATTGTTATCTGAACCGACAATAATGTACCATGAATGGTGAACTTAACGTATGTTTATCAAAATACTAAACCTCACAGATGAAAAAAGCTCATGAAATATTATATTAAACTACGGCGTGAAATCGGAAAGGAAATCCTATTTTCTATCCAATCAAAACTCATATCTCTAATCTTATTATACACAGGTACCTTTATGAGGGCAAACATCTGCATATTTCTAAGGGCATTTTCACGTGTGCGTAAGAAGTTTTATACAATATTTTTTTTTACTTTTATTTGACTACCTAAGAATGTTCAAACGAAGATAAAATAATATAATCTCTAAGATCTGGGGACGATGCAATCGATTAACTATAACTACAAAACTTACTAGGATTGTAGGACTACTACTACTACCTTAGATAATAATATATACACCGTGAAATTTTAGTGGTTGTTTTCCCGCAGTAAAATGATTCTATCTTAGTAGTACAATAGATTTGTGCAGTTTTTTTTGTTAAAATCAATGAATGCTGTTTTTACGAAAGGTAAAACAGAAACTCGAAAGCAGGTTTGAACCGCTTTATGACTTAGGGTGTCGAGCGTCTTCAGCTTTAAGCATCGATTTCATGCGGCAAGCAGTACCTGATTACGTCACATCTTATAAAATAACGATAGCTTCTCTCGTTTTCGAGCTGGAAAACTATTATTTTGAAAATTTGAAAAAAAAAATTTTTTTTTTCGCTGAATAATTTGCATGATTCGATAGTATTACTAAAGGCAAATCGTTCTGCCACGGGAAAACAACCACTAAAATTTCACGGTGTATAATTAACCTTTGGTACGGAGGTTGGAAGAATTAGAAACTTGTACGTACACATATAAAATCCATACTTGACGTGTTGACTGATCAAAATGTTACCACACTTCGCAATGTTCAGAACTCCTGCATCCGGAATCTGCGTTTAGCACAATTCAATTGTTGGAAACATTGAATATTTTGATATGGCAACTGGGAGAAGTTCCCCGAATCCATGGATAGTCTGCATGAGTCCTAATCGCAGCGATCTCGCCGACAACTTTGAGACTGGCCTCCCGATGGGGATGACATCTCTTTGAAGATAAAGACGAGAGATAATTTTGCAATTTTCGTGCCAAGAGGTTAGCGATATGTACCTGCCTGTCATGTTCTCAAATTAACTTTAGCGACTAAGCAAATCAACTTTCCTGTTTGTGGTGACGAAATTTTGCAGGAATCTCTCTCTGACAGCAGACAATTTCCAATTACGAACTTTAATGGGCGTTCGATTAACAAAATTGAGGGTGCGTTGTTTTTGTTGAGTTGTTACGGTTTTATGGCATTTTGTTAATTTGGAAGTTTTAATCGGCTGAACTTTTAAAATACAGAAATCAAAACATTATTTAGAATTAATGACGAAGCACCAAACAAACAATAACCAACATGGATATGTATTTTTTTTAATAGAGGTGCAGTGAATAAACTGGTTACTTTGAGTAATTAAAGTAACATAGACGTAAAAGAATATCACTGACCTCATATCTCTTTTGTCATAACTCTATCACAATTGTATTCTTCTTCTTTCGTATCGACGGAAATAATGGAATGGACAATTTAAATTTCGTTTGGCCCGGAATGAGATTTTTGAATACCATTGTGATAGAGTTGACTGGCTCGGTGGAAAGGTTAGTGACCTTGTCTGGTGGTTTCAAGGGTCGTGGGTTCGATTCCTACTCGGGACAAAAATTTGTGTGATGAACATCGGTGTAACTATTGTACGAAAGAAAATTATTGTAGCAAACCAAATTTTTTTTTCCTTATGTGTCCTTATGAATAATATACGCCATCTGATTGCAATCTAGTCTTGAAAGACTAATGAGTAATTTATTTTTAACTTAAACTGCTAAAATAATTGTTTGTTTATGAATGTGTCCATTAGCACTTTTCTTATTATCTCTATTAAGGGGAGGACACTTTGTTCTTGTGTTTATATTGAGTGGCACTTCACTTTTTGTCACTAATTTACTAACTCAAAAGGTTTGGTCCTTTTGAGTCTCCAATATAATATAATGATCCTACTAATCTATGATTACATATAAGCAACCCAATCTATCTACCAAAAGCTGTTTCAAACACAATTCGCTGTTAATGACGTCATGTTGGCGGCAGAGTTCGTCAACCAAACGTCTCACCATGAATAGAGTTCGGCCGGTTCGGGCCGTAATCCGCCCTCGTGAGGGGAGCACCCACGCTCAATGAGCTAAGTACCACACTTAACCCACTTCAGATGTATTTTTAGTACTACGCAATAGTCTAACATCTGCTGCTGCACATTTTTTTTAATATAGTGACAAAATACGCACTTGAATTAATATTCTGACGCCCACAATAAAACAACTGTTTAGTTTTTTAATAATACCGCAAAAGCTTTTTTGATGCTTTTGTCAATGCAATATTAATCTGTCTAAAAAGGTTGAAGGTTATCAAACATTTAGTATAGGGCTCGTCATAGCAATAATGTTATTTGCCCATAATAATGCAATCCGTGTGTAAATGCCCATGTGAAGTAAACTTTACAAACGATTTAATAGACGATTTCTTTATATAATATACTGAATTTTGATGTAAACCTTTGTGGGAAAAAGAAGCATACATTTCTTTTCGCAAACATTTCCCCATTTTATCGAAGGGTGCCACAATATCCCATACTTTGTCTTGTCACTCACTTATACCTTTAAGCTATGCCGTCTTTTAAAGACAGCTATTACTGATGCACGCATGACGCAAACACTCCTACAATGGAGCGTCAAACGTGACAACCCTAAAGATAAATTTGTCACTATGATTATGTCAAACACAAAAATAATCCCGTCATCTATTTGGCGTGCGCCGCGCCCCTGCGAAAGACTTGCAAATTTGGGGGGCGAGAGTTGGTTGTTGGTAACTACAAACAACGGAGCAGATTACAGACTGCTCTATAGGTGATCAGATGTCGCGAGTCGAGTGATGTTTTGAAAAAGTTCGAGCGAGGGACGGCGGTTGCCATGGTTAATAATACCCGCGCAACGTAATACGAACATGTTAACATCGGAGTATTTTCCTGATGTCGTCTCGTCGTCGCTTTAGCAACAGGTCTACATTCTATAGCAAAGCTGTTTAAATGATTTCTTATACTTACAACGTCTTTATGCGATTAATAAGTCAAAAGAGACGCTTTCTAAAGACGAAGTTGAATCGGGCAAGCATACGTTACGTGTGAAGCTTAAAATGTTATGTTATTGCACCTGTCTCTGTAATTTAAATTTTTTTTAAATGCTGGAGTCTCATAATTCTATAATTGCTTAACTGAACCTATAAGAGTAGACTAAAAGTAACATTTGAATAGACATGACTCGCTCTGCATCATGGAATTGACTAATATTTGTTATTGAAATAAGCCTAAATTTGTTTGGTTTCATAATTAATATGGCTATTTAAACTTGCATATTTTAAAAAGAGTTTTAAATGAGTGAACCAATATGTAATGAACTCCTAAGAGCTAATACAAAGTCAATGACTTTGTTATTTAATCGCGTCTCCATTGAAACTAATTACAAACTTAATCCATCGAAACATGGGCTGATGATGATGGTGTTGTGTAAACACCAATAATTTATTCAAGTTCAAATTTAGATTCATGCGCTTGTATATATATATTTATTATGCAAGATGCTGACAACTTGCATGTAGTATAAATTATTAATTATGTAAAAATAATAAAGAAGTACATTTATCTTTTCTACTTCAGTCTTCACATGAATAGGTAAATCAGACTTATATAAAAATATAATGAAACATACTTAACTTCATTCTATTATATACTCATAGTAAACAATAATTACGATGAAAAAAAATACGAAGTTATTCAGAATGTCTAGCTGGGGAACGCATTAGCTAACAATTGTTAAAGAAAAACATATTTTTTATTGAAAATATAAATCATCTGAAAGCAAAATTATTGTTCGTTTGAGTTACAAAAGCTGTCTCGGCGTAAAAGAAACCTTAGAACGGTTTACTAAAGCCACACAGTCGTAGCATACAGTTTACAAGCGGAAACAATATTGCTCTGTAATCTTTAATGAAAAGTTCCCATCATACAATCCTCTATGAGCCGAAGCGGCGTCATATAATAAAGCCACATGCCCATATGCATACCGAGCAAAAGTAATTAAAAACGACTACGTCAGTGACTCCGGTAAAGAGCGGGCCTTGTCAGCCAAAGGGCGCAAATCGAAGTTACATTTTAATCAAACGGTGACCACGCCCGAGTGTAATGCCGGGTATTTATGAGATGTGAAGGGGGACCTTTGGTCGGTTCATTTTGTGTCAATAATGGTGCTGCCAGGTCACTAGATTTACCATAAGATCTGGTAGTATAGTTCTGTGGAGGTTTTTTGGTGATTTGAACTCACCAGAGAGCACTATGCTACTTTTGAAGCAAGAACGGTTTTTCATCTTTCACGGTTTTCTATTTTGGTAGTGTAGACACACTAGTCGACACTAAAGGGAACTTTATCATTCGTTTATTCCGTATCTATTTATAATTGAATATTAAATTAAATCATTCAGTCATTTAAGTTTAAGGTTTAAATCTTTTAAAGTAATTAATCATAATAATTTTTAACTGAAAGTGAGTAAAAGCGCATAAAAGTAGTGGGGACTACAACCAATATACCAAGTCGAAATTGTAAAAAGACGAATCAAATTGGGCGCGTAATATTGGGATATGACTCTTGCTAATTGAAAATTAATTTAGAGCACAATACAAAAAAAAAAAGCGAAAAATAGATTAACCATTTAAAACCTTCACCAGATCCCGAAAAGGAGGAGGGATAAGCAAAATGGTAACACTCCTTTGTCCGGGCATGGTAATAGCGTGGATGTGACGCGCCCTGACATGTGTCGGCTTGGAAATGAACTCTGCCCGCGTGGGTGTTTGCACACGCATATACCAATATCGCGTCTACGTGGTCAGCCGATGTGCCTATAGCTGTGAATAGGTTTCTAGACAGTCCGAGCACGGGTGAATTTAAATTTGCTGGGCTAATCTCGCTGTTTGATTTTATACGGGGTGTGAGAATGACAGCTATTCGTGCTGCTGGTACGAATGACACGTTATTAAAAAGCTAACAAATGTAATGAAAAGAGCTTTCATATTATATTGATATTAACCGCTTCACAGTGCACGGTAAATATTGGTGCATAAGATAATTCATTTAGATGGATTATACACACTTTATACAGAACTAAAGGTCTTTGGTTTAGGTTAGGCCCATAGCCCAGCAGCGGGGACGTATATGGGCTGATGATGATGATGATTCAGAACTCATCGAACAACCAATACCAAAAATCCTACATAAAGGAACAAAATATTTTTAACAATTATTAGCCACCTATCAAACGTAGACGACCAAATACGCTCCAACTATATCAAAAGAATATCAAATCACAGCGATGCACTTAGAGCGCCCTCTGAAAACAAATATAACCTAAGTGCGATCGAGCAAATTTTGAGTCAGAAATAATATCACGTAAGCTCGCTTGCACGATTCAAGCACGTGCTATAAAAGGAAAGTACGGCATTTGCATCAGGCCTCTTATTCCTCCCGGCAGCTATTTCATTTGCAATAGAAGCAATTTTCTGATGGTAGCACATCATTATATCAGTCCGAATATGACATAATAGGGCGCTGTTACGTGTCAGAGGGGATGGAATTAAGCCCGAGACAAGGAAAACTACACGTTTGACGACAAATAAATTGTGTCTTCATATTAAGCTTCTTATAGTCTGTTCGATCTAAATTATCGTTACACCGTGGTCCTAATGGCGGCCAAATAAGTTTAATAAAACGTCTCAATTTATTGATTATTTTTCATTATAATCTAACATTCAAATAGTTAGATTAAAAAACAAATACACGTGCAATCATTAACATATTGATTACGTGTCCATATCCTTTGAAATATCGTTAACCAATCTCTCGGAAACATAGTTCAATGAATCACTCCAGTAATTACAAAGTTGCCACCCAAACTGCTTTGAATGGAATCATTTGTCGCTTAGACACGGCCACAACACAAAACCATGGATCTATTAGAGGATTTATGCGCAAAGAAAGGTAATAGCGCGGCTCATTGCTTTTTCACTTGGTTACTCAAATGTAGATGGATGGGCCTGTCGCCACGGCTGGAGACAATCGTCAGCCATCGCTCAGTGTCGACACTAATTGAAAATTCCCCTCAGCCTCATTTAAATCTCTATCGACAAAAGGAGACGCCACTCAAAACCCGGCCCAACTATAATTCGATTGTCTCCACCTTCATCACAAATCGGGGAACTATAAACTTTACGAGTTTCGTGACAAATTTCGCAAATGCAAACTCCAACCCTTATAATGGTATTCCTCTAAATCAGCCTATTTTATGCTTCGAGCGTTAATTCTAGAAAATTCGTAGTAAAATAAATTTGGAGCACCAATTAGGGGCCTTTATACCTAAATACCCTTTAAAGTGGATTCACGGAAGGAAGAGGGCGCAAGCCGAAGAAAATTCTCGATAACAGCTCGGCGAGCAAAAGTGGAAAATTTAAAAATGTTTATGGATACAAACCGTTGTTGTTCAGTACAGAAACTATGAATTAGAAAACTTTTGATACTTATAGCGTGCCATAGTAAACATTTGAAAATGTAATTGAACCCTTAGTACGGGACTCCAACTCAAATTTGGTAGAATTTAATTTTGTACAAACGCCTTAAAATTAATTAAATAAATTTCACGAATACGCAACCTAACGTACGAAGTTTATGATAGTATTGATGTATGAATTGCATTGCACAGTAGGTACCTGGGCTTATTCAGTCCTTAACAGTTTCGAATACTTACAGAACAACACGTTTCATTTCTTAACTGGCAAGCTTACTGACTTCAGTTTACTAGCCGGTTCTATTGATTGAAATCAGGCATTCAAATTGGAATCTACAAGTCGATTTTCCGCAAAGATCGGGCTTGTCAGATTTCATTCTTTTTTGTATTTTGTGTAAACATTTTCTACCTAACTGCCTGCAGACTGTATCTAACTGTAGTTATCTACAGTTAGTAATACTCGCATAAAAGTTTAGTCTAAGGTATGCAGTTATTATCTTGTATCTTGTACCGTATCGAAACTAAGTTCATTCAGAGTACTCCGTTGTTGATTCAGCGTAGCATTAGACAAGCGGCTATGATCATAACAGTAATCACTGCTACGAAAGCACTGCTGTAGCGCTTTTTGATATGAGGGTCGATAGAAAGAAGGCAAAAAGTGCAAACGCCCCCAAATTTTTATTCATTCCACAGCGAAATCAACATTAGTAGAAAGCGTAGGTGTAGGTGACGACGACCCGTATTAAAATATTTTAAGCAGGCTATGAATATGCAAAGACACGGCGCTCAGCGGCGGCGGTAACGATTTGCACGTTTGTGGACCACTCGCTAATTGCGAATGTGAACGAACACTTATGGCAAATGTAATTGCTTTCACTGATACGAGATACGTCGTGTTTGCAGTTTGATTTTACTTTGTAATAGATTTTACGAGGCCCGCAACGGGGATATTAATTCGATTTTGTCAAAGGAAAACGCTACCTCAGGACGCGGGAGCGATGGCTGCGCCCTTTCGCATGTGATACGTATAGTCAACATAATTTAAAGAAAATGTTTCAGAATTGATGTACATACGTTGGTTCATAGGTTTTTAATAAAATGTATCAAAGCAATTTCGTTCTTAATAATGTAACATTTATTCCAAATCACAGAAAGAAAATGTGGTTCATATTTATACATAGATTACTTTATATATTTTTTTCTGATATAAGCCGAAGTTTAAAAAGAGCGATATTATTATACGAATCCATCCAAAAAATCACAAATGAGCGATATTTCGTGACCAATTATGGTACCTTTTGATCTTACAAAGTCTTCTTCAGAATAATCTAAGTCAGCTATTCAGTCAACTACAATAAATAAATACCCAATACATTTTCAGTTCACAATAATTTCAATCAAAAAATTAAAACAAACTAAACTTTACTATCCAAAGTTAATCCATCTGATTGAAAAACAGATTATCAACTAACTGATTCTGAGCCCTGACAGGTCATTTCCGAAATTAGAGAAGTTGTTTACCAGGAATTATCTGTTTCGTCCATTGTGTCATTTAAACAGCCCTGTGGCAGGCCGATTATGTGGGCCCAGCCATGTCATCATTAACGGCGACAGGTTTGTTATTTCAGGATAATACGAAACATCAGCTCATAATTGGACTAACGTTATACAATAACACGATTATGGCGTAGTTAAGCCTGACTTTTGGTAATAAATAATGAAGGAAAAACATGTTTATTATAATTTTTATCCCTTTATATGTAGAGGAAAATAATTATTTTGTTATCACCTATTTATGGAAATATTTATTCTGCTTCCGCGTACTACATATGTATGTACTACTACTACTATTCGCCTATACAAGTATACTGCCACTTCAAGTTTCATGAGGGCTTTAATGTTAGGTATGTTAGTGATAATAAATACGCACATTATTAAATAAGTTGTACACCTTAATTTATTCACGCCTATCGACATCATCTATCAAATTACTATAATAACCATTAACCAATGCACCGACCAATAGCACCAATTAGGAAGCACTCGTAGAATCTTTGAAACTCAGACGCTGCCAGTCGCCACCCAACTCGGAACGTGTAAATAGAGGCAATTTACCGAGAGATGCAATATAAATTGAAGGCCTGACTAACCTGGCTGCAGAGTTGAGTATTAATTGAATAGATACATCCGCTGTTCGCCTCAATCCAACCTTAATCACACTTGAAAAGGCCTGATAGAACACAGCCCCGCAGCTAATAGAACATCGTATCGCACTTTAGATAGATCTTATTAATTCCGCAAGTTTAGCCGCCGATGGATTTTATCTTTATCCGTTGGAAGTGGTGCTAAAAGTTATGCTAAGTGAAGAGAGAGTAAAAACAATTTACAGAGTTTGCGTTACAAAGGATACAATTTTGGCGATCTTATTTATAAGAATTTTGTTAGTGGCAATTCACCGCAAAAAATATGGATAAAACAATCTTTTAACATTTTTTTCAAATAGTATAGTCGCCGTAAACAAATATTAGTCACCATGATTCACCTATTCGATTTTACATAAATGTCTAAATGATTGAATGATGAATGCTACTGTGTCTCAATTTTACAATGGTACATTATGTATTGGCATGATGAATATATTTGGAAACGAATTTATATTTTAAAATGTGAAAGTACAAAAATTTTTTTTTTACAATGTATTGCACGTTGCGGTGTGACGTAATAGCGCTACGTTAATTTTGTATGAAAAGTGCAAATGGTCAGAACTTTAAACACGTATAACTTTTGAAATTTTGGTTGTATGTCGAAACGAATTACACATATCGATTCGGTTTATGACTTCAATGCTGCATCATTATCTAAAATCATGAACATTCTCCATTACTAAATTAAACGTTTACATAAGCTCAAAACGTAAAAATGTGTGAGTCTCTGTGGAAATTAAAACAACATGATCTTATTCACCTCACCACCTCTCATTACGTTCGGAAAATGTACCTTCATACTTTTCCACATACCTTTTACATATTCTACTTTGTATTTAACCGGCCTTTAGGACTTGAGCAAAATAATTTTACCCTTTTTTTATTATTTTTAATGATTTTCTTTCATAAATTATAGAAAGGCACCTCATACCTGCTAAAAAAAAACGAAACCTAATAATACTTGCGTAAAGGATGACATTTTAAACCAAACTCAAATTATTATATTGTAACTTTTGTAAATGTAATTTACTACCAATGGCTTTAAAATAGCAAAATCTTTTTTCCTAAGCAAAAGGTAACTAATCGGAAAATCGGTAATTATAAAGGGGGGGCGAACAATATATTTTTAAATGCAGGAAACAATTTTTGAAGGCTACACTAAATATTTACAGTAGAAAATTTGAGTAGGAGAAGCAATCTCGGCAAATGGGCAGCGCTTAGCAGCCCATTCCGGCATTTCGATGCATTTCCGCGTGGAAATTACTATCATTTGTTGGGGCGGGACGGATACCGCTAAACCGGTCGTGGGCCTGTTCGTTAATAAAATATATTGAATATTAGGCGCCTGCTGATGAATTGATAATAACCGACCATGGGAAATGCGCTGGATTAACCGGCAGGACAGGTCGGCAGGACATGATCACGTAAGAGCGTGTTTCGTTACTTTCATTGGTAGCATTCTACGTAAAAAGTTAGCATATTACTTCAAGACTATCCTTGAAGTAATATGCTAACTTTTTACGTAGGCTACCCAATGTACTCTGGTTGCATAGTTGAATCGATTTTCAATGCTAGCACAAACATAACTTTATTACATTTTCTAAGTTTATAATTAAAAATCAAACTTTAAGTAATTTGACTGTGTGTGTCTTAAAATTTTAATCGTAATAAATTAAACCAATTCGGCCACGGTTACCAGAAATATATCCGACTTGTTACAAACCCTGTTTTATTCATACCGTTTAAGAGACGTCTGCGATTGTATAAAATTTTGCCGAGCAGCGAATCTCGCCGGGAATGTCTATAAATCTGACCATAAAAATAAATCCCAGCAATCAAATCGTGAACAGAGAAAAAAGTACGGTTGTTTGTTGCTATCTCAGGGAGCATACATGAGAATGGCTGAGCAACTATTCCGCAGCCGGATAAAAAGGTTCTCAGACCATGAATATAAATATATACGGGTGTGGCCCGATGTCGTTTAACTGCCTCCAGGGCTGCCAACTCACCGATCTAAGAGCTATTTATCTGAACCGCTGTTATTGCCCCATTCCGGGCGGATTTACCAATCCTTACATTCTAATACTTATTGAATGTATCTTGCTCATACTGACATATATACGGCTTGCTGCTGAGAATTTGAATAACAGAAATGTTATACAAACATACAGATAACGACATCGGAATCTGCTCTGTATCACTGGCACTTTTCTTGAGCATGTACAAATATCCGATATCCATAAATTTCAAATAATTATCAGAGGGAAGCTACTTTTACTTCATTCGTGTCTTTAGCTTTCTCTTTGAATGTCAACATTGTGTTTCTAACTTGGTTTTAGTTGCCAATTTGCTAAAATTCAATAGATAGATGTTGATGTCAATGTTGGCAAATAAGTTATTAAAAAGGCAGCAGATACTGCCCAAGGAAAGTTTAAATTACTTATGTACGTATAGAGATATAAATTTTCCACAAGGAAATGCTTAGAACCATATCGCATGAGAGTACAGCCCTATCGACTTAGTGGAGCAAACAGCAGGAGAATAAAGGTTATAAAAATTCAAGAAGCCGGAAATGAACCCGCCCTGTGCATTGCGCCCGGTATATCAACTGAGCACTGCAGGATACAGATTAGAGCGACACACACTCAACATGCAAATATGTAGTTTAGACATACCCTGTGTATGTACGGGTTGTCGGGTTAGCTCGTGACCGCGATTGGTGCGACGCAATAGTAGGTAAGTTCGTAATGTAGCAGTAAATAGGTATATGTTTGATACTGTACCCACCTCATAACGAGCTGTCGTCGTTACACACATTATGAAATGATACGATGGAATGCGAAAGCTAAAATTTTCAATCTTATAAATTAAAGCACTGTATAATAATTTTATCAGTTCTATTTCGAAAGGTTTATCCACAGAAAATTAAGCCATCTCAATAATAGATCGTACATGTACTTGCAGTTAACTGTTAATTTGTTTACTGTAGTCATTTAAGGGTAAGAGCCATCAGCTTCCCCGCAATTCCGGTGATGATGACGAGGCTACTCCAAGCCATCATCGTATGTCAGTCAGAAAAAAAAATCTAGCCATTTAAAAAATATTTTTTTCTAACGGGTTCTATAAACCTTTTGGTCTTTTGTGAATGTCACGCTAAACATTTGTGTTCTGTTCTGTTAATGTTGTGCCAACAATAGGTGATGTGTTTTTCTTAATCTAACCCACTGGTAACCTAGAAGCATTTTCGTATTTATAAAGAAGACTTTTCAGAAAATTAAAGTATAATTTATTTGGTCTCATCTATTTCGGGAGTTGTTTACAGAGTATTTAGCACTTATTAATCAATCATCTCAGCCTACGAACGTCCCACGGCGTCAACTATCTTCCACGTGGATGGAATAATGTTGTCCTACTGAATCCGGACATGGCAACCAATACTAATGGTCAGCCTACTTTGCAGGATATATTATAGTGCACAAGTGTGCGCAAAAATAGTCAAGTCAATGCACAAAGTGGTATGAGTGTACACCACTTAACCAGAGTTTTAAGCTTTAGGGAAGATAGTTCGCAATAATCTGAGACTTTTAGAAGTTCTCGACTGGCTCGGTGGAACAGTGTTTAGTGACCCATGTTCACTAACTACGGAGTCGTGGGTTTTGATTCCCACACGAAAAATTATTTGTGTGACTGATATCGGTGTGTTATTAAATAAATTTACTGGTATATTTGGGTATCCACTGTATCTGGTATCCGTAATACCAGCGCTTAAGCTACTTACCACAGGATCAGATCAATGTATGTTGTGTAATATTGATATATTACTCTAAACCATACGACCAATTGTATACTTTCTAAACGTGTCGTGTTTTGTTTATAAACCTGATCCAAAGTTATATTAGTCCAGTGTAAACCGAAACAGCATCTACTTGTTGCCTAAGCTAGCGTTAATTTTAGTTATAACAATACCGATGTTCGGTGACGCAGAAAGAGGTGTTTGCTAGATTTATTACCTCCCATTTCGATTTGTTTACTCAGTTGTTCAGATCCAATTACTTGGCACTGTTTCTGTACTTAATTAAAGGGACGCTTGATTACTCGCCCGCTGTGGGGCTTTGTATAATTGCTATTGTTTAGCAAATGAAGACAAATGAAACTTTAATTTAATGACAGTGTCTCATTCAGGCGCACGGGAGAAGAAGTCCTGTTTGTGGCTGAACAACCTCAATTTAAGTTTAAATTAGGTATAGCGGTGCCTCAGCCCCGCTTCCGAACACGCGGCGAGATGTAATGATTTGTGACAGATGCCATGCGGGGCTGAGCAGGGGCGAGTATATACTAGAGGGTAAATCCTCATCAAAAGTATGAATACATAACCTGCGTCGCGAAGTTGAGATAACATCTAATAGGGTGCAGGAGAGATGACCGTTTTAAAATTATGATTTAAATTCATAGACTTCAATCAGTATTGCGCTCTTTCTAAACAGTATTCATAAAAGAATTGTATTTCTACATTGTAAAGCAATAATGATATTCGTAAATAGCAAAACAATATTTCGGCGCTCAAAATTAAAATAATCGATATCCAACACCGTAATCCAGTAAGGATTAATTACGAGTATTAGGGTTCGGCATTTACAAATTGTTCAAACTTTTACCCCAACAATGAACAGGCGTTGACGAGTGAAAATAGTTCGGAAGAGCGTCTCAATTATTCAGATTCTTGATTTGTTTGGGCATGTCTCAAGGTTTGCTCCCAGAGGGTCGGTAATTTGATTCCCGGGCCTGCGCGTCGGCGAGAGTGGTATACTTTTAATTGGCCGTAACTGCGTTTGCCTGCAAGCATTATTGAATTACCGTAGAACAGTGTTCCCGGCGGAGGAACAAAAAGTGCTTCTACTATTACGTAACCGATCTAGCCTAGGCTAAATGAGGAAAAATAGCCAGCATTTTCAACTAAGCTAAATTACACTGTGTGTTTACCATTTCGGAGCTGCAACAAGATAATGTTAACGCGATAATAATTACAATAATCGTAATTGCTATTGTGACAGGTAATGTAAAAGAAGTACAGTTTAAACAAGTAATTTAATCTATAATATAAAAATGAATCGCAAAATGTGTTGGTAAGCGCATAACTCAACAACGCCTGAACCAATTTGGCCAATTCTTTTTTTTTTAATGTTCGTTGAAGTCCAAGGATGTTTCTTACGACGAGAAAAAATCGAATAATTGCCGAAAAAACCCTAAAAACAGCCCGCTTCTTTTTCACATTTTTTTGACAGGACGAAGTCTGTCGGGTCAGCTAGTGATATATACAAGTAAGTGACATATTATCTCCAATTAATTTTAAGCCTTCAATAATAAAATTTCAAAACTAGAACTTAGTACAAGCTCTGTGTAGGTACCAATGTTTTGTTGTTGTATGTAATAAATAATAATACACAACAAAATGTAATGCTATTTTTTATCGGAAGAAATGCAATTTTTTACAATTTATCAAAATCTTGTTAAAATAAATAATAAAACAGCAGATTCGGTTGAACGTTACTAACTGACTTTTATTTAAAGAGAGACCACAGACAACAGTAGAAATACAGATCACAGTTTATTTGATGTTACCATACACAAATTATATTTTCTAACACCCCAACTACAGCAAATAAACAAAGCTTTTCAAAAATACAAATCCCTTATTCATAACTATCTAACTATGACTCTATCACACTAACCCCAATCCTGTAATACATTTGTAATGCCTCATAGGGTTTAAACTTTTAGTAAGAACATCTGCTGGCATATCAGCTGTTGGCAAATATTTCAAATTAATAATTTGATCATTAACAGCATCTTTGATAAAGTGATATCGTATATCAATGTGCTTACTCTTTTTATGACAAGCATAATTTGCCACCAACTTCTGTGCACTCTGACTATCATTATATAATAATACAGTACATAGATTGCCAGTTAGTTCACATAACAATGATCTCAAATATATAGCTTCTTTGGATGCTTCAGCAATTGCCATATATTCAGATTCCATACTGGACAAAGCTACAGTTCTTTGCTTTTTACTCTCCCAGGAAATAGCTGAACCTGACATTACAAAGCAAAAACCTGTATAAGATTTACGATCATATGGATTACTTGCCCAATCGGCATCAACATAACCAATAAGTTCAGCTGTTCCCTTTACAAACTTCAAACAATAATTCTTAGTTTTCTTAAGATACCTAAGTATTCTTTTTGCATAATTCCAATGAACATTTGTATAACATTTATTAAATTGGCTTAGAAAGCTGACACTATAAGATATGTCAGGTCTTGTAAGAACAGATAGGTACATAAGACTTCCAATCAATTGTTGGTAAGGAATATCTCGATCACAACATTGAGACTTATCAATATCTAACTTATATTCCATTGGAGTACTGACAACTTTACACTCTGACATATTGAACCTCTCCAATAACTGATTTATATACTGTTCTTGATCTAAAGTTAAAACATCTAAGTTTTTATTTATTTTAACTCTCATGCCTAAACATTGCTGAACCTGTCCTAAGCTTTTAATCTTAAACTTAGAACTCAACTCTAAAATTAACTTATCAGTCTCTGACCTATTATTACTAAATACAAAAAAATCATCTACATACAACGCAATTATGATCTTTACATCCTTATTAATCTTTGTAAAAACACATGGCTCTAAAAGACTCTTTTTAAATTCTAGTTCACACAAACATTGCTCTATCCTCTCGTACCATGACCTAGAAGATTGTTTTAAACCATAGATTGCTTTCTTTAATTTAACAATAATTGGTTTCCTATTTTTATCACAGTTAATATCTGGTTGATACATATAAATATCCTCCTTGAGAAAACCATTTAAAAAAGCTGTTTTCACATCCAAATGAGTGACATCTAAATTTAATTGAACAGACAATGCATACAGTAGTTTTAAAGTAGAATGTCTTACGACAGGTGAAAAAGTCTCTTCATAGTCTACACCAGGCTTCTGCGTGAAACCTTTAGCTACTAAACGCGCCCGATACCGCACACTATTGTCACTGTTCACTTTCTTTTTAAATACCCATTTACTCTGCACTAAAGTTCTATCTGGAGGTAATTCACTTACAGGAGCCCACGCATCATTGTCTTCAAAAGCCTTGAGCTCATCCTCCATTGCTTCAATCCATTTGTCACTCTCTGGACTATCCAGGGCTTCCCGGACACTCAGAGGATCTCTGGTGACGTCAGGACTTGATGTTTTGCATGTGAATCCATAACGCTCTGGGGGCTTCCTTATACGTTTGGATGTTACTGTTACCTGTTCCTGTTCTTCAAGCTCGCCAGATTGTTGTAACTTTGAATCCAAGTCAGTCAAAGCATTAGGATTTTCTGAAGAAATGTTCATGTTGATGGGACTAGAGACATCTTCTTCTTCCGTAATTTCCCCCACATCCTCAATGCTTGACTGCTGTAATGCATCCCCAACTGAAACTGATATGCAATTTTTTGAATAGTTTCCTACTGTATTTTCATGGATGATCACATCTCTACTTGTTACCACAGTACGCTTGATAGGATCATAGACTCTATAGCCTTTCACATTTTCTGAAAAACCAACTAACAAGTGTTTCTTCGACTTAGTATCCCACTTAAGCCTTTTCTCTTTGGGCACGTGAACCATGACCTGGCTCCCAAATATACGGACATGACTTAAATCTGGTTTTGTGTTTGTCCACAGCTCATACGGTGTCACATTATCTAATCCTGATGCAACTGATCTGTTCCTAAGATAGACAGCGGTGTTTGTTGCCTCTGCCCAGAACTTCTTCTCCAAACCTGCATCAAATAATAAGCAACGAGCTCTCTCTACAATAGTTCGATTGATACGCTCACTCATGCCATTCTGTTCAGGAGTGTAAACATTAGTTTTCTGGTGAACTATGCCAGCATCTTTCAAATATTCTTCAAACTCATTGCTACAAAACTCTAAGCCATTGTCAGTCCGAAATATTTTAATTGTCATGCCTTGTTGATTTTCTACCATGCTCTTAAACTGCTTGAAGTATTTAAAACTTTCACTTTTGGCTTTGAGGAAATAAATAAATGCCATACGAGAATAGTCGTCAACAAAAATTAGGAAATACCTTGATCCTCCGATTGAACTGCACTCCATTGGGCCACAGACATCAGCGTGTATTACATCCAGTGGCATACTGCTTCTGGTACTCTTGTGTCCAAATGGCAATCGTGATTGTTTTCCTTCACAACATACTGTGCATGAATTTTTATTGATCACCGACTTATCTGTATATGATATTCCTGTAACTGCTCCATCTTTCATCTTCTTTAAATCATTCATGTTCAAATGTCCCATTCTTCTGTGCCAAACTTCACTACCAGTGCTTTCAGTAGAAGTAAACAAACACTGCTTGCTTTCCAACCTCAACTTGTAAACACCATTCATTTCATCAGCAATTCCAACCAAACTGTTTTGTATATTATAAATATAACAGCAATTGTTCCTGAACTGCACACTGTTGCCGTTTTTGATCAATTGACTGATTGAAATTAAATTTGTTGAGAGGTTAGGAACACATGAAACTTCCTTTAAAGTCACATCATATCTGCAACTATTTGTTTTCGTAATTATATTTACATCACCACAGCACAATACAGGCATAGCACTCTTGTTTGCCGCTATTATCTCCTTTATTCGAGGTGTGAAACATGGATTCTTCACAATGTTTACATCTGGGGTCATATGAACGCTGGCACCGCTATCCAAGTAAAAGTCATTTTTACTATAATTTCCACTCAAAAACTGCGGAAAAAGCATTCGTCGTCTTCATTATATGTTGCTGGTTTTGTTCCTTGGTACACTGAGACTTGTAATGCCCGAATTCTTTGCACTTATAACATTTTATTCTCTGTTTATCTGTTTTCTTTTTGTTCGTACATGATGTACCACCGCCGGCACCGCCATTGTTGTTACGAGAGCTGTCATTCTTTTCATTATTGCCAACATTGCGATGTTGACGATAGTGCTGCCCTCTGCTGAAAAACGCATTTCCTGCCTCCGAGCTGTCATCTGATAGATCAATCAATTTCGTTTTGATTACATCAGCTGTAATGGCGATACCGGAATGCTCGATGGCCATAATCATTGGAAAGTATTTGTCAGGCAAACCAGCCAACAATAAACATCCGATCCACTCATCATTCACTGGAAATCCCGTACCTGCTAATTTTTGTGCCGTCTCGATTATTTGAGTAATGTAGGTAGTCATTGAGTCACAACCGTCCAGTCGAATTGATATGAGGTTACGTAGCAATGTGATTCTCCTTGAAAACCCAGAATCATCAAACATCGACTTCAGTTTCTGCCACAAATCCTTAGTACTTCTTGCTTCCTTAATGTGAACATACAATGATGGATCTATCGTCAAAATTAACTTGGCTTTTGCTTTGACATCTTCTGCTACTGCGGTTGCTGTTGTGATTTCTGCTGATCTTTCTTGCTTTATACAATCAGCCACTCCTTCTAGAATTAGCAAATTCTCCGCCGCAAACGCCCACTCGTCATAGTTCTCTCGACCTCTCAGCTTTGGAATGCTGGTCAAGAAAGAATTTGAAGCCATTTCTGTTAATTTTATTCACTGGTTCTCACAGCCGTTTTATTTATATTACACACCGCGCCTAAGCTAAATAAAAGCAATAAAATACTTTAAATTTAACTATAGAACATACTGGGCCCATAACCTAATAAAACAGCAGATTCGGTTGAACGTTACTTACTGACTTTATTTAAAGAGAGACCACAGACAACAGTAGAAATACAGATCACAGTTTATTTGATGTTACCATACACAAATTATATTTTCTAACAATAGACAGTCAGAAACAATAGCTTCGAAGCATGTAGCAATATGTATTCGCTTCATTCAAGGATAATTTAATTAATCGAGCCATTCACACAAATAACTTAGACGCTAACAACGTTAAAAGAAACAAAACAAAACCAACAACACACTAAATCTCCACATACGAGTGGGTCAATCAAGACAAAAAGCTCACAATTAATAGACTTAGACTCGCACTCAATCACTCACATAACGTAAGTAAGACTAAGTTTAAAGTTAAGTTACTTAGGCACGCTCCTTACGCTGCGACGTACTCGAGTTACGTAGCGAGCTCCACGTTATTTTTTTGAGCCGAGATAAACTTGTTAGTCTAACTAGATGCTGACATGGACGTAGTTTATAGCTCCTGGACGGTGGTAGCAAGTTGCGAGCGCGAGCGGGGCGGAGTCCGTAAGGACTACATGGTTACTATCAATTGGTTAGCTAATTAATACGATATAGGTGTAACAAACTTCTGAGTTATCATAAAGGCGTTAAATTACAATTACTTAGTAATTTTTTTTTCATAATTTTTTCCCCCAACTAGTTTTAAAAGTATTCCCATCGTTTTATTACACTAGTTTTCCCTTGACTCCATCGTAAAGTTTTTTATCAGGGAAGACACACATTTACTTCCCTGTCTCTAAAAAGTAGCCAATGTCTTTTCTCTGGCTCTATAAAACCCGTTCACTAAATTTTATTTAAATAGGTTTAGTAGTTTTGGTTTTAAAATAAAGCAGGCAGATATAGTTAGGTTTCTAATTCCGTATTCCATTTGAAACATAAGGGAATTAAATAATCCAGACACGCGGTAGCGTGTCAAGCCAAGTTCAAGAAACAGAACTGGCGAGCCGCACCGTGTGTAATATTACACGAACCATTTGGAACCACTTTTGAACCCCTCATAAATCAAAAACTATTTCACATAAACGTATCAAATTTGGCTCATATATTGTGACTTGCAAGATAAATATGTGTTCTAAATTTCAAAAGCTTATCTCAAACAGTTATTTAGATATTAATGTCCAAAAATCCTCATTTTTATCATTGACTGACTGACAGATCAAAATTCTAACCCAGTTCCGAATGACCTGGAGAGTTAAAATTTGGTATGCAGATAGGTAATTACATGAATACAAAGGAAAAAAATAAAAAACTGGCAATTTTTTAATAATTAGGTTTTTTTTTTTAAATTTTTTTATTTTTATAAGAGGCTAACAAGATGACTTCTCTGCACCTGATGGAAAGCGGTAGTGAGATCCACATATGAGATCGACAGGCACAATAGACCATTTTGAGTCTATCACACTCACCCTGAAAGCCGTGAAAAAAGGATACCACTGCTGCGGTTAGGTTCTATTATGAACGCTTAACATAAATACCTAATTAGTGCCTAATCACGCCTATATACCGGGGAAGGCAGAGCCCTTAGTATATACTTAGGTATACATACTTACTTGTTTACAATTAAGAGTAGGTACTTATAGTCGGTTTTCATATTTATTACTTAGGTTTATACCCGTAAACGTAGGAAAAACAGTAACTGATTCAATTGTTTTATATTTATAAAGTCTAGTTTTAGTTTTGAATTTGTCCTTTTCAAAGGACCTACGGCGTTACGATGATATATATACTTTTCTACAAAAAGTAATGATATCCAATCAAAAACATAAATGTGAAATGAGAGCCAAGTTCAATATTATGATAATTACCTTGGTTGTTGACTTCAGCGACAAAAGAAGTGAGATCTAAATGGGTGCCAAGTTCAATGGTCAACCCTGAAATTTATTTATAAGTAACACTATAACATACCTATCATATCTTCTTATAACATAAGATAATGTATGGTGGTAGCCTATGAAGGTCTGTCTTGGCTAGTTTTCTTTAGTTAGTTAGTTAGTAGTCTAGTTAGTTGTCTTGGTTAGTTTGGTATTTGTCGGTCGAAAATTTGGATTGTTGGTAGAAACTAGCGAGCGAACATAATAATACGTTGTAGGTTTATAGAAACTAGCCAAGACAGCCCTTCATAGGCTACCCCCAAACATTATCTTATGTTACAAAAAGATATAATAAGTATGTTATAGTGTTACTTATAAATAAATTTCAGGGTTGACCATTGAACTTGGCACCCATTTAGATCTCACTTCTTTTGTCGCTGAAGTCAACAACCAAGGTAATTATCATAATATTGAACTTGGCTCTCATTTCACATTTATGTTTTTGATTGGATACTAATATTTCGCGTCCAGGATGATATAATCTCCTTTTTTCTTATGTGTATCTCACTACTGGGCAAAGGTCTCCCAACCCATTTACTGCTCTATATCCAAGGCTAGGACATGCCAAGCTCCATTAATCACTTTTTTTAAATTTTCATCAGCTGTTTTACAGCCGTGTGCCATCTGACACGTCTCCTCAGTCGACCCGAGCGGAGCGGAAACGCGTTTATCGACGGCGGTCATTGTGTTAGGACCCGCTCAGCCGGCCCGGTAATTACATCAGGGAATACCCCTACACCCACCTACCGTGTTTTTGCCTTCGCTACGAAATATTTGTGAGAGGTAATAAAACTCACTAACAGTGTAAAGGTGGATAAGTGGAAATGCTTATTTTCGGTGAAGAGTACTAGGAAGGCAGTGTAGTACCGGTTTAATATCCATCCGAGAGAAACATCAATTACGGGATTTACATTTATATTTGTTTTGTGTCTATAAATGATTACGAACGAGGTGTAGTCTCACTGTTGGTTGTTCTCTATAGAGACAGTGTTTTTTGGTATTTCTATCTATGAGTCGGACCTATAGATACCAAAATCTAAAATATTCATCAGTCTGGAGAATTGCATTAATAAACTTTTTGATCTGTTTACAGCTGTAGCGCTTGAGTGCTAAATGTAACCAATTTTTACAACACAGGATGCGGATAGTGCAATTTGAGACAATAACCCAGGGCGTGCCTTTTACAATCTGACGGAACATCTAAAGTTATAACTACAAGCCGTAATAAAAAGTGAAATTGCCAGGGCGCGGACAGCCAACGTTTTCCGGTTGCCGGGTACCAAACACATAATTCAACGGAAGATTAAATGAGTATTCAACGGGAAGCTAGAACTGTGAAGTTTACCGTCGCTCTATTAACATTATTTGACAACTCTATTAAGTTTCATGTATGAAAATGTAATTATTACAGAGAAAGAGTGAAAGCACATTAAATAGAGAAGATAATTTGTGAAAAAATTTATACCTAATGAACAAATTATAAAAAATAGTGGCCTAGTACCTTCTGGCATTTATGTAGTGGGAAGAGAGCCATGTAACCCATTTCTACCTATCCCTTTCTTTTAGAGGTCGTTGACACAAATTGTCAGTGGATGCTGCGAACGACTAATAAAAAAACTATTAAAAGGGATTGACCATGCGCCTCGTAAAACGTCCCTTTTCCGAATCTGCCCATCACATTTTAACATATCCTTCTTTACTAATATAATATAGACGAAAATAACTGCCTGTCTGTCTTGCGGTTTAATTTTCGTTTTATAAAATATTAACTAAAAGACCTAAAAAGAGATGGCGCGATGATCTCGACACTAGGAGTGGAGTGAATTCGAGGAGGCCTTTATCCAGCAGTAGGACGCTACTGGCTAGATAAAAAAAATACTAACTAGTCGAGATCCTGACAGTTTAATTTTTAACCAACAGCGCTATGAAGGATTAATGTTTTATCGTCAACGCAGCACAGCGTTCCACGTCATCAACTATCCATTTCAATTACCATTCAAGTTCAAAACAACGTAGTTATTTCCACTGGTCTCGCTGACATTCGGTCTAAGGGAAGGATATTGGCCATCAAAGACATTATTGGAGCGAGGACAGAGTGGCCGCTGTTTGTGTGTTTACCGGAGGCGGATGCGCCTTCGGTGGCGGCATTCAGCGTGCCCGACGTCCTGAGAGGCTCGCTCCGCTGCATATAATCAATAGTCCAAACTATGCTGCTAATTTATACCTCTACAGCTTTGCAGGTTACATCTGTATAGTTCGATCAAGATTTGGTCAAGTAAAGATTAAATGCGTTGAGTTACCTCTCACCTTGCTACGTCTGAGTACCTTTAATTTATTTTTCTAAAGCTGCAGCTGATTATTAAATTATTCGCTTGGATTCGTTGTATTAAACTAGAAAATGTTACAAGATTTTACTTTTTTTTTAAGTTTTTATTTTTTTGTTTCTGTGCAAACTTATTAGCTACTTTTCTACCCCTATCTATTCAAGTGGATACATATTTTCTCACACTTTTACATTTTTTACTAAGTTTTGTCCATGCATTTTAAATTAAACTTTGCACGTCATATTATTGTGCAAAAAACGATCAGTCCTTCCAACATAATAAACGCTTTACAATCATGGTTATATTGTTACCATGTATAGAGAGAGTTTGTATTTACCAGGTGCATAATGATAGTTGGCAGGCCCCCACGTTCAACACCTCGCCTGCCTCCGTACACATAATCAATACCCGGTATTTGACACTCGACCAAACTGGGTAACTAAATTACCTACAACCCACTTTACATAAGTACGCACGGCTAAATGTGCAACATATTGGATGTCTTGACAACTGTAAACAGTATAATGGTTGGGTTCTTGATTAGAAATGCTAAGGAGATACCAGCTTAGGTTACTTGGCGATATCTCTAGTCGGCTTAAGTTACGCTTTGTTGGCGAATTTGAACTTAAGCAAGTAGATAGCCACTTCGTTTTTTTAACCCATTTCAACCCACTGCTGAATAAAAGTCTCCTACAAACCTGTTCACCCCCTCTTCTTTTAGTTCAAATTATAAAAAAAAAAAAATTTTAAGCCACACACCTACATAAATTTCAAATTATCGCTTTTGATTCTCTACCTTCGACTGATGATGGATAATTCACTTCAATCGTCTTCGCATCCCCCATCAACACAAAGTTACTGTCAAATTTTCCACTCTTCAGTACAGCCGTATCACGGAGCTCAGTTATGCCTCTATACGAAAGATATTCAGGCGGTATAATGGACAAGGAGCAACTTTGCTCATCGAAGTTTCCGACGGTCGACTAATAGCACTTGAAAATGATCCCGACATTACATGTGACGTCAGCTACGTAAATTTGTTGTACGTCGCTTGAGCAATAAAAAGTACGACGGTGTTGTACAATGTTATTAGGGAAAGTGGTGTGGGTTTGGGTGTTTTTTAGGAATAAAGGTCAATAATGTCAGGTATTTCATATGCATTACACTGAATAAAATACCTAAAGTTTTTTATTATAGTTATTGGATAAATTTTGTAACGTTGATAATAATAAACATTAATTGATTGATTTTCCAAGTTGGCAATGAAGTTTCTACTGTTGGTTATGATAGCTGTAACACAAGTCCTTTAAAACTAATTACATCGGGGTCACATCAATCTATGTGATATTGTGTAAAATTTATTATTATTTATTTCCTCACAATAACTTTATTTTTTTTTAATAGTAGGTACGGAATGTAGCAAAATTTTTTGAACCGTTCTGTATCTGACAACAGAGTTGGGTGAATATGCATCCAACTCTGTTACATATCATTACACGAAATGTTAATTATTCAAATTTGCGTTGGTATATTTAGTACATCCGATTTGAACACGAGCAAAAAGACCTAGCTGCCATCCAACCGTCCCTCCGCGGATCAGATTGATTTATTTAGTTAATTAATATTCCAGGCACATCGTTTAATATTTTAGGGTTGAGATATAATTGGATGCGCAGCGGGTGCATCCAAACGCAGCCTTGAGCCTTGGCAAAACGCCACGACTTTGCATAATTCAATGTTCGGATAATACATATATTGGGATGTCGAAGTACTTTTTATACTCAATCGTAAGGGACGCAAGACTGTTCGATACTTACGTCCAGCAGACTGCATATTCGTTGCTTACCTGAAAAAAATATATTACTATTAAATATTTAATCTTGTTTTTAATCAACGGAGACACTGTTGATAAAATACAAAAATTTTTATTTGATAGAATTCGCATATTGCAATATTATGATTGAAAGCGTATGAACTGAGTAGAGCTTATAACGAGTAACATCGAAAAAATACATCTATGTAATTTTTATCGCAATCATTCAGCATAGAGAATTCCATAACTGCCCATTAGTAGTGAGTGTCGGGTTCAAAAGAGTTCATCTACGAGTAACGTCAAAAATAGTCACTATATTTTTTAATTACTCATCACGTACTACTTGTAGTGTTAAATACTTGGTCCCGCGCCTGTCTTGACGATACTTACCAAGAATCCTCTCGGTAGCTGGTTCATACCCATTTGTATGCACACCTTGTGCACTTTAATTGAGATTTCATTAGGACTGGCCAGCGTTACCGAGAATTCAGTTCGGACGACATTTTATTAAATGTTAATAAAATTTTGAAGTGCAAATCGGCTTTAAAAGCTCCCTTTTAGAGGAAACAGAGTGGATTTTGACACCTTAATTTAGTTTTAACTTTATTTTACACATCGAGGGCTCTCGCGGCGCGATGCCGTTGACAACCAGGTTTATCGCAAAGTATTGCGGTACCTATTAATTATCGGCTGTCGGCAAACCGGACATGGATTGTGTAATGTGCTCATGCAAAAGACCGTTGTTCCAATAACTTCCTAGATACCAAATGTGTGCCAATGAATCCAACACAAATGAAAATTTAATTAACATTGAATGTGGCCGGAGTTTTCCGCTTCCACAGTTAGAGCTTTAATTGAAATTCGCCGGTCCATCGAAACGATAGCTGACTAATTGATATTTTAATTGTTTATGCAAATACTGTACTTGCATAGTGATCTCTTTTTCTTTGCCTTTGCCGATACGTGCCGGATTCACCCCATTTCAAAAATAGATATCCTCTTCACGGAGCAGATAATAATTCCATTTCAAAAAGATGATTCCCTATAACTGAAGAGTAACAGGCAAACTGAATTGATTTCAATATTCTCTCTACACTTTGCCTTAGATATTTTTCGTCCCTGTTCTACATTTTACATAAACTAATTTCCTTGGCAATATTGGTCTTGCGACAGTTCTGTAGGCACGGCCGCCTCCCTCAAAAAGAAACTCCTCGACTGGGGCCGCCGACGACCAAATCAAATCACTCGACCTTATCGATCTCTTCGGGAAAACTTACTGCTAAATTTGTTTGCGTATACCATTAAATGTACGGGTAGTTTGCCTAGCCGTCCCTTCTGGATGATTTTTAGATTGCAAACTATGTATCGGGCATGATACGAGTTTAATCCAATAGGGCTGCTGATTTAACGCAATTGCTGAGGTTGCATCCCCTCTAGGGCCACGGCTCGCCCTCGGTGAAGGGGAAACGTTAATATGAGGATATGAGAATTTACTGTTTAATCCAGCTGCAGGCCAATTTGTTAATATTTCCATTCAATCCACTTAAAAGCTTGCACGTATGGAGATTTCATACGCAAATTTTAAGCGGCTCCATATCGCATAGCTCTGTTACTCTAAATAAATTGAAAACTATTTTGATGCGCCCCATAATGCTACCAGCTATACCGATACGATTGCATAAAAGTAAATGCAGCGTTATGGAATGCACGGCGAACAAAGTCATACGTATTGTTTGACTGTCGTTCTCATTGAGCAAAACAAATGAATGTGGTTAATTAATTATATGGGACCCAGGTTGCGGTAAATAATATTATTTTGATAGTTTAACCTCTGCAAAGCTTGATTTAATGAATTATTTTTGCCCGTATGATGTTCTGAAATGGTGAATGACAATATTAATGAATTTATAATTTCCAATACATTAAGTCCTGTATCTATACCATCATAAACAATTTACATTTACAAATAAAATTGACATTGAATTTATATCATAGTATTGTGTGTGAAAAAATAAGAATATAAATCAATATGAGTAGTTGAAATTTGTGATAACAGATACTAATGTATCTCTGTAGATTTTGGTTATTACACATTTTTTCATGTTTGCATTTAACTTTCAATAGGTACTACAATTTTAGAAAAAACAAAACTTTTTGTTTCAAAAACCAACCCACCCATTACTAATTAAAAAAATGTATCCTTTTAACTTCCAATAAAACACTTTTATTGGAAGTTAAAAAGGATAACATTTTAAAATATGGAAATTTTAAAATGATTAAATATAAAAACTAAACAATATCGACCAAAACAATGGTATAGATTGAAAATCCGAAAAAAAAATGTAAAAGTCCAAACAAAACACGAGCACGGTAGACCGTTTGACGCGGCAGCAGAGCGCCCTATATCAATTACCGCTAAACAAGAAAAATGACCGGCCGTAAGCCTACACTGGGCTAATTAAAGCAAGTAGGTAAATTTCGGAAAAAGCCACCGGTGTCCCGGTGTCCCCCCTCAGACTTTTACTCATCCCGAAACAGGTGGTTAAACTTTTAGGTAATTTCATTAAGAGAGGCGTATATTTTGATCAACACGCGGCGTTTCCTCTTGTTAAAACCAGATTCTAGAGGCTTCGGCTCCGTGATTAATTTTATGATTCATCTCAATTTCGTTAATTCTTTTCCGTGGAACGTTGTTCAGGTTTTTAGCTTGTCGGTTGAGAAACATGGACATTGAATAACTTCCCTTTTCAATAAACTTAGTATGTACCTGCTTAAGAGTTGTTTTTTTTTGTCAACATTCATTAGTGAGACATCTAAAAATGTTTTACAAAATTATTTTTATACAAGTCCTATTTTCTATTTCAGTTTACACAGGATTTTCTTCTTGAAATTAAGTGTTTTAAGGCTTCATTTAACAATTGCATATACATTGAATGGGTACAACCAGAAAAGAAGCTCTAAGTTGTTATTTTTATATAATATATTAATAACCTACTAAAGTACATCACCTATCACTATGTCTATCTATTCAGGCTCCAAATAATACCTAACGCATTACCTTTCACGTTTGATCTATTAAAACGTACCAAAATATTAAACAGCGTTCCATTACATAATGCAGAGTGCGTAATCTTTTAACCTTCAGTATTTGAAAACATCTATAAATCATTCACGCTAGATTAAATAGTAGTTGACCTCACCCTCGGAGTAAACACCATTACGTCTAGTCCAGGGGCACTCGAGGAAACCATTCACACTTGTCGACTTTCATCCGTTTGCACCGGGGCACGTTTCAGATTTGCAGGGGTGCACTTTATCGCAAACGTTAACATTTAGCGGAAGGTAACGCGGTTTTTAGTTTGCTACCTCTTGACGTTGATAAAAAATAAAAGTATTTAATTTTTTTTCCTGAAACAAATTCTTTGTAAGTATACTTTGTTTTTAATTATTTTCTCGTTAAGTAATGGTACTAATAAGCGTATTACAGTTATTTTGTCTCGGCATAACATCTATGTGGCTAAATTAAGTAACCATCTTACGAACGTTATATTATTAATGAAAAACTTAATTAGTGAATGAATATTAAGAGACATTTGATACGATGGTAACTTATCAAGAGTATCAAACAAACTAATTCTTGAAATTACATTAATTCACAGTCGTCTCTTAAAAAGATTTAAATTAAGATCTCAATGTAGTATGATAATTTTTTGCAACATATTTGATAACCGCTCGGATTAGTCTATCACAAGTATACCTTAGATACACGGCAATAATCGCACATGATTAATCCGTCACGAACAAAAGACGCGTCACAAAGACGTCAGACTGACGCGGCACGTGCACGGCACTTTGCATCATAATAGAGTTCCCACAAAGTAAAACAAAATCTCCGCCACATTAATATTCACCGATAGGGCTCAACGCATCGGCTACGGATTGACGTTTAACATGCAAATTGCAATATGAAAATCTAGCAAAACTGTGTGCCACTAAATATTTTCGGCATTATTAATTCAGGACACAGTCGTTTGAATTGGTGGCTAGAATATAATTTAAATGTTAAACGAATTTGTGCCACTAACGCGAAATTAGACCCGGTGCCGCACGGTGGAAATTTAATCGGTCCGGTTATCACGCCATATGCATTTATTCGCTCTTATTTATTTGTAGGTGATATCGTTTAGTTTTAAAAATAGTGAACCAGAATGTCGTTATCTGCATTCGATTGCAAAATAAGCCAATATTTCATCATTTACCGCTGCAGGTGTATTTATAATCAAAAATGTAGTAACATGTGTAATGAAACTTCTCAAAATGCTGAAAAGAGCATTTAATATAACAGTTTCAGCGACGCTCAAATTCAAAGATTATTAGGAATTTCGTGATTTGCTGACTAAGTTCCAAATTCAAGGAATCTATTTAATCGGAAAATCAGCGCTGTAATATCTAATTATCTTTTGAGTATTGGACCATTACTTTGTTATTATTCTAATGACCTGTTATTAAAAAATGTAAAAGGTACTGTAACCGAATTAATATACCAAGAAATGGTATATTAATTCGGTTACAGTACATATAAAATAATTCAATATACTATTGGCCGATTCTATCGTGTCATCATCATCATCATCTTTGCGTTTTCCCGGTTGCATCCTTGCGGAGCCCGGGGTCCGCTGTCTACTCTAACTCTCCACTTCGCACGGTCTTCGGCATCCTTTATGGAGAGTTTGTTAGCACGCATGTCATCCACTACGACGTCAAGCCAAGCCTTCTTGGGCCTTCCCCTTCTGCCGGGACCCGGCGGTAGCGACATGGCTAGACACTTGTTCCCTACGTAGTTTGCCGGTTTCCGTAAAACATGACCGTACCAACGTAGGCGGCACTCTTGCAGTTTATCAGCGATGTCTCGGACATGAAGGCTGCCGCGAATACGGGAGTTCTTTACGCGATCTGCTCGCGTAACTCCCGACATCCAGCGCAGCATCTTCATCTCCGTGACCCACAGTTCCTGCTTGTGCCGCTCAAGTAATGGCCATGCTTCACTGCCATATAAGAGAACAGGCCTAATGATGGATTTATAGACCTGTCCCTTCAGCTTAACCGGCATTTTAGGGTCGCAAGTGACGCCGCTCACCTCCCGCCATTTATCCCACGCAGCAGCAATGCGTGCCTTGACGTCGGAGTCGATGTCGCCGTTCGCGTGGAGTACAGATCCCAGATACTTGAACCGGTCCGTGCGCTCGACCGTGTCTTCGCCTATGCGGACGGACATGGGATCTGTAGTGTTGCAGGCCAAGTACTCTGTCTTCGCCACGTTGAGTTTCAGACCCCCCGTCTCAAGCGATTCCTTCCATGTGTTAACACGTCTCACCAGCCGTCCCTGTCCGAGTCCACCAGCGCGATATCATCAGCATACATAAGTAGCCATGGTGGCTGCTCATGGTGGTCTCTGATGCTGTCTGACAATACGTCTAATATCAGGCTGAAGAGGAACGGACTCAGGACGGAGCCTTGGTGTACTCCGACGGTAATACGGAAGGGCAATGTGTCGCCAACAGCGGTCCTAACTACAGAATCGGAATCACAGTACATGTCTCTAATGATATCAACATACGTTTCTGGCACTCCCTTGGACCTCAGGGCCCACCAAATCATCGCACGCGGAACACAGTCGAAGGCCTTCTCCATGTCCAGAAATAGGAAGTGGAGAGGCGTGTTCTTCGTCCTGTATTTCTCCATGATGATTCTTAGGGGAAAAACGGGGTCCATAGTCCCATGACCGGGGCGGAAACCATATTGACATCCAGAGACAGTGCACTCCTGACGGATTCGAGAGTCTACTATCCGCTCGAATAGTTTCATGGTGTGGGACATGACCTTTATACCGCGATAACTACCGCACTCTTGCACTGATCCCTTGCCCTTGAAGACCGGGGTGATAACACTCAGTCTCCATTGGCGAGGAATCCCGCCGGTGCTGAGTATGCGGTGATAAAAGGCAGTTTGGAGGCCCACACCACGACCACCCATTGCCTTCCAGGCTTCGATGGGGACTCCATCGGCTCCGACAGCTTTCCGATTCTTCATGCGGCGAAGAGCATTCTCTACTTCTTCAGGCGTTACCGGTGGCACAAGTCCAAGATTCGGAGGGAGGTCCGGTGGCTGCACTTCTCTATGCTGTTTATTTAACAGCTCGTGGAAGTAAGAGCGCTATCTCTCCTTCACCGCGAGGTCCTCGCATAGTAGGTCACCGTGAGGGTCTTTAACACAGCGGCACTTGGAGATATCCTGTGCCGCTTTGACCCTAGAACGTGCTAATCTATAGATAAGCTTCTGCCCCTCAGACGATTCCAGCCTATCGTAGAGCGGCTGTAGGTCGGCTCGCCTGGCTCTGGCAACAGCTTTCTTTTTTGCACGTTTTGCGGACCTGTATGCGTCGCGATCTTCAGGAGAGTTGGACGCTTGCCACTTTTTAAAGAGGGCTTTCTTCACCTAGTCTCCCTCTGGACTGCGTCGTTCCACCACCGTCTCCTTGTCAAATTTGCGTCCACCCTTAGACGTGCCAAGCACTGACTTCGCCGCTTCGGTTATGGCTGCCTGAATCCTGTCCCAGTGGTTCTGAACTGGTTCGCTCTCAGCCTTAGCGCACTTGTCGCCGATAGCTGATACGAACACCTGGGATTTGTCTTCGTCAAGCCGCCACCACCTTATTTGACGCCGACAGCGCTCAAAGCTCTTGGCTTTGGGCTTCACGCAGATCCATGACAAGTAGACGGTGTTGTGCAGTGAGACTCTCTCCGGGTATGACCTTGCAGTTGACTACTTTGCCGATGTGGTGCCTCCTAGTGAGTAGGAAGTCGATCTGGGTAGCGTGCCGCCCACTCCTGTAGGTGATTAAATGTTCAGGCCTCTTCTGGAAAAACGTGTTCACAATAGCCAGGTCGGCAGCCGAACACAACTGGAGGATGTTCTCCCCTTCAGCGTTGCGTCTGCCGAAACCATAGCCACCATGTACACGCTCGAACTCCTCAGGCTCCTCACCCACATGACCGTTCAGATCGCCCCCCAGAACGACCTCCTGAGATGGTGGGATTCCTCGCAGCACCTCTCCAAGTCTGTTCCAGAATGAAGTCTTTTCGGTGTCGCTGCAACCAGCCTGTGGAGCGTATGCGCTTATCAAGTGGGTCGTAACCCCTTCGATCAGCACCGTTACGTCCATTAAGCGGTCGCTGTAGCGTTTCACCTCCAACACGTCATCCTGCAACTCCCCGGACAGCACTACCGCAACCCCGTTCTCTCCACTAGGTGCTCCTGTGTAGATCAGCTTGTAGTCATTCCCAATGGCCCGGGATCTGCTGCCTTTCCACCGAGGTCTCCTGCAGGAACGCCACTGCCACCCTCCGCCTGGTGAGTACGTCAGCCAGCTCTCTCGCGCGGCCGGTAAGCGTGCCCACGTTCCACGTCGCGAAGCAGAGTTTCCGTGGGGTTGGGGCTAACGTCTTTAGCCGCGTCCGTCCCCAACGCGGTAGCCCTCGCCCACTTGCCACAGGAGTCGGGCGAAACTCCTGCGCGCCGTTTTGCGGCGGCGCCTATTCCTGGCACTTTTCTTGTATGTTCCTTCCATTTTAAAGTGGCGAGTTTCGCTTTACGGGAGCGACTGCCGTCCGACCACCCAACCCCGGAGGAAAGCTGGTGCCAGAGCCTCGTTCGTTGGTCAGCAGGGGTACGTACTTGCACGTGAGGTTGGCTTGGGCCCAAAGATCTTGGTAGGGCCGATTATATCGTGTAAATAGATTAAATATTTTATTTGATTACTTTGAGTTGATCAAAAAAGATACAAACAGTAATAGAATAGTACCGGTTAAATTTCTCATAATTCTCGATACTAATGTTGTAGCAAGTGCTTTTCAGTTTCCCGTCGGCTTGTAGCGATTGCAGAACGGGTCTGTCTCGAGCTGTCTCGGCTTATTTTTCCTCAGTTAAGCTAAGCTACATTGCGACAGACTCCTACGGACACATTTTAAAGAATTTCGAGTTCAAGTAGTGCGAAATAGACTTTTACAAAAACATTTTCGCACTTTCACTGCCTTGGACGGAAAATAGTGTCTATGACTATCTATATTAATAGGTATCTGTCAGCAATATGTTTAGTATTTGATCCTATAATATCACTTACCTACTGAATTCGACACAATCCATGATCAAGCAATCAAAGGAAAAAAAATAGCTTGATGAAATTAGCTATACTATACACATTTATTAATGACTAAAGTGTTGATGTATTTCATAAACTTTTGTCCTACTTGTGGTATGTCTATTCTCTATCAAACTAATCGACAGCTGCGTGACAATACAAAAGAAACAAACATTTTTTTAACAGATCAACAAAAACGAGTGTATGAGAACTATACTACAAAATAAATTATACATCGCTCACGCAGCTGAGCTTATTGAATTAAACTCTGAACGTCTCGCGCATAATCAGCAAATTGTCACATAACACGACGGAATCCAAAAACTAATGTAATTTGCCGTGATAAATGAGCATCTGCCTCTTAAGCCTAGCGATTTGAGTACGAGCGTGTCTATCTCAGCGCGCAGCGGGGTTAGTTGAAAGAACCGAATGACCTGTAATTCGTTATGTGGGGGCGTACATCTGGTCATCTCTGGACGCTCTGATTTATTCGCGACATCCATCAGACCGCTCTCAGCTGAGACGTCTTGTCTCTCCCCATCGTTTTGCACTTTTGCAGCGGCCAATTAAACATCCTGTCATGTCTTACCCCTTTTAACATGATGCTCTGGTGGGTATGTTGAATTTTTATTACGGTCGCGTAGAAGCATCACACTTTTGACTGCTAATAGATTGGACTATATTTTAAACTCAAATCGGCTATTTGAGTGCCATATCCCTTTTATACACGACACTATTAACTTATGATAATAATAAAAATGTTACCAAAAGTTTGCTATACGAATCAAATTGTAATCTGTTTAAGTTTACTAAAGTAAACTTGCCGTCATTTTACCTTAATGTAGTAAAGTTTGATATAAAATTTACTTAGCAAGCTAACTTAATAAACTTCAACATATCCCAACTTATGAAAATAAACAGTGTGGTCACAAAAATTTTTGCGAACCAAACCAACAATGCAAACCTAATTCGTCAAATGAATCCGAATTGAAAATTACTGCAACGCAAACAGCAGCACTAATAGAATACAAACTGTAATAACTGTCGACAATTAACGAATGTGTTTTATTAATACCATTAATCTGCATGTCGGCTGTTACCGGGGTAAGGAAATACCCCTCCGGGTACCCCAAAGTTAATTTAGTAAACCAAAACAGAGACGTTCTCACTCGGTGAATAATAAGACATATCCCTAGTGACGAAATCACGTGGCGGGGCTCCGCTGGCTGCAATGTAATATCGATATGACAGATATAATAGCGACTCCCATAGTCTGGCTTGGGAGATCTTGATAAGCGAACAAAGACGCCGCTCTATTGTAACAATGGAGATTTGGGCCGGAGCACTATCAAATTATATTATTTTATCCTTCAGTGCGATATGGAACAAAAGGTAAAGTTTATTCGTGTTCCGTAATGTAAGCGTTTAGTGCCGGCCCCTATTACGACTTTAATAAAATTATAACCGCTGGCCTTGCCTCGGTTTTGGTAATATCATTGCTTTTACAGCCAAACAGAAGTTACATATTTTAAACTTGGTGTATAATTCTCACTTTGTATAATATGATGACAAGAGACATGACAATCTAAATACATTGAGATAGATATATGTTAAAGGTTTCCTAAATATTTTCGAGCGAATCTTAAAAACTTTCTGACATTTTAAAATCAAATAATTGATATGTTACAATGAAGTCTATTAAAAATAAATGTAACCAACAATTGTGTTAAAGGATCTCAAACCACAAATAGACACAATAAATTATTCTTACTGAAACCAAATACCTGCATTGATTGATACACCACGGTCGACACGTTAACTAAAACATATCGAAACATTTCAGGTTTTCACACATCAAATGAAGTTATTTTTACGTAACAGTCGAAATATTCCATTGAATGAAAAATATTTATAGTAGAGGGGCTGACGGCGTCGCGCAAATATAAATGGGAAATAATTCATTCCAAATTTCGACATATGCTCGAATAGAAAGGTCGGAGTGCGAGTGACGTATTTTTAATTACCTCCGACCGCGTGCTGTCGGGCCGTATTGAATTTCTATAGTGGACGCAAATAAGTCGGGCGAGTCTATTGCCTATGGCATTACAGAGCGGAAGATTCTATCTGCCGCTAGTGACCACACGGTTTCTTTGTTAATGTTGTTTATGAGGTTCGACTAAACTTATACACGGACAAATAACAGAACTTCAGTTTATACTACTACTTTCTTATTTTGCAAAAAGTTAACTTAAACTGTGGAATAAATCATTTAAAAGTTAAATTATTTTCGTTATCTCCATCAAAATAATTGCTGGTATTGAAATTAACTAACAGAAAACAATAAACAGCGAAAGTCAATGCAGTCCAAATTTCAGTTTGGCAATGAAATCCATCATATCTGAAGTAGATTGAGTGGTAGAAAAGGCAGATTTGGAAAAAAGACGGGTATTTTAATTACCCCAATCTTGATCGAATCCCCGCGCGGACTTGATTGAATTTCCGGCCGGGGCTATCTCTCCCGTATTTGCGGAGTGTTGCGACTCCGCCGCCCTTGCCGGCTCACTGGCCTGTGACGTCACACAGTCGATTTCTTTTTTTACTGCCAGCCACGGTAAACAGCCTCTATAAAATCTCACTCTTTTTTGTTGAACACCCGTGTTGGAACATAATAGAGCCGCGTATATGTAGTAGCTTATGTATATGTTGGCGGAACTGTAAGGTGTTGTTCAAAAGAAAAATATTTTATGCACCCTTAGGTATATCTTCACAATTTCTTTACTATCGATGGATATTGTATATATAATGATTCTCGTATATCAAACAAGGTTCAGTGTGGACCTGACCCCTGACCGCAAAATAGAGATGATAGTTAAAGACGCGTGAAATCATTATTTGGCACATTCATATCTTCTTTCATTTGTTTTAAAATGAGAATTGCAGAGACGATTATAGAAATTGCATAAGATCGATAACCGATTCATCACTCACACAAAAGTCACACCATCACAAAAATGTAAGGGCGAGTTGGCGATAGAAGCGCTTGAAGCATTGGGTAATCGAACACTAGACCCCAAAGGTTGTATGATTGATGTGACGGGTAATAAGGCCCACAAGTATTGCAATTTGTTTACCCTCATCGCTTTAATATACCTACGGCCGCACAAAGACAGGTTTTCGTATCGTATTTTATACCGATCAACAATACCAGCCCCGTCGTTCGATGATAATTGGAGAAAAAGTCCCCAAGGAGCCAATTTTGTTGACGTTTGCGAGTGCGTTTACAGTAGCTATGAGCACATAAATAAATTATAAACGATCCATCACTCTCCTGTTTCTGCGTTTATAAAATAACACGTTTTAGATTAAGGGGCAAGCAGCGCCAACGGCGCTTGGTCCGTAAACTAATGCGCAAATGTGTTTGTTTTACGAATATTAACTTTGTAACTTTTAAAATTTGATACAAAGTTTTGTCCTTTACTTGTAAGGAAAATGCCTACAGTATTTTTTTAAATAAATAAATATCTGGGACATTTTCCACACACGGTCATCTGACCCCAAACTAAGCAGAGCTTGTACTATGGGCGTCAGAGACTGATTAACATACTTAGATATTTATAAATACATAATTTGATACATGTTCACACCCAGACACGGAACAAACACCAATATTCATCACACTAACATTTGTCCCGAGTGGGAATCAAACACACGACTCTTGAAACCACCAGCCAGGTTCACTAACCATTGGTCCACGGAGCCATCAAATTTTTTTTTTATTACCTTAAAGTCTCACCAATGACATTTTTATTCATATTATTTCCTTACTAAAATGTCAATAGACATTGGTATCGGTCCACGAGCTTAAAAACAACTTCATTTTTTTTATGACAATACTTACAAGAAAGCACTTGCAGTCAACTACTAATTTATTCTATGCTCTATCGAAAAAAAGAAGCAAAACGCAGAGCTTTACACCATTACCATACAAAATGTTACTGCCCCAGTCATATCCCGGAGTCTGTAGTGAATAAAACGTCTTATCCCGGCATTAGAGAGGGTATCAACCCCAGCAATTGTCGGAGTACTCAATGAAGCGTGCAAAAGTGTCAATTAGGTTCTCTTATACTATAAAAATACAAGATCAGGCAATAGTACTCCCCTTGTGGAACGAACAGGTATCGAGCCTGGCGATGACGCGTGGTCTTGGCAACAGCGAATTGCGAAATATATCGGTTTTCGTACCACTTTTAAAGTGAACATTTTGGGGAACTTTATGAAAGAGTTTTCTATTTTAAGCCCAATTCCTAAAATAAGATTTGCAGTACTTTTATGGTTGGTCTGTTTCGGTATTTTTGTCTTTGTTTGAACATTCTGAGAAGCGTGAATAAGCCGAAGTAATTACAATTGCTACTTTTGAATTTGAAATAAAAACCGAGTATTTACTATTACTCAGATATTTAAGTCGCTATGTTTTGTTCTATATTTTCACAAACCAAAACATACAATGTCAAAAAAATACTACAAGATAAGTATAGTACGTCGATACATACATCCTGAAGATGATAGAAAACAAAAACGCTAATATTTGACCCCAGCCTTACATTCTGTTTATAGCGAGAAGAATAGCAAAGTTTCTATTCCTCGCTAGTATGTAGGAGTAATTCACTTGAGAATAAATTCCCAAGTTTTGTCAGAGGAGGGACGTACAAGGTGTCAAACATAAAGTTTTGGTGAGCTTATTCTATATGGGGGGAAAAACTATGGAAATTAGTGATCGATGGATCAAATTATTTGGTATTGGTTGGAAACAGGCATTTAAGTACAGAAACAGGAAAATAATTATATTTTAGTTGTAGCAAATATAGCCTCTTTATTTTGATTAATTAGCATTTATTAAACATATTTAAAGCGATGTTTGCTATCACTCTACGTCAAAAAAGAAAAACCGGAAACGGATATTGCAGAGCAATACTTCTACTTTCTTGGAAACAACATTAAAAGCTCTCATTAACATTATCTTATGTGAAACTTAATTACATTCCATTTAGTACAGTGCTCATAATAATCCTGCGGCGTGTCGCGTCAAATTGATCAATACGCTAAGTTGGGCGATCTCCGGGCCAGCACGTGTCCACCATAAACCCACATTTACTGGCGCCCTCGCGCGACGACAGGGAATGGCCGCCGTAAAAAGTGGTCAGCTTTTAAGTCCTCCCGCATTACCAGTTTTTATCAACCTAATACAGGTGCCGAAAATAAACACCGTTTTATTGCCGAGTGGACGGGGATATGGAAGCGCTAGATTATCGGGTTATGGTCACTTCATTACATACGAACCGAATACTGAAAAGAAAATTAAATATTTTACATTTGTGCGAAGATTTTTAAATTTAGTGGGAGTTTTGAATCCATAACCTACTTAAATATCTGATTGAAAAACTGTCGAGAATTGGCTAATTACCTTCTAAATTATTTTGTATTCAGGTGTTAAAACATTATAATGTGTATGTATTTCCACATGCTATCCCCATGTTATCTAAGGATGGATGAAAGAACACAACTTCAATTTCTACAACCATTTTTGATCAGAAAGAAAATGTAAGCAAAATAGAAAGCTGACAATCATAACAAGTAACCAAATAATATCCAAGTTATTTCCACAGTCACGTCTAAAATTCATCCACAAGACCAAACAAAACGACTTTATAATATAACTCGTATGATAACATAATATTAAACGTAAACCGCGTCGTAAGATAACATTGAGGTACCAAGAATTTTCATCGTCGTCTTGCAGCCGCTTGCAATATCACCGTGACATCCTTGAGAAAGAGACAACACCGTTTACTCTTATACCTCATGACCTTGGTTAGAAAGAAACGGCTAAGACTTTCACTGTGTGTCTATAATTTCTAAAGGTTTTATTGCATTCCCCGCAAGCTCAGACGCTTAAACTTTATTGCTGTGGGATTAAAGTAATATTTGCAGCGGCTAAATGATGTCGGGGCAATTTCGTGATATTAAAAGCTGTCTATGTGGAGTCGGCTCAGGTCAATAGTTCGGTGTTCCCGGCAGTATGTACGGGTATAATCGCGCGAACTTTCTATCGTTTACATTCTTGGCCGGGACGTGCGATAACAGCGCGTTCCTTTTAAACTATTCGCCGTAACTGCATAGTTCGGTGCTTAGCTACCAGGCGTTTAGAGAAGTCTAGAAAACTGTTTGTTTTGTTTTTAAACAACTTATTCTTCTCTAACTGATGAATTAAACAACGAGGATACATTGATAACAAATATAGTACAGAATGAATTAAGTGTCACTCACTATATCAGTTTAGCCCCTATAGGCCAAAACCTTTTTAAATGCACTAACAGGTGGTTCATTCTTAAAACTTTTGAAGGAAAGATAGATTTTTACTAAAGTTCCGGCTCCATAGTGTTAATACAGGGTATCATTTTTAAAAAATCAAGTATTGACATAGATTCCAAAACTGAAATTGTGAAGTCCAAACTAATCTGAAGTGCAGAGACTTCAGTGACAAAAATAACAGAACGGAATGTTCTAAAGCATATACATATGCAATATGCATATATCAATGACGTGACAGGGAATCGGCACAGTATCGATGCACTGCAGTTCACGGTTGAGTGACTTAGCAACATTTCTCGCGATGCATCGGCAGAGGCTGAAAGACGTGAGATCTGAAAGGGATCGGGGCTGGCAATGCACTCGTCTTGGTGGCCTCGCGAATGCGCGCTTTTGTTGCGTCAGGAGAATATACGTGTATTTTATACGGAATGTATTCCAAGAAAAAGTTGATGAAATTGAAGGGAGCGAGGCGATGGCTTCGAGTGCTCTATGCAAGACAAGTTTTATAAATGAAAAATCATATGGTACACGTATAGCTGCAGGACAGTATATTAAGTTGAATAATTGTTTATCAGATTGCTTTAAATGTTTTAAAAAAGATAAATTTGGATATTGTATATCATACTTTAAACATATATAGTACATAGAAAAACTTCATCTCAGAACAACGAACAAAAACAAGTCGTGTCTATATTTAAAAATACAAAACTTAACAACTCTTTTGCATATTACACCGGGAAGTGGTAGATACTCGTATAATTGGTAGGTACGCAGCAACTGTTAAAATATTAAAGTTCGTTAGGCGAATCCTCAACTTTTTGGCATAAATGATTGCTTGTAGAGGCGAAGACGCACGGAAGGGTAACTATCGATCCACTCACACCCTCCAGATATGATTAGGAGCTAATTGAATCCGGGGTGAGATCCGCACAGTTTAGTTTTCTAATTTACGACTTTCCTTTGCTCAGAGAGTAAAGGGTTGAATTTAATTATCTCCATGTGGACCCTCAACTAGAACTCACAAAAAATAATAATGCATCTCAATCAGAAAACTTTGTTAAGCTTCAAGCTCTCATTATTAGAAGTGTACAATGTACGGTGCACCTCTCCCTCAATAACATAGCGTAAGGTTATTCAACTTTCTATTCATTAAATTGTTACTTGATATCTACGGGGAAAATAAAGACGATGTAATCAAAATACGGATTTCTAATTGAGTGTAGCCTGAAGCATGTTAAGGAGTAAGCACTCCTTAACATTCGATAGCGAAATTTGTTCAGAGATATAGTATTCTATTGAACTTGATTACTTCCATATTATTAGTCCTTAAGACAGTTCTTAAGTTGTCAAGAAAAGCTAGGTAGTAATATTATTTGTAATTACATATTTGTCTAAAACAAAATTTCGATAAGAGCAGAAAAATTGGCGTTTCATATAACTCACCGACATCAGAAACAACCGTCATACATAAAGGAACCAACAGTTTTTGTTCATCAATAAAATTAATATCCACAGTCAGACACCATGCAGTTAAAAGGACAAAAAACGAAACGGTTTTTCAAGAGCACTCTCCAGAGTTTCCCTTATTCGCCCCTACCCGCCGTAGTTTTATTGCTCTGTTAATCGGGTGATATTTTTTGCATGGAATTTGCTGATAATCACTTTCAACTCAACTTTGTATTCCGCCGGCGTCCTACTCCTCCCCTGTGTTGCGAATTTGATAATGAAAGGGCCCCACTTGTGTGCTGCAGAGATAATGTAAATAAGTATGCAAATTATACACCAAGTTCCATTCAAATGAACCTTTGCGGCTCTTTAAAGTTTCGCTCAAAGCCAACGCAATGTGTGATACGCGAACAAAGATTTCCGCCCTCCATGTACAATATAAAACGAAATTTGAATATTTGAAATAAGTAAATGATGCACAAACAAACGAGGATTCATGTCGGGAAAGTTTTGGCGAACCTTGTTTATGACATTACGAGTTCGCAGTAAGAGAAACAGGGGCTAACAACATTTGCAGAATTTTCCTTAGGTACTTGCTACCTGCTGACGAAAAAACCAACTTGGAAGTCTCGGAAAAGTGTGTAAGTATCTCTGTCGGGTACCGGCGACTGTTTTACCTGGGGTGGTATTATTAGGTCATTTCACTCGGCGTTGGCACGGAATGTGTAAAATATTTTCTGTGTAAGTGAAAGTCTCGCGTGATAGCACGCTGTGACGTCTCTCACATCAATCATTTATCCGCGCGACGATACCGTGAAAAGCTTTATAGCAACGCCACTTTGATAATGTATCACGTTTAAAACTGACTTTAAAAGGCTCACCGGCGCTTTTATTGTGAACGGGGAGGAAGCTTCGAAAATAGATTGATATCGAGTTCCGGTATTTTGATTTATATAAAGCTTATTGCTTCCTTCTCCCTTTTTCGCGGAAAGAAATGAAAAAAAATATATATTTCATGGTAAAAATATACTTTATAGTATCGAATGTAGGATTTTGTATCAAAAATGCTGGTATTAAGCACCTTTGCTAGAGAAAAACCTTTTCCATATCCCTGAAGTGACACACTAAAAGCGTTGTTACCCAAAATGTTAATTCAAAACCGTTGATTGTCAACCTGCGATGTTATGGGGGTACAGGGTGCGCGTAATGGTAATATATTTTAGTGGGTTCGCATCACCGCCGAGACCGCGCAGCACAACTGGTGGGTATTATTTTCCAATAAGTGCCGTCCAATTTACGCAGGAATCCAGCGGCATTCCGTAGCACGACGCATGATAAACCGACATTGGGAGGCCGCATATGGGCACGATCCCTAATACAACGTGTAGTAAACACAGTAAGGACACGGTGATATTGTTTAGCAGTATTCTAACTCCATACAAAGGAATCGCACGTTATACATACTGTCTCGGCTCTCAGTATGAGGTAAGAAAAATCCGCGTTTTTTTATATCAACTAGGTAGAAGTACATTTTAATGTGATGAATATTTATTTCAAAAATATGGCGGGAGTTATATTACTGTTAGCTAACATTTCCGTGGTGAGGATGTTTTATAAAATATACTTTGAATCGGTAGCCAATATCGATAAGGTCACTATGTTGTACGAGCTCATGTCTTTATTGTATCATGTCATAAAAATAGAGATTTCGTTTATTAGACTATTTATAAATACAATATTATGAAAATTTTATATTTATAAATCGCCTAAAGATTTAATAAATATAAAAAATGTGTTATTGCTAAAACCAGAAGTAACTCGTGGTATTATAAGCCTTACTGTCATTTAACTAATTGTGGTTCTTAGTTAAGTGTCGCAACCCTAAATTGCGTCTATCAATCAATATTCCTTCAAAATAAAAATAAAGCGGGGTCTTTTTACATACAAGGATTTAAATATCGTTGACTTTTTCAAAATAAATTCTATTTTCATTGTTTTTAAATCGAATGTAGATGCACCGTTTGTTATTAAATTTTCATAATAAAAACATACTATCCTTAAATTGCGTTAGAAGGTTACGTACTTTAGGTAGATACTTTTTCCTCGGTACATAGGTAATCGGATCGGTTTCTACCATTCACTACAATCTCTGTTAGTTGCACTGAAAGCGCTCCTAATGGACCAAATATATCAAATAGTATTAAGAGTACAGGAAACCACAACAAACTTCACGTATTTAGTAGTACGACATGACTAGAATGGAACAATTTTCCTGATTTTTGTCATATAGATATTTAGTAGATAGACCAAAAAAATACAGCTTAACTTATTTTCTTTTGCAGTTAAGCCAGCTACTTACGGTGCATCGTCTCATGCTATTTCCTAAGTTGCGTTAATACCTTTTACAATAAAATACCTCATTGTGTACGCGAAACACGAAACTCATACAAGGACGGGGTTATATTGACAACAAATTCAGATTCAACAGTAAACCCACCTCACTCGAAACATTCAAACTTATCAACTGCCATTTATTTTGCAGACACGAAAAAACTTATGCAAATATCCCCCAGCAACGAATCATTTCAGCGAATAGAGGAAACAAAACTACATAATAAATAGAGTCTCGAAAGTAGCCTTACGAAATCGCATTGGGGGTGAAAGGCGGTACCTACTACCTAGTCTGCAAACGCCCAGTTATTCCGGACGGGTGGGCCGTACGCCGTCTGCGAAAACGATTTGTACACACCTTCCTTGTGTTGTGGACAAAAACTCGTCGATACACAATGTCTAGTGTTGTCTCTGCTAGATGTATAGCTACTTACTTACGACGGCATCTTGCAACGCCTTTCATAACGCGATGTGTGACCAGCCCTTGAAACAATTAGTAAATTAGTTCACTTATTTGTGTCAACAGACAAGCCACAAACATGTACAACCTTTATTGGATGTTATGACATTTTATTTTTAAGTCCACTAGCTAAGATGGTTATCAATAACGAAATCGAACTTCAATATTCAAGAATATGAGAAAGTATGGTCTTCAATTATTCTTTTAATTACTTTCATTTGATTTTATGTCATTTAATACACAAATTTTTAAAACTTTTAATAACTGGAAACTAGGGTTTTACTAAACATGACATTGGAATACCTAGAGCATATGAAAAAAAAATTTGAACTCCGATAAAGAGACGATGGTGTAAACAATTCCTTGAAGTGGACAGAATCAAGTATCCTACTAAGAAACTATCTACTTACAAAGTAAGTACCTACAGCGAGAGTGAAACAGGCGAGCTTGTAATGAGCTTCCCACAGCATATAATGCACGATTAATGTGGACGGACGGATCTCAGAGGCGGCGTCGCGACATTTTCCAGGCGCCTCATCCACCGACTTCTTTCTTGATTAAAACTCGGAATAATAAACGGCGAAACAATTTCGCCTCGGTCCCTTTCCGGGCCAAGCAAATATTGAAGTGTGCGAATGGCGTTGGCGTTTGTTCGCCCCGTGATTACAGGACTTCTGATAGATCCGGGGACCTCCCTAGATGTTGACACTGCCACATTTTATGTAGTTATGCATGCTTTCAGGCGTCTCTGACGACACTTGTACTTACTAGACTAAAATGTCTCTAAAATTCGTCTTGAAAAAAGAATCGCAATTTTAAAAGCTTTAAGCTTTATTATTTTTGAATTTTGCAACTTTTTTGATGAACAAGTCAACCTGATGCTGCGAAATCAGTGGTGAATTAATTAAAAATTCAAAAGAGTCGCAGTCTTGTTTTTCTTTCTGAAAGTGTTTTTTTGCTAAAGTTGAATTTTCCCTGAAGCGAACTGCGTCAAGTACCTATTCCTTTGTTTTCTAGACAGAGATCTATAAAACAACACTAGAAGGTATTCCTAATTAAACTTACTTACAATTTACAGAAAACCTTGTCGTCATTGTCATTGATATTCAACTCAAATATGATTGTCGTGAGTCGATTTTTTCACCAAGGGAGAAAGTTTCGAATAATCCTGATCCATCGTTACATAAAACTTGTAAGTTGTTCGCGTCTCAACGGATAATCGAGTTTATACTTGGAGGGCCGCCATCAATCATTTATCCCGCTCTCTCGCTGGCTCCGCTACGCGGAAAAACTTTTAACCGATCGCATCGAGTTGGCGCGCACGCCGCGGACTCCGACACAGTGTCACACCACTAACCCTATCGTATGAGAACCATGTTTTTTTTTATAATAGGCTAACAAGATGGCCCCACTTCATCTGATGGTAAGCGGTAGTGAGATCCAAATATGAGGTCGACAGGCACAATAAACCATATTGAGCCTATCGCACTCACCCTGAAAGCCTTCTTATAGAACTTAACTATTTTGGGGTCTCAAAAAATAAAAAAGTATAATGTTCGTTGATTTTTAATGATACCTGTCTTTGCAAAATTACAAAGCTGTTGAGTGGTGCGTGATAAATTACTGATTCAATAGTGAATATTAAGAGCTATAAGCAGAGAAAATTGTAAAAGTTTAAATAATGTGACCATTTAAAACCGCTCGTGCAAGCTCACTATACGTTCTCAGAATAAAAATTTAGAATTGAACGTAATGATCTAACTTCTAACTATCTATCGATTAATCAATTACATCATTGAAATAAAACAAACAGCACGGACGCTTCCAAGTTTGAGATGAATTCACATTTACTTCACACTTGATTTATTTCCTTATCTTAAAGTATCTCTTGAATCTTTACATAGGTAGGCGACATTAAACCTAGCTATTCGCTCGATGACGGAGCGTTGAATTGTCCTAAACAAAAATCGTAAAAGGGCCGAAGATTTTCCCCGACGTGAAAAATCGACGGGCCGTGAATCTTGAATAGTTCAATCAACAGATAAGATTCTTGCAAATACCTCATTTGAGTTATACGTATAGATAATATTTTAAATAAGCCACTTTTATCCGATTACTTCGTAACAGGGAATAATTTTGTTATGTTTACCATGATTGGTGTAACCCAGGTCGTAACGTCTAGCAGTGAGTACCTTTGTATTTGTTACTGTTTTAATCGTTCGAATATCCAAATTAATACTAGCTGTGCCCGTGACTTCGTTCGCGTAGATTACAGGATTTTTCATAGAAAAGTTTTTTCCCAATAACTTGCGTTTCAAGTAAGCTTTACTTTCATTAGGGTACCTGCATGCCAAATTTCAATTATCTAAGTTAAGGGTTTAGATCTTTCATACAAAAGGATTTTCCGGCTAATTCTCGTTCTCGTGAGAATTTTGGGAATTCCTTTTTAGTGCACCTCTACGGTACCTAAGCTACGTCCCTTCCGAGTTTCAAATGCCTACGTATAGCCGTTTAGGCTATTCGTTGATATGTCAGTAAGTTTCTCCTTTTATATAGGATTTAGAAAATTAAACATTTTGCATTATTTTGAAAATGCTCAATAATACGACCGAGCTTATTCCGTCCTCTCTCGAACATCTCATCATCCCAATATGCCGGAACATTGCAAATAACGCAAGGAGATGAAACCGACGTGGATGGCGACTTGTATGAGTGTTTTATGAGCACTCGAACGGTTCCGCGGATGTTTAAAACTCCAAGTATCGCGGATCGGGCCCTCCTCGGGACAATGTGCGGCGGTGAGGGCTCGAGCACTCTTGTGGGTGATTTAGTTTGCGGATAGGCCTGAGACGACTCCCTGCCAGTTGTTTTTCTCAAGTTTGACAGGCTTATATACAGCCAGTGTTAAAACAGCATTATGATGTAAGTACAAGTTACGTACATATATACAGTTATATCACCCTTATAAGATTAAGGGATTTGAAACTCAATGTAAGTTCGCTAGGGTATTACATTTTTGTTTTGCATAATATAAAAGTTTATTTTTATCTTTTTATTAATTTATCTAAGTGTGAGAAAAATGTAAATTAATGCCAACAGATTTAAATGCATTCAGATAAACTTACCGCCCTAGTTTAGGGTAGGCCCAGCAGTGGGGACGTATATGGGCTGATGATGATGATGATGAGACAAACTTAAACACATGAACTGGACATACTTTAGTAGCCTGGCTACCGTGTAAGATAGTAAGCACCTTACAAACTAATGTATGTCCACGTCATGTAAAAGATATAACAATAGCTTGCCTTGTGACCCTATATTTTTTTAATCAAATTATAAGCCTCGTTACAATTAATATTGTTAGAAAATGCTAATCATATAGACCAATAAGCTTGCTGCCTATATTGTCTAAACTGTTCGAGAAGATCATCTTGCGAAGGCTGACAAGAGTACTCAACAATAACGATGTTATTCCTCAACATCAGTTTGGTTTCAGAGCAGGCCACTCCACAATAGAACAAGTCCATCGTGTCATCAACAAAATAAGAGAAGCTCTGGAAAAGAAACAGTACTGCTCTGCTGTCTTTCTTGACGTACAACAAGCATTCGATAAGGTTTGGCACTTGGGTCTTCTTTTCAAAATGAAAAATCTGCTCCCACATAACTTCTACCTGCTGCTCAGATCTTACTTGGACGACAGAATATTTAGAGTCAAACTAAATGACACCTACTCCTCTTTTTACGATATAAAAGCAGGAGTACCGCAAGGCTCGGTTCTGGGCCCAACCCTGTATCTCTTGTACACTGCAGATATACCTACAACAGATAACGTTCTATCTGCTACATTTGCTGACGACACTGCTGCACTTAGCAATCATAAAAACCCCCTTGAAGCGTCCTTGTTGCTACAGAATCACCTGAACAAAGTCAGTAAATGGATGGAAAAGTGGCGCATAAAAGCCAGCTCTACCAAATCAGTCCATGTTACCTTTACTTTAAGAAAAGAAAACTGCCCACCTATTACATTTGGTAACAATGTCCTCCCTCACCAAGACACTGCAAAATATCTGGGCATGCATCTGGACAGGAAGCAAACATGGAGAACGCATATTGAAAGGAAACGTGATGAACTAAACATGAGACTCAGAGACTTAAACTGGCTCATTGGTAGAAGGTCACATGTAACCATGGAAAACAAGATACTCATTTATAAAACTATAATCAAACCAGTGTGGACATATGGCCTTGAGTTATGGGGATCTGCAAAAAACTCGAACGTGGAAATAATACAACGGTTCCAAAACAAATCACTCAAAATGATAACCAATGCACCGCTGTTCATCAGAACAAGCGAATTGCATGAGCACTCAGAAGTGAAAACCGTTAAGGAGGAAATAGAACACAGAGCAAAAGCCTACAAAGAACGTATTGAGGCTCATACTAACACCCTAGCAACAGCACTAGGTGAACAAATGAATGCCAGAAGGCTCAAAAGACAACACGGCTGGGATCTTGTTCAGTAACAATCGTTATAAGAGACAGCTTCTTCAATGGAGGAACAGTTCTCCCCCGCCATTAAACTCCTGCAACAAATCTGCTAAAGGCCTGCAAGGCCGATTGCAAGATGAAGAAATGAAAAAAAAAAAAAATAAATAAGAAAATGCTGATTAACTTATAAACATTTTATTATGTTAGCATTACTCTATCAAGGTTTCTTCCAAACAACATATCTTAAAACGATATATTTGCTTGTATATTATAAAATACCGCAATTTAAATTATAAATTACATAACATTTTACTAATTGTATAAGTTTAGATTTGACTATTGAGTTGAGCGCCATGGCCACCATGTTATTGGATGTTTTAAAAAAATGTATATTTACTTATTTAATTAAAACTTTGTTATAAAGTTTCAATAATGAAATAAGCTTATTTTTACGTAACAATAATTATGAATTTGATTTATCGAATAGGATATTCTGACCGACAACTTGAAATTATATTATTGTATAAAATTAATAGTTTGGTTTTGACCGGCGACGCGAGCGGCGCGAGCGCCATATTGATATTCCTTAGAAATGTCAAATTGTGAGAGTTATGTTTGTTGTTGTAAATTTATAATTACGAAAAGTACAAGTGTTTTTGAACCGCATCTAGAGTTTCATTTGCATATTCAAGCCGCATAAAGCCATCATAATTGTGTCGAAGAGTTAGGTATAGATTTTTCTTTCAGTTCAGAAGCGCGAACCCAGCGTTCTACGAAGGAATGTTTGAATGACCTTCAAAATTGCATGATGGTGTTAAGTGTGTAAACATGAACGACCTATATGCATGAATATCTACTCAAACGAAAATGCCAAGTTATCAATCACACATTACGTGGATGACCGCACTTACTTGGTTTGAAAAATTGACTTGAACTTTAGGTATTGGTCATGAGAGTTTCAAGCTATGGAATGTGCTTATTGCTGCATGTGCTTTTACAAAAATGCACATAGCTTTTGATCTAGCAAGAAAGGTGAGCTGTATCCTTTCCAGTTTTTCCTTTTAATAATTCTTATTGTAAGTAATGTGATAAAGACCATTGAACCTGTTTATATAAATTATTATAACACTTTTAATGTGAACTTTATGAACTACTAAATGACTAACTCATCATTCTTAAGGAACACAAGGATTGTGTGAGTTATAATGGATAGTTAACTTATTATTATAGAATTTAAATTAGTATTATTTGGACCTAAACGGTTCTTCTTACCCGACTAACTTTTGTTTTCTTATGTATTTGTGTGTGTAATAAATTGTTATTTGTGTGTAAGTTTTAGAAGTTTATAATCAGTTTGATCAAGGAGTTGCATCAAAATGATAACTGCAACATTTGCTAAGTTAGCTGCGACACCTACCAATTGCTGGCAAGTTGTAAATGTAGCTGCAGTGAGTGGAATAAAAATCTTGTCTGAACATTTACAATCATAAGGGATATAAATAAACTATGAGAATAAGGTAAGTGGTGAACCTGGTTCCATTATAAGATACCATAATTTAAAAAGAATTGTTAACCATCACCAAAGCTATATTAGTGCCCAGTCACTGTTTTAGACCTATTGTATTATTTATTGAAATAGTATAAATTTTACAGCACATTGGATGAATCTGGATGATTCTGTCCGGCTGTTTCTAGTATATAGGCACTTCTTCAAGCATATAGGTACTCAGTTTATACAATGATGATTGACACAGGTTTCATCACATTATTTAGTTATTTTACATATGTTAGAAAAGTAAGATTATGAAACAGGTACTTTTAATGTGAACATACATACATTTTATTTTTTATTATTTATTTTAATATTACATTCACAACTGCACTGTTCTGTTATATTATGATAATTGGAGGGGAGTACACAGAGATTCACAGAACACAATAAATAAATTCTGAAGTTTGTGATGGGATGGCACACTGAAGTGAAGGTACCTACCGGTAGATGATCACTGAAGTGTGTATAACTATGCAAAAGGTATATGCAGAAAACATGCTTAATAAAAGTCTGAGACCTTTTGACTAATAACCTTAAATAGTTCAGGGTGTTTGTATTGGTTTCTGTGGTAGAAGTCTACTGAAAATACAAAGTGCCTAGTCATGCACTTGCTTGTTCAAGGTACACCAAAGTTTTGTACAATGTGTTTATGTAATGTCGACTACAAGTATGAGTGTTGATCATTGCCATTATTTAAATACCAACTATGTAGTTGTATATAAAAAAATATCTGGGACATTTCCACACACGGTCATCTGACCCCAAACAAAGCAGAGCTTGTACAATGGGCGTCAGAGACTGATATACATACATATATATTTTTATATACATACTTAAGACACATACTTTATATATAATCACACCCAGACACGGAACAAACACCCATGTTCATCACACAAATATTTGTCCCGAGTGGGAATCGAACCCACAACTTTGGAACTGCCACCCAAGGTCACTAACCACTGTTCCACCGAGCCAGTCAAGCCATTTAATTGTTATTAATGGCTTGAATTAACTTTACTTGATCATAGAAAATAATCTAGCCATAGGTAACACTAAACAGTAATGAAATAAAAAAAAAGAGAAAGAAGATTAATACAACTAGGTATTTTCATATCTGAGTGATATGTAATAAGAAAATAGTTTCAAAATTTAATTTGGAGAGAAAATAACATACTATATTATTATTAATTCTTATTAAATTAACCTAATCCTTAAGGACTAATGAGTAGTAATTATTATTTATTCTTACAAATCCCTTGTGATATTTTAAGTTAAGTATAAATTTATATTTGTTTATTTAAACACTTGTGTACCAGTAACTGTAAGATCCCTATGATAATACATACACTGATAAATGTATGTCAATGGTGAGTTGACAAGTGCTCAAACAGCGTTTGAACTCATGATGTAATTGTAGACTTTTGTCCACGAATTATAAAATTTTGGACTAAACAACAACAAGAGAGAGTATACCAAGTAATATGTAGGTACTTATAGATTATGCAAATACTTTACAATACTTAATTACATTTGAATTTGGTTTTGGTGTAGGGTAAAATTACAATTGGAAAATAATGTTTAGATAGATAATGTATTCTATTTATGATAGTGTCAGATTTATATCAAGGAATGTTTGAAAGGACATAGTTCTAGGTTAAATTATTTTAATAAATCTCTCATTTGATAAAAGATTTTAATTACCTAATACAACATGAACTTATATTTTAGAAAGTGGAGATGTATATGGTGCGATTGTTATACATCAACTCCAGTATGTGATTAAGATCAGGTAGTGATGATGTTAAGGAAATTGGACTGGCCTGAGAGGATACTAGGAATTCATGAAACTTCTGGAAGCAAATACCTACCTTACACCTACTTAATGGGTAATGCTTACAATTTACATTGCAGTTTGAAAGAAAATATTATGTTTATCAACATTTTGTATGCATACATATGCACACATAAGCATTGTTGCTGAAGAAGAAAAATATCGAGTTGATAAATTTGAATTGATTAAATTGTTAATTTAACTGTATAGTTACCCAGCTACACCGGAGTAGATCTGTATTGTGCTGAATAAATACAGCTAGATGCCATTAAAGATTACCTTATATGGGATTGGTGTTTTTGCAAAATAGTTGTTCTGCAAATTGAGAATGTTAATACTTTTGGTAATGTATTACAGGTGTTGTTACTTGAATACAAGTAAATGTGGACACTCACATTAGCAATAAAACATGGTACATGGAACATTTTATATCTGTGTTAAGAGCATTATTTTAAGGTTGAGTATAATCTGATATGGGATAGTAAAATAGGGTAATGTACCTGAAAAATATTTTGGTAAGTTTTCTAATACCTACAATCTACATCAGAACAATTACCAAATAATAAACTAATACACAATTTGGTTTAAAAAAAAAAAAAACGAGATACAAATGTTGGTAAGTGATATATTCCACACTACGATTGACTTTTATGGGAATTGTATGGCGATGTGTCGTATGATGTCACAGTCCATACCTGTGGGGCTACCATGAGTTTAAAACTTACGCGCTCGATATCGACTACGTAAATATGTCTATGAAAAACATGTACAGCGCCGGCTGGTGGTTACGCGAAGAACTACAACCGGGCATATGAAAAAACAACTCGATAGGTTTTAACGTACGTAAGTTTACGATAGCCAACTCATGGTAGCCCCACTGATCTCTCAGTATAATATTTTTGAGCTGAATACTGTGATATAAATTCGAAGATATTTTAAAAATGATTTCAAATTCTTATTACTGTTTATATTTAAATGAGTAAAAAAAAAAAAAACATGCACTGGATATTCCCCATTGTATTACTTGATAATATTAAATAGTGTAAATGCTGAGGGTGCCATGCAAATATGACTCTCGTAATGTCAGTTAAAGATTGGTTGTCTATAATATTATCTTTCCTAATGATATTGCTTGCAGTTTGTTTTCAATCCGAATATGAATAAATAAACTTGCCGTTTTTGAGTGCTAGTGGCAAAGTTATTATAATAAGTTAGCCTAATTAATTTTGTTGAATTCTACAGATTGTGTTGGCAAATGGGAAATTGAAGCAAAAGTGCTTCGTGCAAATATTAATGGGCAGGCCGATCCACCTTTCGAGTGCGTAAGCGGTGACCCTATGCTGCAAGATGAACACAAACGGGCAGGCCGATCCACCTCGCGAGTGCGTAAGCGGTGACCCTATGCTGTAAGACGAACATAAATGGGCAGGCCGATCCACCTCGCGAGTGCGTAAGCGGTGACCCTATGCTGCAAAATGAACATGAACGGGCAGACCGATCCACCTCGTGGGTGCGCAAGCGGTGACCCTATGCTACAAGATAAATCCGAATGGGCAGACCGATCCACCTCGTGGGTGCGCAAGCGGTGACCCTATGCTACAAGATAAATCCGAATGGGCAGACCGATCCACCTCGTGGGTGCGCAAGCGGTGACCCTATGCTACAAGATAAATCCGAATGGGCAGACCGATCCACCTCGTGGGTGCGCAAGCGGTGACCCTATGCTACAAGATAAATCCGAATGGGCAGACCGATCCACCTCGTGGGTGCGCAAGCGGTGACCCTATGCTACAAGATAAATCCGAATGGGCAGACCGATCCACCTCGTGGGTGCGCAAGCGGTGACCCTATGATACAAGATAAATCCGAATGGGCAGACCAATCCACCTCGTGGGTGCGCAAGCGGTGACCCTATGCTACAAGATGAACGCAAATGGGCGGACCGATCTATCTGGTGAGGGCGTAAGCGGTGACCCTATGCTACGACACACATGTAAATGGACAGGCCGATGTACTTCAGGAATCGAAAGGGGGACCCTATGCTGCAATATAAACATATACGGGCAGACCTCGGGAGTAAGCGGTGTCCCTATGCCACGAGATCAACTATGTCCATACACCCGTGTGTATGCGGCGGCCCTTCTACGGTATCCACATCTGCTTGTTAAGAATTATGAGGTCCGTATTAAAACGACCCGACGCAGGTAAAGTTTATAAGGAATGTACTAAAATGGCCAGTGGTTGGTAAAGTATATCTAAAGGTATTTATAAATGACTTTGTATTTGTATTGTATTTTGTTTGTTAAAGGTGCTTTGTAAAATGAACAGAGGCCGATGCGCTACGTGTTTGTTCGTGTGTATGGGCCCTATGGGGTAACTGATTTGTAACTTAAAGTTGTTAAGTTCTTGAAAGTCTCTACTTTACAGCCGATCTAGGGATTTACAACGCTGTGGTGTGAAAGAAGATGTAGTGACTCGGTTTGGGAAGGGTATGTTTAGATGGTTTGGTCATGTTGAGAGGATGAATGAAAGACGATTTACAAAGGGAATATATAAGGAAAGTATAAACGGTAATGTCGACAGGGGAAGGCCAAGAAATATCTTTCATGGCCAAATAGGCTTCAAGAAAGGGCAAATTAAAAGTACATACCTACCCGTAATCAACGAGCATGCATGAAGACGTTGATGGATGTGGAAGAAGCGGAAGTGAAAGAAAGAAAGAAAAACATTTATTGATCACATATAAAAAAAAAACATCATTTAACGAACAAACACACATGCCGTAAAAGGGATCAACAGGTTCTGCCTCAGCATATGCTGCAGCGGCTGCTAGGACGCTACGGCGCTGATAATCTGGCAGAACCTTGAAAGAGCCTTGAGAAGTGGTGTGCGAGGACCGTAGCACATGTTTGTATATATGTATAATTTGATGGATTGATGGTCGTTTACCAAGATTCTAATTAATTTATTTTGTAGCGCGAATATGGTTTCTGAGTCGTGTGCTGTCCCCCGCACAAGGCCGTCACTCCGGCACCCCGGCACACCGGCCGGTGCGCGTACGCGGAAATCTGATAACATTTATCTGGGATGACGACCGAAATTACCACGCACGTGAAAGACCTAGCATTATTAGCTATAAGTCACAGTTTTATTGCGAACAAGTGTTACATCTTATATTTAAATATAGGATGTAACACACTTATTCACCCTGTTCAGAGGATAGATTGGATCTTGTATACTTTTGGAGTTACCCTTTTCGGGTACTGAAATATGAGGGCTTAACTAAATAAACTGATTTAAAGTTATCTTATTGTCTGGGTACTGAGGATATAATTTCCCATCTCAGATAATGCACAATTCAATTATCATGTTAAAAACACAATACGACACTAACTTCTGTTATTTCCTTTTGAATAAGTAAAGTATGTATAAATGTTATATTCACTCCTGGACAGGTACGGGTTGATGATGATGATGTATAAATGATTGTTTGACTACATATGATTATTTAAATGGTTTTGTTGTATTGTATTCAATACAATGTATTCTCATTAATATAATTGTTGTTATGATGTATAGGGTATATTTTTGTTCATTTCTTATTTTTGTTGGTAAACCACATATTTTGACTGCCATGTAGTATGGACTTCTGTTTAACATATTTATTCTTCTTTGTAAATGCAAATAATAAATAATAATTGCATGTGTGCAATTGTTTATGCTCATTGATACGAATTGTACGAAAATAGTTTCTTATTAAATGTACCTTTAGAAATATAGTTATTTTTTTTTTTTTTATAAAGGGCTAACAAGATGACCTCACTCCACCTAATGGTAAGTGGTAGTGAGATCCACATATGAGGTGGACAGGCACAATAGACCATATTGATCCTGTCGCACTCACTCTGAAAGCCGTGAAAAAGGAGACCACTGCTGCGGCAACAACGAGACAAGGCGTGGAGTCTCGCATTGGTATTGAGCTGTGCGGGTCGGAGTTGGCCAGTCCGCCGGACGGAAGGGCCCCCGTTTCTACGGGTCTCCCAGGCCGGCGGACTGACCCGCTCCGCCCGCGCCGCAATACCGCCACTAACACTCCACTGGTCCGGCACTTGCCGCAACAATGGTCCCCCCTGGCTCCGGTTCGTACAGTGCTGATCCCGGAACGCGACCTGACCGAGAGAGGTCAGAGTCATATTTATTGTATTAAAGTTAAATTTCATCTACTCCTAAAAGTATTATATTGTATTAATTTGTCATTTTCTTATTATGTGTAATAGATAGAAAGTTAACTGAGTTTTAAAGCCTCTCAATTGTTTGATCTGATGTTGACCGAAGACCAGCTGATACTACACCCTATGCATGTGCATGGGTGCCTAACCTCATTGCGCAATTAATTAATAAAATGAGGGCATTTAAAACATTTAGGATGGCCGAGTACGTCGCCGTCAGATTAAATACTATATCTACATATTTTATGACTTTACTTTCACATATATTTATGACTTCTTTATGAGACATGTAGTATATCATTGGTGGAACATAATTGATTATGTTCTGGATAATTAAAGTGTCATGCCTGAGGTCAGTCATTAGCCTAGGATGGCCGACTGTTAGAAAATACTAATTAGAATAGAAATATTTTATTGGATTAATTTATTATTGTTCAATAACACAATATTTTTGCTTGTGATCTATAAATTACTGTTATTTCAATGAAAACTGTAAATATTTTACTATTGATTTATTTTGTTATAATTCGATTAGGGTGTTATGCCTGAGGACAGTCATTATCTCAGGATGGCCGACTGTTAGAAAATGCTGATTAACTTATAAACATTTTATTATGTTAGCATTACTCTATCAAGTTTTATTCAAAACAACATATCTTAAAACGATATATTTGCTTGTATATTATAAAATACCGCAATTTAAATTATAAATTACATAACATTTTACTAATTGTATAAGTTTAGATTTGACTATTGAGTTGAGCGCCATGGCCACCATGTTATTGGATGTTTTAAAAAATGTATATTTACTTATTTAATTAAAACTTTGTTATAAAGTTTCAATAATGAAATAAGCTTATTTTTACGTAACAATAATTATGAATTTGATTTATCGAATAGGATATTCTGACCGACAACTTGAAATTATATTATTGTATAAAATTAATAGTTTGGTTTTGACCGGCGACGCGAGCGGCGCGAGCGCCATATTGATTATTCCTTAGAAATGTCAAATTGTGAGAGTTATGTTTTTTGTTGTAAATTTATAATTACGAAAAGTACAAGTGTTTCGAACCGCAACTAGAGTTTCATTTGCATATTCAAGCCGCATAAAGCCATCGTAATTGTGTCGAAGAGTTAGGTATAGATTTTTCTTTCAATATATTTTATGTTTGTAACCATAGAACCTACGTTTACTTTAGAAACTCCCTTAATGTTTATGATTTCCTCATCTATGCCACTCTTCATAAAATTGTGTATTATGGTCGAGATCGCCCTTAAAGTCCTTTAAATGAAACAGCGGAGTGCCGACAAAGAATGCTCGGAGTTATATCAATTTTACCGCGATGTTAAACGTAGTAATAACATTTTTATATCACCATCAGGAGGGGGAGTATACGTATACCTCTATCTATGGCTACCGCTTTGTTATTATTATTATGGTATTTGTTACTCATAGTGCCATAATGTGAATCAATAACGCCACATAAATTTACTTTAGACCTTATTTATTTTAATTTTATTCAATAACTGATTGCTTACTTATTTGTATTATGGATATCAGTACCAACGATATTATAAACACACTTGCATGTATAAACAAACAAACCCAGACAAGAAACAAACACAGATGTTTATCATATGGAAGTTTGTTTGAGGTAACTGAATCTACAAGTAAGTACAGGTGCAAGAGACAAATGCGTCTACTACAAAACTTGAGAGTTATTGAGAACAATTATGATATTGGTGGCAACGTCAACTTTAATATTGCTTTACTTTGCGTGCAATTAAACTAATATGAATATTCCAAACAATTTTCGGTACGAAATATAACAATAATACACGATACGACAGTCGTATCAGTTAGTTAAAATAAATACACCGCACGTTATCGTTCGAATGATTGTATTATTTTAGGACACGGTTTAATATCAGGAGATCCATTTAATTCAGGTAGCATTAAAATAATGGTGTAAGATGTCTGAGTTTTAACCGAAAACAGCGCTTCTTGGAAGCTTAACAATACGGCATCGTAAAAATTAAATTACAGCGAATCTCCGGGGCGGTTTCCATTTTCAAGCAAAGAGGCCGGGACTTGAGACACAGAGTTCCGCTGCGGAATAATATTGCATCCGCGGTCGCCTGCGCGCGCCCGCCACTTATTGTGTTGCCTCTTAATTGTTTTATATTTGTGTGAAACACGCAAAGTGGAATTAGGAACGGTGGAGGATCTGGAACTAATAAAAGTTACAAGTGTTGTTGCGGGGATCATACAACAACGTTAAAAATATACATGGGTATGGTGGTCATGGTCTGAAAGGCTTTCGTTACATAGATTGTCATTTTATTAGGACGTCTTGCACACAATATTGTTTTATTAAAATAATATAACTGACGGAAAACGACTATCATCCACTCACTCCATAAACAATCCAATCAGGGGACATGACAAGGCATTATATGGGTTATTATGGCTTTCCTTTTTGGGTCACACGTACTCTATTGATTATTAAACGAACGGTCATTCTGTGGAATCTATAGTAGTGCACACTTGTACGGGTTGGTCATATAAATTATTGAGGTTTATGCTTTGTACCCAATAATGGCTATTTATTTAAAGGAAATACCGTTCAGTTACACCGTTGAATATTGAACGTTATCCATATAAAAGTGTTTATCATGACTTCAAGATCAGTTTAATTAATGGTAAGTTACCAAGCTATTTTTGATAGTCAAGGAGGCTTTGAACTTATCTATTGTCAATCTGATCATATATCGACTTTAAGTTTTCATAAAGCCGTCGTCTTTAACTTTTATGCTTGAACAGAAACCACTATCCACAAAGAAAATCATAAATGGTAATAGCTCTCACGGAGTTATCAAAATTCCACCTGCAGTCTTACCAAGCTGGCTAGCACTAATTAGCAAGACCAACAACAGCCGTCTGCAGTAACTTCCAGCGCATCTAAAACTAAAGTAGCGCCAAATAAACAGATGTTAATTTGATACAGTAAAAAGCGACTCGCAATATACCAGCAGGACAAATTAGAGGGAATGGAATATAGTTTACTTTAAGTTAAACTTATTACGGTCCTCGAGTACAAGCACTCGGCAGGCCCGCTCTCGGGTCAAGTGCCCAATTTGTCACCCGCGCAAACTTCCTACTACGCGGTCGGCCCTGTTCGATTCCATTAAACTTTCAAGACCTTTTGAAGCTATTTTCTTGTTTGAATCAAGATTTGCCTAATTCATTCCCATGCCTGGCGTCTGATGGAGGTTTATTTTATCATCGCTCCGCGTCACCGACAGAATTTTCACGACAAAACTTCGCTGTTGAAAATCTCAAGATGTTTTAAACCGTAATTTGATGGTTATTATTAGATAATTTGCATGTAATATTCTTGACTGGTGTTATTGAGTGGCTTAACTAACTTGAGCTCAAGAACTTAATCTGTAAAACGACAGATATCTCTTTACGCACGTAGACAGTTGAGGCAATTTTTACTTATTAACCGACTTCAAAAAAAGGAGGAGGTTCTCAATTCGTCTGTATGTATATTTTTTTTTTTTTTTATGTATGTTCACCGATATTTTCGTCAATTATAGACGGATTTCAAAAATTTTTTTTGGTTGGATAGAGTTCACTTCCGAGGTGGTCCCATTTTCACCAGTCTCGGATCTGATGATGGGATCCAGGAGAAATCGAGGGCAACCTTCAAATTTTATAGGGACATGTACCGCGTTTTGCATATTATCTGAAGTCATATTGGCATTTGCTTCTGGCTATCATAATTTTATGATGCTGAGCTGATGATGGAAGGTCAACTCCTTAATAGTTATGAGTAAAAGAATAATTATTTCAATACTGTATACATACATATTAAGACTACTAGTTATAATATCAGTAGCATTACAGGTGAGCTAAACTATTAGGTTGACCAGTCTAGGATCTGATGATGGGATCCAGGAGAAATCGAGGGCAACCCTCAAATTTTATAGGCACATGTACCGCGTTTTACATATTTTCTGAAGTTATATTGGCATTGCTTCTTGCAATCATAATTTTATGATGCTGAGCTGATGATGGAAGGTCAACTCCTTAATAGTTGGGAGTAAAGGGATAATTCTTTCAAATCTGTGTACATATTAATACTACTAGTTATAATACCACTAGAATTATAGGTGAGCTGAACTAATAGGGTCTAATCTAGGATCTGATTATGGGATCCAGGAGAAATCGAGGGCAACCCTTAAATTTTATAGGCACATGTACCACGTTTCACATATTTTCTGAAGTTATATTGGCATTGCTTCTTGTAATCATAATGTTATAATGTTGAGCTGATGATGGAAGGTCAACTCCTTAATAGTTATGAGTAAAAGAATAATTATTTCAATACTGTATATGTTACGGCTAATACCCGAAGTGCGGCTACACCTAGGTTTAGCCGGCTAGAACTAGGTGTAGCCACTTACTCTTGGCTAAACCTAGGTGTAGCCGATTGTTTTCGGCTAAAACTAGGTCTAGCCTTCATCATGCCGGCTACAACTAGGTCCAGCCATTCCATGTCGGCTAATACTAGGTTCAGAGAATCCCTGTTGGATAAAACTTAGATGCGAGTCCCGCCAAGCCTTCTGTCCTTCCCCGCGTCACACTCAGGACTCACAGCATCTGCAGCAGCAGCGCGGGGTGGAGGGCGTAGCGAGACACGCGCCTCTGCAGGTTGTGAGCACCAAGTGCTGCTGATCTACTGCAGGTCTACTAGCGAGTGTGACTCATAGCGTCTGTACATAGTTGTAACTGCCTCGTTGGTCTATTGGCAGCAAGCGCTGCGTAAGGACCGAGAGGTCCCCGGTTGTTTGCGCGCACACTTGTGCACTATAATATGTCCTGCGCACTTGGCTGATCTCAATTGAGATCGGCTGCCATGGCTGAAATCGGTCGGACGCCTTATCTTACATAGTTATAGCCGGCATGCTATCGGCAGAGCTTTTTTAGATATTACAAAAACATCCATTAATTAGAAAACATGCAACTACAAAACCAAATGTGGCAACATAAAGTGCCTCTGCAAAGCTGTTGGTATTATGTGCAACTCAAAATGTCACTCAAGTATAGATTGTTCTAAATAGTTTATGTTACTTTTTTAAACCTGTGATTTATAATTATATTCTTTAAAATTATAATATGCAACTATTGTATGTTGTTAAAAAAATGTTCCTGATTGTTCCTATTGTACTTAACAATTTACTCCTAACAATATCATGTATGTATTTATTACAATTTGATTTAAAAGAATGAAAAACTACCTTGGTTTCTAATTATTGGATGTTTTTGTAATATCGAAAAAAGCTCTGCCGTAAGCATGCCGGCTATAACTAAGTATGTAAGATAAGGCGTCCGACCGATTTCAGCCATCGCAGCCGATCTTAATTAAGATCAGCCAAGTGCGTAGGTCATATTATAGTGCACAAGTGTGCGCACAAACACAAGTGCACTCTCTTTTCCCCTACTCTCATAATTTGGTGAGTCGGCAATCCGACATGACCGATGAGAGATCGGGCGCTGGACCACCGGCTTAACGTGCTTTCCGAGGCACGGGCGTTCAACCGCCAACTTCCTAACTCCGGGCTAAGTAATTTCATTACAGAAAAACTCACACAAATTTTCACCGACCGCAGACTCGAACCGGGGACCTCTCGGTCCTTACGCAGCGCTTGCTGTCAATAGACCAACGAGGCAGTTACAACTATGTACAGACGCTATGAGTCACACTCGCTAGTAGACCTGCAGTAGATCAGCAGCACTTGGTGCTCACAACCTGCAGAGGCGCGTGTCTCGCTACGCCCTCCACCCCGCGCTGCTGCTGCAGATGCTGTGAGTCCTGAGTGTGACGCGGGGAAGGACGGAAGGCTTGGCGGGACTCGCATCTAAGTTTTATCCAACAGGGATTCTCTGAACCTAGTATTAGCCGACATGGAATGGCTGGACCTAGTTGTAGCCGGCATGATGAAGGCTAGACCTAGTTTTAGCCGAAAACAATCGGCTACACCTAGGTTTAGCCAAGAGTAAGTGGCTACACCTAGTTCTAGCCGGCTAAACCTAGGTGTAGCCGCACTTCGGGTATTAGCCGTAACATATACATATTAAGACTACTAGTTATAATATCAGTAGAATTATAGGTGAGCTGAACTAATAAATGTAACACTAAAAAGGATGAAAAAAAATTGTAAACAAAAAAAAACCGCCTTCAAAAACCCGACTCACTAAAAATTACAAAATAATATAATACGAACATTAATCTGGGTATGAATTTGATATGTTGTTGAAGGCGGTGCCAATTAAATTTTTGAGGAAAACTGCATGAAATATAAACGGCACCGCCTTCAACAACATATCAAATTCATACCCAGATTAATGTTCGTATTATATTTTTTTTTTTTTTTTTTTTTTATTTATTTAGCCTGTTCTGTCCCACTGCTGGGCAAAGGCCTCCCCTAACTCACTCCAAAGCTGTCGATTTTCTGAGTCGGGTTTTTGAAGGCGGTTTTTTTTGTTTACAATTTTTTACTTATTTATCTACAGAACTACAAACAAAGTTAAAGGTACTTCACTGTGTCATGTTTGTCTCAACCTGACACTTCAAACTTAGTCTAGAATAGGGAATATTTTTGTAATAGGGTCATTCTACTTTTAGTGCAGGTTTTTATGACTTGAATAAATGATATTTATCGTACATTTAAATCTATACTTACCTATATCTGAATCAAATAATGATCTGCAATAGGATGTGTGTTTTACTGTTGTTATCTTTTTATTTCGACGTTTTTTAGTCTTAAATTTCAAAATTATACAACTTTGTTACGTCCCTAAAGGTAGTATTTTTTGTACTGTATTTTTGGGAAATACCACTGTGTTACCGGTAAAAAGTATGAATAATATACTTCTAAACAAAACTGCATAGTACGGTCCGCACACTGTTGCTGTCTATTTTACGTTGATGTGAATTTTTTTATTTTTATTTATAAATTTACCTTAATAATTTAATATTTTCTACGGGGGACAAAAATACCTGCACTAAAAAGTGGAATGACCCAATATCGAAAATAAATCATTAATATTGAAATAATATGACTACAATTTTATTTTTAATTTACTTACCGACAACCGAGATATACTTGTTTAAAGTTCCCGGGTGGACAGGTAGATCCGATATGTCAGGTGACGTCATGTAACACTACGGCCATACGCAATCCGTACAAAACTCTGTGGTAATGTAAATAAGGTTCACTATTGCTAAGCTAACTTTTACTAGGAATAAAAGACGTGCGTTGGCTAAAGAATTGTAATTGCGACTAAACATGTTTTTTAACACAACATACCGCCCACCAAAGGACTATTAAGTAGTCCTTTTGAAATATATAACATTGATTACTTACTAAGACAAAAACCTATGAGTAATAAACATATGTAATCAACATTTTGCATTACAAAATAATAATTTTATACAATGTGAGTAAGTATGTAGGTATCTAGTTGTATAAAAACTAGCTGTTTCTCGCGGTTTCACCCGCGTCCCGAGGGAACTACTTCCCATACCGGTATAAAATATAGCCTATGTTACTTCTGAATAATACAGCTTTCTAATGGTGTAAAAGTTATTGCAATCGGTCCAGTAGTTTTTGAGTTTATTCATTACAAACATACAAAAATACAAATATTTCCTCTTTATAATATTAGTGTAGATAAGTCTTGCAGTTTACACATAAGTAATGCAATTAATATACAAAATAAACTTTAAAGAAAAATAAAATTTGACATGATATAAGTATTACATCTTATTAATCATCACTAGTAATATCAATGGGTAAATAACATAATTTTGTGACAGGTCTTTTGGTAACAGTATCACCGCTTTTTACACTATTTACTCTGCACTGCATTCCATCTGGTCCTGGGTGTGTACTAATTATTCTCCCTAGCGCCCACTTTCCTGGAGGTAACAGTTCGTTTTTTATCAATACTATGTGTCCTATGTCAAATTCCTTCTCTGTTTTTAACCACTTAGGTCTTTGCTGGAGCCTAGACAAATATTCTTCTTGCCACTTATGCCAAAAATCGCTTACAAGTTTTTGAGTGTGCTGCCAGCGAGAGAGATTGCAGGTCTTTACATTTTGTAAGTTAGGGCTAGGGACGACAATGGGTGCTTCGCCTATTAGAAAGTGGCCAGGAGTAAGAGGTTCTAAATTGTCCGTGCTTGTGTCATCTATAGGACTGAGAGGTCGCGTATTTAGACATGCTTCAATTTGACAAAGTATAGTAGTGGTTTCCTCAAATGTTAGATGTGTATTTAAAATACGCTTTAAGTGGTGTTTTATTGACTTCACGCCAGATTCCCATAATCCTCCATGATGTGGACTGTATGCTGGTATGAAATGCCACTGAGTGCCATCTGTGGCTAGAGAATCTGCGATATATCCACTGAATTCAAGACAAGCCTCTTTCCATGCAGCAACGAGCTCTTTATTTGCTCCAACAAAATTTCTTCCCTGGTCGCTCCATAGATGGGAACATTTTCCACGTCTTGCTACGAATCTCCGAAATGCTCCAATAAATGCTTCCGACGTCATGTCTCCGACCAATTCCAAATGAATGGCCTTTGTCGCCATGCATACGAAGATAGCTATGTAACTCTTTTTTGTTCGTGTTCCTCGTCCAGTTGAAATGAGAACTTGAAGTGGACCAGCAAAGTCAACTCCGCTGTGAGAAAACGGACGTGATGGAGTTACACGTTGCTTGGGCAAATCTCCCATAAGTTGCTTACGTGCTGCAGCGCTTTGTCTTGCACATATTAAACAGTTATGTATATGTTTTTTAACAACACCTTTGGCTCTGATTATCCAATATTTTGATCTCAAATAACACAGCATTAGTTGCACTCCTCCGTGTATAGTATTAATATGAGCATCTGCAATGATTAGTTCCGTTAATCTATTTTTATTGCCAAGTATAATAGGATGCTTTTGATCATCATCCAAATTAGCGTGTCTTAATCTTCCGCCCACCCTGAGTATACCAAGATCATCTAGGTAAGGGTTGAACGTTTTTAAAGGGCTTTTTGCTTTCACCATTGATTTTTCTCTAATTGCTCTTATCTCATCAAAAAATTTTTCTTCTTGGACCAATTTTATGTAAGTTAATAATGATTTTTCTAATTCTTGTGTTGTTAATGCCGTGTCTATCTTTTCTCCGTACTCTTTATATTTTAAAAATCTTCTAGTTAGTGCAATACATCGTTTTAGCTCATTAAGATCATCAAATTCAACAATTTGTTTCAAAAGTGTTTTTTCGTTTTCATTATTTACTTTAAGATTGACTTGAATTACTTTTTTCTCTAATTCTGTTGGAATGTAATTTGGGCGTTTGTATTCAATAGTTTCGTTTATGAGCCACTCTGGCCCCTTCCACCAAAGTTGACAATCTCTCAAATCTTTTAATGACATGCCCCTTGAGGCAATATCAGCAGGATTTTCTTTGGATTCGACATGATACCATTGGCTGCTGTTAACGTTTTCTAGAATCTCCACAACTCGGTTAGCGACAAATAGTTTCCATCTACTGACTTCTCCAAATAGCCATGATAAAACAATGGAAGAGTCCGTCCATGCTATAACTTGTGTCTGTGGTATTCTCATTGCTTGTGAGACATGCTTTAGTAGTTGCGAAAGAAGAACAGCTCCACAAAGCTCTAGACGTGGCAATGAAACTGTCTTAAGTGGTGCCACTTTTGTTCGAGCTGCAATGAGTTTAGTTTGAATGGATCCATCTGGTTTCTTCACCCTGCAATAAACTGCGGCAGCATAAGCTTTCATAGATGCGTCGCTGAAACCATGAATCTGTATGCCATCTTTATCACAGCTCAATGTATGAAACCATCTCTCTACACGTATGTCATTAACATTTTCAAAATCTGAACGAATATTTATCCATTCTTCTTTTAAAGTTCCTGTTAAACTATCATCCCAACCAACCTTTTCTTGCCATAGTTTTTGGATTAACATCTTTGCAGTAACCATTGCCGGAGCAATCCATCCTAATGGATCGTAAAGTTTTTGAATGTCAGATAAAATTCCCCGTTTTGTAATATTCTCAGAAAGAATTGGCAGGTTTATGTGATACTGAAATTGATCACTTCCCATGTTCCAAGTAACACCTAGTGCTTTTGTAGTGCCATCAACGTTTAGATCTAGATTAACTGTAGCTGATCTCTCATTTGGATTAATAGTTCTCATAAAGTCTGCACTATTTGAAGCCCATTTCTTTAATTTGAAGCCTCCACAGCTTAATAAATCTTGCAACTGTTTACTAGTTTCAACAGCAGTATTGACATCATCACTTCCTGATAAAACATCGTCCACGTAGAAATCTTCACGAACAATATTAGCTGCAAGAGGGAATTTGTCGCCTTCATCAATGGCAAGTTGAAGAAGTGTTTTTACTGCAAGGTAGGGGGCTGCTGCAGTACCAAATGTTACGGTAAGTAATCTCAGTTCTTGAACTGGATCAGAAAAGTGGTCTCTCCATAATATTCTCTGGTAATCGATGTCATTTTTATCCATTAGTATCATCCTGTACATCTTTTCGATATCAGACACAAAACAAATTGCGTGCATTCTCCATCTTATTATCAGACTCCTGAGATCTTCTTGTAATGTTGGGCCTGAGAGCAGTTCGTCGTTTAATGATACCCCATTTGATCCTTTTGCTGAAAAGTCATATACTACACGCACATTGGTTGATTCTTTACCTTCTCGTATAACCGCGAAATGAGGTGCATAAAATGATTTCTTTTCTTCTATTTCTTCTATCGGTACTTCTTCTACATGTTTCATAGTTTTGTATTCATTGATTACTTTCTTGTATTCTTCATATCTATCTGGGTTTCTTTTAAACATCTTTTCTTGTTGTAGTAATCTGTTCATAGCTATTTCTCTAGTATTTCCTTCTGTAGACTTAATTTGTTTAGTTTTAAATGGTAACTGCACTATATATCTGCCTTCATCATTTCGTTTGTATGTTTTGTTATATATATCTTCACAAAGTTGCTCTTCTCGTGTATGTTTTCTTTTGCTATCTGTATCTATCTCCCATATTGTCTTCAACATTTCTTCTACATCTACTTGATGATGCATGACAAGAATAGATTCGTTTCTTGAATCGTTATCAATTTCTCCAAATAAGATCCACCCCAGGTTGGTTTTTTGTGCGCATGGTGTACCTGGAGGGCCTTTGATTATATCATGTTGAATTATTTGTGCATACTCTTTAACGCCCAGAAGCAAGTCTATAGCCCCTGGTGTGTAGTAGGTAGGATCAGCTAATTTGAGACCTTCTAAGTGTGTCCAGTTATTTGCAGGTACACATTTAGCAGGGATTTGTGACGTCAGTTGATTGGACATTATGTAAGCTTGTACTTGTAAACTAAACTTCATATCGCTTCTTGAATATACTTTCAACTGACCCATATGTTTGACACTAGTTTTGGTAGACCCTATACCAACTATATTACCTCTTACTGGTTGTCTTGTGAGCTTTATCAATTGAGCCGCTTTCTCGCTGATGAAAGACGCCTGAGGGCCCGAGTCTATTAGCGCGCGTAAGGTAATGGTGTGTCCTTGCTCACTACTTACTTTCACCATTGCAGTAGCTAATAGTGCTGTGTGTTGCCTGGTATTGCAAGAGTGTGACGTCATCATTGTATTTACTTGAATATCTCGGTCTTCTACATTGGGTACCGAAGGTTGTATTGAACTTGAATTACCTTGGGTACTTGGAAAGTTTTGCTGATGTAGGAGAGAATGATGACGCTTGTGACATACGCGGCAGGACATTGGAATACGGCACTTCATAACAGAATGTCCTGGTACCAGACAGTTAAAACATAATCGGTTGCTCTTAACATACTCACTGCGTTCGGCAGGTGACATCTTTGTGAATTCTTTGCAGTGACAGAGTGAGTGATTTTCTTTGCACATAATACAAGTTTTCTCCTTCGTTGTAACATGGAATGAACGTTCTCTGACCACCCTTTCTTTGGCTATGGAAGAAGGGGTTACTATCTCTAATATTCGGAATTTATTTTCTAAAAATTTCTTAAGATCCATCCACTTAGGCAATTCTTCTGTGCTATCCTTGTAGGCATACTCTTCCCATGCTTGATGTGACTCCGGGTCCAACTTCTGCACTACCAGAAATATTATTAACGGATCCCAGGAATCAGTTGGAATGTTCAAGTTATGTAAGTTATTGATACACTCGGAAGTTGTATCTAATAATGATTTAATTTGATTAGCGGAAGAAGATGAGATTTTCTTTGCGAATAAAGACGTTTTAATATTGAATTTACAATGATACGCTTGTTACCAAACCTGTTTTTTAAAGTATCCCATGCTTGTAAGTAATTAGATTCTGTCACTTGTATGTTCCTTAGTAAAAGTTCTGCTTCACCACCGACACTGCACTTCAAATAATGTAATTTTTCAACGTTACTTAGCGAAGAGTTATTGTGCACTAACGACTCAAACAAATCTTGAAATGCGGGAAATTCTTCGTAATTAGAATAAAACTTTTTTATTTCTATCTTGGGTAACTTCACGACGCCGAAATCACTACTCGAACACGTGTTAGAAGTCGCACTCGTAGATGCAATGCGTTGTGAACTGCGCAGCGGCAAACTTGTAAGAATATCTTTTAGATCAGCTGACAGATTTATGTACAATTCCTCGAAGAAGTAATATTCCTCATTCACAAAATACTGCAATGCTCCACGTTCTTCCATCTTCGTACATTTTATAAGATCATCGTGAGTTTTCTTGAAGGTTATCCAGTAGTCATCTACGCATTTTATTCTCGCTTCAATGTATCCGCGGCTGCTAAGTCTTTGTTTAGGTGCTTTTTTCAAGTTAATTTCCGCATGTTTTAATAACTTCGCCGTGTCTTCGAGTATACTTATAAGTTGTTCCTTTGTGGTACTCATTTTTCATGTATTTTAGTCCAAAATCAAGTCAAGTCCAAGGAAGACTTGGTAAGTAACTCACAGATCGATGTAATAACACGCCAATTACGAAATAACTTAATAAGTGCAAGATTTGTGTGCTTATCGCTCTGGAATGCAGGCCCTTTTGTTCTCGCTGGCCGGCGATGATGCACGTGTGTCCAGTAGGTACGCTAGCAATCCGGCTCGATTTTGACCATTATGGTAATGTAAATAAGGTTCACTATTGCTAAGCTAACTTTTACTAGGAATAAAACACGTGCGTTGGCTAAAGAATTGTAATTGCGACTAAACATGTTTTTTTAACACAACACTCTGTTTTGTAAGAAAGAGATAGAAAATTAACTTTGATTCCTTATAAATCCTTTGTTTTAGAACCGATTTTTCATTTTCATTTATATATTTTTAAGTCTATTTTCATAAGGTGTTGAAAAATTGAAGATTGCAGATCTATGCATATTCTTTATTGGAATCATTGTAGGTATTTTAAAATTAGAATTGAGTAAAAAAACAACTACCTATTAGAAATGTTTTTCCTTGCAAAACAATAAATAAAATCGTCTCCAATGTTTAACCAACCTCTTTAATTAAGGAAACATTCACACTATCATCATAGTCGGGGGTCCTAGCAGGAGGGCGGGCCCAAATAGTCTCTCCTCGGGACACTTACAATGCGCTATCATAAAAATTAAATTACAGTAAGAGTTTCTCTGTAAGTGCGCACCATTTCAGCAGGGCGCGGCAGGGAGCGCCACATCAAAGAGACTCATCCAGCCCGACCTCTCAACAAAATCAAATTTGCCAGCTTTCTTCTTTCGTAAAATTATCGAACGACTACTGTATTCGACCTGTGGTAGTCTCAAAAATTCAACTAACTAAAATAAAAAAGTGGCAATAAAATTTACCTTACTAAAACACTGAAAATAAAAAAGGTTAAATATTGGTCCGCCATCTTTAGGCGTCCGCCATATTGAAATTCAAAGTTATGACGTTTAAAATAACCTTGCGTGGCCGTACATTTTCATTTTTTTAAATTTTTCATTACACATTTTTTCTAAGCTTACGGTGAGAGGTAAAAAAGCAAGTAATTATTCACGCTTAAAAATTCCCTTTACCTTAAGTTTTAATTACCACACGGTGTTAACCTTAAAGTTCTTTACGTACTAGTTGCTAAGGTACAATGGGATCAAGTGGCTAATTTGTCAAGAAACGAGTTGGTGGTTGGTCGGACACTGCAATTCGATTAAACTCGAGCCAAAGTAGGTACACAACAACCAGCTACTTAACACAACTCGCCTGTACACTTACGACGAAAATTAAATTAGCTAATTCATCACGAACAGTGTAGGGAGGAATTGACCCTTCAATCTCAGGTACATTTTACGATAGCGTTGTCCGTAAGCGGAAAGACAAATAGCGGACAACCAACTAACTGAATAATAAATCTTTTTCTTTTTAGTGATTTTCCCTGTGCCTGTACCGGATGCGCTTATCGTGATACATGGTTAAGCGAGTTTGTTAATTACATTGGGGCAATTGCCAGTTTATCGTTAAAACAATAAGTATAGAGCCCAGGAATTAATTCATCATTTACTCATACAGGTAGCCTGAGATTGTTGAAAACCTAATAATAAGCATACGAAGTAGATTCAGGCCTACTTAATACAATTTTTATATTGGATACCTGTGATAGTAATTGTATACTTTATAAAAGTGAAAGAAAATAAGTGTTAGCATTTTACCTGTATAAATTATCATTTTATACGTTATTGAATTATCATATCTAATTATACACCGTGAAATTTTAGTGGTTGTTTTCCCGTGGCAGAACGACTTGCCTTTAGTAATACTATCGAATCATGCAAATTATTCCTCGAAAAAAAACTTTTTTTTTTTCGATTTTTCAGAATAATTATTTTCCAACTCGAAAACGAGAGATGCTATCGTTGTTTTTGAAGATGTGACGTTTTCAGGCACTGCTTGCCGCATGAAATCGATGCTTAAAGCTAAACCCTAAGTCATAAAGCGGTTCAAACGTGTTTTCGAGTTACGGCTAAACCTTTCGTAAAACCGGCATAAATTGATTTTACCAAAAAAGAACTGCACACATCTTTTGTACTACTAAGATAGAATAATTTTACTGCGGGAAAACAACCACTAAAATTTCACGGTGTATATTGTTCTTCATACTTTTAAACATACTTTTTCAACAATATGCACACCTGAAAAATGTTACATACCTATACAAAACCAAATGTCTGACACGACACGACTTCACCTTTTGTCATCATTCTATGCATTTCCTCTTCCGTCCCACCACAATCAGACCCTATTCAAACTGACCTTCAGACAGGTACAGCCGGTCGGGCTCCTGGGCCGGGTCGCAGGGCGCCGGCCGGTGCCGCAGCGTGACGTGCAGGGAAGGCCCACGCGGGGGCACTTCCGGCGGCGCGGGCTCCGGCGGTGAATCGCAGTCCCGCTCGCTCGTTTGGCCGCCATTGTTCACCGCACCTGGACCGAAATACAGTTTGGCAGGGCGGCGGATGAAAATCGAGATTCAATTGTTTCCTGGACGAGGTGGGAAAAGTGAATATTTTGACTCGCTCGCACAGTTAACCATGTTAGAGAACAAATATAAGAATAATGGGCATGATAAATAACACATTTACATGGACGGAACTAACACCGATGGTCAGCCATCACACCACTAATATTTGTCCCGAATGAGATAGGAAGACATAAAGCGATAAGGTCAGTATACTAGAGTAAGTTATGACTACCCAATTTTATACACCGCTTTTGTACCCAATTGAAGACATCGCTTTTTTTTACGAAAATCCAGATAGAATCGGCATCCGGAAATGCTACATCATCATCAAAGTTCGAAACATAAGTCTGGTCCCATTTTAAATAAAGTAATGCTCTGTGTATGTTTATCTATGTCAGGTGGAAACATACGTAAAATGAACAGTGAAATATTTTAACGCTATACTTTATAGCAGTTACAAATGCAAGACAAATTTGTCTACTCAGTTACTACTGAGCTTAACTTCAGTACATTTAGATATATAAATCTAATATGTCGAAATACAATAAAGTCACTCACACAATTCAACAAACTTTCTGTTTGCAAAAGTCGAAAGCAATCGCACGAATATTTTATTCGCAGCACTCATATCCAAGTTTACAAAGCGACTGCATTAGCCGTACAGCGTACTGGATGAGGTATTATGCTTGTAAGCCCTACAAAGATATCCTAGCATTCGTAATAACACAATTCCTCCCGGTCTCTATACGTGGCTGCCACGTGCGTCGAGGAAACTATGCCAAGCATCCTTATCAAAGGCATGCACCCACCTCCGTAATGCTTACGATAGATATAGCACAGAATGTCTAACTACAATAACTAAACTGGAATTCGCCTGCTGAATGTGCACGATGCCTCATTCATACCTTACGTGTCAGGGAAATTAACAATGGTCGAAATGTACTTGTAATGGATGGCTTTTTGGGGTTGGAAAGTCAGCCAACACTTTCTACAGGTACTATTATATATTATTATTTTACGAAGCAGCTTTTATGTTTATGTCTGTGTTAAAATTAACTTAAAACATTGTACCGATTTACAAAATTCTTTCACTATTATAACATAAATTACCACTATCAAAGATGGAAGATAATATGCTTTAGCCCACATTCTCGAACAAACATTTTTTTCGCAAAGGCTGCAAAATATTTATAAAAAGCAACTGACCATATAAAATATTACATAAGTACATTGGTCTAATTTTGAGCATTTACTCGTAGGTATGGCAAAATATTTGTGTTACTATGCTCAAATTAACTTAATAATTATGTACATAAGTAAACATAACTAGGCACATATAATTTGAACTGGAATGAGGCATTGCGGTTAAATAGCGTCGTAGACTATTCTATATTTGTACATTGAAATACTTACTAGGCTCAGTTAATTACAGTTAGACTTATAATAGATCAATAATGTCATTAAGTGTACCGTTATTGAGACAGTGGCGTGCATTCCTCGCATTGTTGTCGTGGGTGAAATCGTCGGCGCGTCGGCGGCGTGACAGTGTCCCGCCGGCTTCACCATTGAACATCTCTTCGCCTGCACAAATAACATAAGATTAATAAATAAATATCGCTCAACAACATACATTATTCTTAGGAGTGAGACCCATCCGCTCCCCCGCAAGCCCGGTGATAGTGACGAGACTACTCTAAGCCATCATCGTATGTCAGTTTGGAAAAAAAAAATCTGGTTACATGCATAGTAGCTTAAGAATGTGAATTGTCGATCAGTGTCATGGTTATCAGAAACAACAGTGGTATAATTGCTCACTCATTCTTAATTATGAAAATACGAGAAACACACCCAAACAATGTACAAAAACGATGTTCATCGCACAAACATTTTCAATATTTTTTTTTCCTAACTGACATACGATCATGGCTTGGAGTAACATAACGTTATCATCACCGGACTTTTGGCGGAGCAAATGGCTCTCATCTCTAAAATACATTAAAGTTACAGCTGGCAACGTAACTTCAGTGACACAAAGCCTATAATGTCGTCTAACTATGGAATTACACTGATATAACAATTCAACAATAATTACTAAACGGTACCAACTATTACTGTCAATATTATCAGATGCCATTCTCACCTGTTCCCAAAATCAATAGTAAACATTTTCTCAAACGAATTGCCACCCTCGTATTTTATGTGACTCGTACAGAGTAGGTAAAATTTTTGCTGTTACAAATTTTAACATTACAAAGCAAGCATAGTTGTCAGTGTCGACAATGTAGTGGAAATACTCCCCGGCGCGATATGTGAGCAACTTGAAAAATTGTGCGAGATTTCTCTTGCTGAACTGTAAGAAATGAAGATAGAACACGTGATAACACAAAATCTTGTACAACCGAATGGGCTATCAATCAATTTGATCTTTTAGGCTGTTTTCCTTTATTTCTTTTCGACATATTATTAATAATATTGTTCTATACCTTTCTTTTTTAAGTGACCTAGTTAAAACAATGCACAAGGCAGAATGGCGACAACCCGTCACGTCACGTTTCCCACAGAGGTGAAAAGTGGATCGCTGGAAGTGATCTCTGCCTACCCCTCTGGGAAAAAGGCGTGATTTTATGTATGTATGTATGTCTTTTTTAAGTATCAGCTACTTGATCCAATATATTAAAGAATGACAAGGGCAATGACAATTGTCATTAATTGCAATTAATAGATAAATTGATCATTATATCTTATATCACTGAACGCTTCACAGTCAGGGGATACCAGTCACAACTATCTGTCCGGTGGTTGGTGAACGGTATACGGGTAAGCGACCCCGGCCCCTCGAGCTACTATCGACTCAGTCCAAATCATCCGAGGCAATAGTATCCTTCCTCAACTTTTCCTTCCTCCGTCTATATGACGGAAAAGGAAAAAGGTACTTGCTACTCGTGGGAACGCAATGACCTTGTTAAACCAATGCACAAGGCAGAATGGCGGCGACGTGGTCCACAACCCGTCACGTCACGTTTCCCATAGAGGTGAAAAGTGGATCGCTGGAAGTGATCTCTGCCTACCCCTCTGGGTAAAGGCGTGATTTTATGTATTTTATGTATGTATGTGTAATGTACTGAACGCATTTACTTCGTTTCATTTACGACTAATAAATTGAAATTCTAATTCAACTCATAGAATCCTCAAATAACAAACCTTTTGAGTTCCTATTCCTCCTGTAGTACCTCCGGTTGGTGCTCTCGAGAGGAAACGGCGAGGCCTGTCGCTGCGGGCTGCTGACGTAGCGAGGCCGTTCCTCCCCGCCCTCCGAACCGTAGATGCGGCGTTGTTCATCTGTGCAACAAACACATGATATCAAGTTAATCATATCATCTATAAAGCAAAAAAGAAACAAAATAACATTTTATACGGTATGATCGATATTTTTACTTCCGAGCAGTAAAATTAAGTTTAAAGTGGTCGTTATCGTCATCATCGTCACTTTGTTGGTTAATATATTTGACTAGTGTAACGAAGTTAGGATTTGCGTGGCTAAAAACGCGCTACGAGTATCGTAGCTCGCAGCATTTCTTGCACGTGATCACATAGAAAAATTGTTAAATTTTGATATTTAAGTTTGTATGTTAATAACGATATATTGCGTACTGTTTCAGATGTAACATCGTAACAATGGAACCTGCAATTAAAAATCTTCTGTCATACTTTATACATCGCATAATACATAAAAAGTATTAATATAGGTAGAAAACTGAACGAAAATTGCAATTTAATATATTCGAAGCAATAAAACGAAAACCTTCGGAAAATTCATCGCAATACCATCCCGCCCGGAATGCTCTTAATAAACCCGCACATGAATAAAAATGAAACTTCATCAATGCAAAATGTTAAAGCAATCCAGTGATTTTGGTTATCAAAGGTCCGTTACAAATAATGCACGTGAAAAATTTACGTTGAAAATTTAAAATGTTTTAACCCTGCACCGTTAAAACTTTATTCATCAGTTTTCATTCCGGGGCGTTTATGAAAACAATATCCTAAAGTGACTTATTGAGCCTCGACCATGTCTGGATTCCAGTTCGGCGAAACAGGTCAGTATAAAAGTTGCGGTTGAAAAGTTCGGGATTTATGAGCCGCTTTGTTTGGGTAATTCTAAACAATAACAAACAAAATGTATAGGAGCCCCGAGGTCTTTAGATTTGTAAATGCGAGTGCGGCAAGTTGAGGCCTGGCGGCGAGTTGCGGCCCTGGCGCGGGCAAGTAGTCGGCCGCAAACAAACTGTACAAACGAAACGGCTCACCTAAAACAATTCCCTGTGTAACACAATGGTATAATTTTTGAATTCGTAATATTATTCGACGGTTAAGCTCGAGGCGCGGCCGGCGGAGCGTGTGATCTGAAAGTTAGTACAGCAAGATTTCTGCGGTTTGTTTAAGACTAACGATACGTTCTGTCTTTGCGCTGGAAGATTAAAGATTCTAAAGTTTAGGCGGATGATATATTTCACGTCGTCTATTAAAGTTAAGACATATTTCACGAAAAAGATCTGGTTTTGGCTAGTCAAAAGTATACCATTTGAGAACTAGAACAAAATAGCCATAATGTTCAGGTTAAAAAAATAAGAAAATCCAAAGCAAAATTGTTGTTTTATAAATTCAAGGTTTTATATTCCTTTTCAACATTAATAATATTTGTTATTTCCGCTTTCAATAAAGCTATTGTTTGAAATACCCCATTTCCCATCGAAATGTTCCATCAGTTTACCATTGTAGGTAAGCCCTTCCCTGGAGTTGTTTCTGTGAATATAAACATATGAAAACATACAATGCTTCTTATAGGCCTAAAATACACAACACAAACAATTTGAGCGTCCAGAGTTAGCGACCGAAATCATATTAATGGTTTTGAATGTACATTACCGAAAGTTGAGGCGAGGACAGAAGCGAACTAAACACCTTGTTTCGGTTTACTCAACGATTCTACAAACTCAATTAGTATTACAACCTCAGAAAGGCACTTTACGTGAAACGGCATAAAGTAAACACGGAATATGGACAGCGCTAAAAGCCCCTTAACCGCATATAATTTTATTATTTAGGTAATAGCGTCCCGCCCCCCAACGGCGCTTGCGACTTTTCTTTATGACCGAGCCCTTCGCTATAAAAGATATTCTTAGCTCGTGATATAAGTTCAGGCTCTTCGCCTAAAACGTAAAGTGTTAATTAAATATTTTAACGGACTCGATCTAATCAAAAGATACATTTAGTTTTGAGAGAGATGATACCATTATTTTATTCGAACTAGCGAAATTGATACATACATACATAAAATCACGCCTTTTTCCCGGAGGGGTAGGCAGAGATCACTTCCTGCCATGTGCAAATTGATGTACTTATTTAATTTTTAAAACATATATTTTTTTAAGAGTAATATGAGAGTTCTAGCGTTAGTTTTATATGTATAAATTATTAATCTCTCGAAGAAGTCGTTCGCAAATACGTATTGTATTTTTAAAGCTAATTACAAGTTTTTTTTAAAGCTAAAGAACACTTTAATTTATTTGATGTAATAATAATCAATAGCAAAATAAAACGGCCAACTCAGAAATCAGATATTATAATGATTGAAGCTTAAAAGTTGCCCTCAATTTTCCCGTTAGACAAAATTCCGATAAACAATCCATTTCCATGTACTATTACACAAACAATGAAACTTCATTCAAAAGCTGAATTAGGGTGAATTGTTTCAAGATCCTTCGCCAATTTATTACGGTCCCGTTACAGTGGTGTTTATGAAATATACAATTTGCTGGAGGTATTTATTTATACAGGTGCGGTGTGGGAACTGTCGGGTAATAAATATGGCAAATGAAGAGCAACTGTTGGGCTTCGTTAGGTCATTAGGTATGCTGTAGGTTTATAAGCACTCGCACTCTCCATAAATTAACTCTTCTGCCCTCGTGTACTGTTATTGTATTGACAGCACTGGTATACTTGTATCAACTACGTAGGTAGTAGGCGTGTAATTACCATACTGTTATAAGGGAGAATTATTATAGAGCCATCCAATATGTACAGCCCATCATGAAAGGAAGTGTAGGGTTTATATTTGGGATTACTGTGTATCACCTCTCTGCCATACAGTCTTAAAACATCATCAAGAGCTTCTCACAACATTTCAACCTTGTTCGTTCACCGAATCATACGTAAACATCTGAATTCGATTCACGTCGGTTTTCGTATGAAATCATGATATTATTATACCCAACCACTATCCGATAATGATACGCGTCGGCGATATCAATCCCGTCTTTCATATTCGACAAATTCTTAGTATACCTCAAACTAACAAGAGTCAACAGAGAATTCCATACATAGTCAAAATAAGAGAATATGATTCTTTGCCATTTGATTTGGGACCCAAAAATATCAACACAAACAGTGGCTGGTTTCACAATCTTTACTTGAAATTCGAACCAATATTTTTGCAGCCAATATTAGGCAAGTTGGACTGTTTTTTTCTTATCATAGATCGCATGAATATTTTACCTCTTATTCACATGAGTTTAGTCGAATTTAAGCCTTATATGCACGAATTGGGGATCAGATTGCAACAGCGTCGGGTCCGGTCCACCGGCTCGGTGCCTCCCTTTAGTAAACAACTCAAGATTGAATATGAAAATTTAATCGACTAATTTAATCGAAGAGATACCAGCTCCCGTCGCCGGTTGAGTTATTAGAGATATATTTGTGTATTTTGTCTGTAAATATGAATATCTGAGCGTCTCCTTTATGAAATGACTTAATTTAGGAGCTCTTATTGTTTCTGCTGGCTCCGATTTAGCTTTACATACATACTCATTCATGTGTAACAGACACGGATCTAAGCTTGTTATTGATGTGTAAATTAAATTATATTTTACATCGATCAATTACTCTAGCAGTAAACGTGTTTGTTTATTGTTTAGATTAAACTTGTCCGAAATATTCAAATTAAATTCTAGTTAATAACGAAGCTAGCGAAAAGCACGTTCTGAATTTGATTTATGTGCCCTCACGTTCAAAGCCTTGAATAACAGAGCTATATTTATATAAAATAGCAATGTTATACAAATCCTAGAATAAATTGAGCTGGGACCTAGCATTCATTTGCAAAGCGCCAAACTTTGACAAGTTAGGTTGCATTTAAATGCCAGGCGGCGTCGCGGGGTAGGTTGCGACATAGTACAAAAAAGGTGCCAGTAATACAAAGCTTTTACGAGCAACAGCTACACATGTGCATGTGGAATGGTCTCATTTACCCGTGCACTGTGACGTACCCACTCGAGTAATCTCGCGGATAGATTAACACGTGCATCGTTCGCAGTTAATTGCAGCACTGAGTTCACGGGCCCTCGCCCCGCTGTGTCGGAAGCCGTCACCGCCCTCGGTGAAATTTGCATTTTTCAGTCTTTTGTGCCTGGAGGTCGGACCTAGCGCATTTCCGCGCCACCCATACATAGGTACGCGTTCTCTGACTGAATATTTTTACGGCACAATAGCGAAAATATGCACAAAGGTAATCAGACTTTAAAACTTTCACCTCTCCCGCATAATAACGTAAAACATTAACTCTAGCGGAAAGAGTGCGGAGACAGGCGACCGTCTACGGATTTTCGCCTGTTTCAATCCCCGGCGGGGTTGTATTTAAAAAATATTTGGTGAATAATGACTTTCTTTGGGGAAAAATAATAGGTACCGCTGGCCCGGCGATGAAAATGACCTGAATTAAATTTTCACATTCAATCGTCGGGTGTTTACCCCTGAGAGCGATCGTACCCGCCGGCCCCCGCCGTCTGCCTTCCTCATCATATCTATTTTTGTTTCCCGACGAAATGATCATACACGAGCCGGCCTTATTATGTATGAATGAGTCGAGAAGTTTCGTGCACGTTTTTTTAATTAAAATCCCAACATTCAGACGGACCGAACAGAAACCAAGGTTTCGTGAGTAAACTACATCAGTTTTAGCGGAACTGGCTCTACATGCCTAAATTAGGCTTTATGATTCACTTTCACCGTCGTAAATTTTACAATAAGCCTCGTTTTATAGGTCTGTAATAAAATTAGGAATACAATGTACCTACTTAAAATACTGGTTACCAAGTTTCACTTTTTAGAAATAAAATAATTGAATCATTATAGTATGGAATATTTTCTATATTCTCTGCTAGCTCTCTAAATATTGTAACTGTATAAACCTCATCAAAAACAAAATTCGTATACCAATGCTTACTACTTAATGTATCTTAACTTACTAGAATGTAAATGATCTAACCAACAAAACATTAAACCTATACATCAAACGTCCAACGTTGTTAACCCCAAACCCGCCCGAAGAGAACATTTGTTTTCTTCCGACCAATTTGTTGAAACGGTGTCATTAAGTCATGCCAGATAATACTATATCGCACAAAAACCACTTAAAGCTATTTCCCCGGGATTGCGTGATAGCAACACTTAATTTACAAGCTCCATTTAATTTGAACTATTTTGAGGTTCGGGCTGGAATTTAAATATCCAAAGATAAGGAGCTCACGCGAGGACGGCCCGGCCCGGCTGAATTACGCTCTTAACGAACAAATGCTGGAGGAGATATTTGCGCTGGATTTTTTCTTGGGAATTCCAACAATCCTCAACTTGGTCCATATTTGGAAATATTACTTACGAAACAATTGAATATGCGCCTTCATTTGTTTATTGCTAATTCTCATCATTTTATGAATTATACTAGTTATGTGTTTGACAATTTATTATAAAAATATATGAACGGCGATTTAACATTTATAGCCAAGTCAAAATAGACATTCAAGGTTACCTGAATTCGAACAAAGCGGAAAATGGTCATAAATGAAACACATCATGGGGAACACTATTACAAATAATTTGTTGAAAGTGATTGACCCGTCGTATGCAAAAAACAATTCAAGGTCAAATGTCACAAATATCGTTTGAAATAAAACTAATTTTACGAATGTTTTTCTAAACATATTATTTAGAGATCCGACGTTACGAGCTCTTTACAGCGCTCGTGGTCACGGACAAGACTCAGTACACAAACTTCAGTCATACTTCAGCGAAACGGTAAGTTTTATCATAATATATTCACATTTTTAAGAGAAAATTACTTATCATTTAATCATCTTTAAAAATTGTCTTTATATTTTCCTAAGATTCACGATTTCGAAGAGATAGCGATGCAAAAAGTAGAAAAATGGTGTTTTCAAACGTTTCCAGTCCCCCGTACGATAGTGCTGGACAGTTAAATTTTATACGAATGATGTATTTCAGTTTCTCTACTATTAAAATAACATAAAACCAACATTTAAGGTGTGTAAAAGTATGTGATAGTGCAAATAATGATGTATGTGACATCAATTTGACCTCGATGGGGACTTATTACAGTTTGATTATTTTAAATAGTGTTCCCAACAATAATGCCAATTTTCAACTTTGATTTAATGTACCTTACCCCTATTTTCTAATACAATTTGACTAGACTATAGATAAACTAACGAATAGACTGAATAAGCACTCGTTAAGCGTGACATAGTAATTTGCGTGAAACCAAATTCTAGACAATATACCTACAAATGACGATTTCGTCAGTCAGTTATCTATATCTGAATATGGGTGTAGTACTGGTGTTCTGTCCTTCCGTTTCTACATTCAATATTTACGCTATGTTTATTACGTGTGCTCTGCGAATTACGATTCTAAACTTTAACGTTTTATATGCAACACGGCGTTAACTCTAAAACTGAAACATGTCCCAGACGACATCCATAAATTATTTATTTTATGTACATACCTAATGCAGTTATGCATTTACCGTTGGCAAAATTTATGTAACATATTCATAATTCCAAAAATATTCTTGCAACTTTTTATTTTTATAATAGGCTAACAAGATCACCTCACTCTACCTTATAGTAAGCGGTAGCAATCATGTTTTTTTACCAAAGATAAATCAATTTTAAAAGTCATATATGAAATAAAACTGTGAATAACTTTTTACTAAAAATTAAACAAATACGGAAAAATAAACATGAAAGCACGGTAATAAACGTGCTTAAAGTATTGTATCACTTTGTACTAAATCAACTGCAATATGATATAATATTTGAACGATGAATGGAGCGAATGAATGTTCGTTCAATTTACATTAAAAGGTCTCTTCAAATTTCGAACTTTTAAAGTGCAACCCTACGCCCACTTTACGGTTCACCATTTGCATACTCCATGGTTGTTTATTTAGATAAACAAATTTTTATGTGGATTCTGCAGTCCGTACGGAGCGAAGTGCAGAGTGCAGAGATTAGACAGGGGCCCCATCAATTACGGGTAATCCGGGGCACGTGCGTTCTCTGCTCGCAAACCTATGGGGATTATTGAAATTTTCTCTCCCATTCGTGCGAAGCGATTATACGCGCGTGCGAGAGAACTTTACGCTCTCAAATCGTTGCATTCGATTTGATTTGCGGCCATTGTAGACAGGCCCATTATCTTAGAAATAGGGTTACTTATTAGTAATTTTTATAGAGTAAGTATTTTTCATAGGCTTGGGTAAATAACTAGCTTTGGTATGATTACTAGGTAGGTACCTGCAATTAGGTTACCTTGTTCTTGTAATGTAAATATAACTAAAGCCTTGAAGCAAACATAACCAATTATTATTTGTAGTCTAGACTAACGTAACGTAAATATGTACACATTTTCATAAGCCAAAGTTACACCGAAAAATAAGTAAAAATAAGTTATAACTATCTAATATGCCTTTACCTACTACACATAAGTAAAATATTACGTATATTTAAGTAAAACAGTAACAAAGTAATAGAGCTGACTCCGTAACGTGTTTTGAAAACCTTCCGCTTCATTACATCCGCTGTTATTACACCGATAGTTTTGGGATTCGAAACTAACCTAAAGAACTTAATTAAAATCATCCAACTGTAAACTCGGTTCGAATAAAGGTCCTCTTCTGCAAATTTACCTTCGTCATAGCCGTACCGAGCCCAATAACATGTGAGTGATAATTAAAATTAAATATGTATGGTTCGGTTCACCCGGCTCAGCATTGTTGAAGTTTGAACGTTATTTATATAACGCCAAGAGCTGTGCCTATTGACACGAAAATATCATACATGACAAATCCCGACGCTCTATCCGACGGCCGATCTTGTGAAATATTCAATCAACCGGCGGGTAACTAAACAGAATAACCAATTAGCACTTTGTGGACATTATTCATTAGCCAAATGGGTAAATGACAAACAGAGTTACTGGTATATGGGTCAATTTCAACAAGTCCATATTTTTTAACATTTCGGTGAACTTTTTTATTTGTTACTTTTTTGAAAATACAACCATGTAGAATTGTTATTTACGCTATCGTTATAATTAATTTTAACACGACATTAAATTAAATTCATATACTTAAGAGATATAGTACTTTGAAATTTTGGTGTCACCGAAATGAAAGAAGAGTTCACCGAAATGAAACTTCTCATCACCGAAATGAGAAACGCAATACACCGAAATGAAATTACTTATGTAGTCACCGAAAAAAAGTAAACTGTTACCAAGTATACAGCCTACAACCTACGTTTTGAAGAGTGTATTCATCACACAGTAACAGATTTGTTCTTACTATAATTAAAACTTCGGCCTTATCAATAAAAATGCATCTCCGTTAATCGTTTAACAGTGGTCGATGGAAACGTGGATACAACCCAGTCTTGATCTTTGTCAGTTCCAGATTCAGCTCTCAATGCATAAAGTCCATCTGCCAATCAATACCCCTAACCTTACATAGACCGATTAAGTGCAATATGCAGTAGTGCAATAATTCGTTAAACAATTGACAAAGCCATTATAAAGCTAGCTTCATTACCGAACTACGAACGATTCGTAGGTATCATCTGGAAATCGTCGTGCCAACATATCCCAAGAGGCTGTCGTACTTCCAACGTCCCGGGTTTGACTCAAGAGTCATCTGCGCCGTTTAAAAATTATGAATCCGCCTATAATGCCGATCCATTTTCACAAGACACATGTGATGCTTGTGAAATCTTAATGCTGTCTATCCATGCAAACCAGCGAACCAAATGGATTAATACAGTCACCAGCATTGACATGACCCACAATAGTAAAAAGGCCTAGACCACAATCCGTAAATGGACCGGTGAGCCCTCTCCTCCAAAGTTCCAAGTAAAGTTACTGCAAACAAAATTGCTCATCAACTGTTGCTGAATAAGAAATCGTACACTCGCCTTCCCAGAATTCAACTTGTACAATGCCTTCCGAGAGAGAATTTACTGAGCCAGCCTTTCGACGATATCATTTTTAGTGTTAGATACTTGAAATCTGGTAAAGCATCGAGTGTTGATAACATTTCCACAGAACAACTTAAAAACTTGGATCCTATGACTATTTGCTGGTTACAACAAAGTTCAATGATTGTCTACAATCTGCGAAATTATCACGTCTATGGATCTTGATATTGCCATTCCAAAACCGGGAAAAGTTCTAGATGACCCTAAAAACCTTCCGCCCATTATCCTTGCTCAGTCACACATACAAATTACCTCAACGACTTTTGCTTAACCGCCTATCACCTATTAGATCAGCACTTAATTCCAGAACAGGTAGGATTCAGACCTAAAAAATCATGTTGTAACCAGACGTTAAACCTCACCCAACACATGCCATTTTATCATAAACGTCTAGTCCATAAGATTTGTATTTGTAATTCAGAAGCTACACTGATGTTATTCTGTTTTGTGAACCAAAATAAATAACACAAAGAGGATAGTTTTGAAATGGGAATGATTACAGCGCTGTATGCGTGGATCTGACAGCAGCTTATGATACAGTGAACCTGAAGCGTCTCTTGTGGAAAGTCTACTCGATGGTCAATGACTAGAAATTTATAAAAATACTTGGTGAGCTGCTCCGCAACCGTAGCTTTCAGGTCCATTTGTCTGAAGAAATAAGCAGATGGCGATCCCAAAAAACGGTAATCCCCAGGGTCTCTACCCTGGGGATGACCGTTTTGTTGGAATCACTACTTTTCAACATCTACACAAAAGACCGACCATGTTGCCGATGACCTGGCGCTCATATCACAAACACAATCCTGTGAAAACATAGAAATAAACCTCACTTCAGCCTTAGGGTTCAGACACTCTCAGACTAAATATAACATGGCAGGGACAACCACAGAAGTTAAAGTCGGCATAGCTTTATATTTAGATTTAGAAAGTACCGAATCTTGACACAGATCCACCTTCTGCTCGTCTTAACCTCTGGTCTAACACGTTTGCTCCACCCGTCCCCTTGGTTCTACCTTCAGAAAGCCTTTCAACAGGACACGATTTGCCATGGTTAACCTGAAGGTCCCTGGACAGACTCCGTAGCCAGGTTGGCCAATGCAAAGATAATATGTTTAGGTGGGGGTTTCCTGGACAGGAGGATATCGCGTGCCTATGTGGTCTCTCACCATTGTCCATGGCTCACCTCACTTCATGCCCCGCCTGTCCCGACTCCTGTACACAAATTGAGCTGATAGAAGGGTCAACAACCGCGGTCCGGGTGGCGGAATTATCCAAAATAATTTTAAGTGTTTTGCCATCGACACGAAAAGAAGAAGAAGAAGAATAACTTACCATTTTGAACTTCATCATTTGACTTTAGATGCTGTTGACAAACATTTCAAGTTAATCTGTTATTACTTTAATCCAGAGTCTTAAATATATAAAAGAAGAATCACTGACTGACATATCGATGCACAGTCTAAACGGCTAAACGTAGGCACTTGAAATTTGGTAAGGACGTAGTTTAGGTACCGTAGAGGTGCATTAAGAAAGGAATTCCCGAAATTCTCACGGGAACGGGAATAATCCGGAAAATCCTTTTGTATGAAAAATCGCCCACGCAAACGAAGACGCGGGCACAGCTAGTGAAAAATAAAGGTATTGATTACAACCACACATAGATTTTAATAATTTAATCTGAAATTCATTTGGGAACATGTAAGAATAAATCAACAAATATATTGTAATTATCAACAATAAAAATAAAAATATATTCCTTTCGAAATTACAATGTAACAAAATAAATTAAGGTCTTTATTCACCGAAATGAAGTAATTTGACACCGGAATGACAAAAGAAATCACCGAAATGAAGATAATAATCACCGAAATTACCAAATTCTCACCGAAATGAAAAAAGTCACTGGAATGATATTTTTCTCATTCCGGTGGTCAATTTAGGTCACCGAATTCACCGGAATGAGGTCACCGATATTATATACAGCCCATAAAAATAAGCACAACAAGGAAAATATAAATAAAAGAAATAAATTGATACGACCTACTTAATTGAGCGACATTTAGTAATAGTACATAGATTTTATAGACATACCGAATGATTGGATCACAACTTATATCCATTCACGTGAATGACAAAAAAACGGTACGCAGTCACCGAAACCGACTTACTTACGTTTTTGGCGGGAACTGCAAACAGCAACACACGTCCTCTTACGTTAAGCGCTTAGGCGGCACTGATGCGCAGATTTACTGCGCAGTGGCAAGAAGCTAGTGTTTTTCGATGCCTAGATATTCGCGTACAACGAAAATTCACCGCGATGACATATCTCATTTGGACACGTGAATTTGTACTTACCATTCATTAAATATAACAGATTTTGTATTGAACTTTCCGCAATAAGGTACTGTCATTATTAAGGATTTAAATAAAAAAAGGTGAATCCCTAAAAAATCAACTGTTTTTAAAATATGATTAAAAGTATACTGAAAAACAAATTGTGCCGCTTCACCGATATGATACAATTGGGGGTTTAAGATTTTTTTTACCTAATTAGCGATAATCATAATTTAAAAATATTTATAGTCACCTATAGGAGACAACACCTTTTATCTAAAAAAAATATTACAAGTTAAAAGTGCCATCCTGCACTAGCAGTTTCAGCCGTGCCGTTTACGATTTGGTGTCGGGAAATTCACCCATATACGAGTACAAGGGAAGAAACATGGATTGGAATATTTCACGCCAACACGAATACGTTTATTTTTCTTTGTGTTTGATTAAAGTCTCTTATTGTTTTTTATAATTAAATACAATTTCTTTGATTAAATGTGCTGTTTTGGCTTTTCTATTACATTTGTTATTAGTTTAGTTCATCCAAAAAGCATGAAGTAAAGAATCAACGCAATTAACATTAAAAGTTGAATGGATTAATCGAGCTACATAATATTGTAACTTCGCCAACGTCGTGATTAACTTTCGAATTTCTATGTAATTACTTACCTTAATTAAAATACTTAGACGACTCATTAATTGTATTAACATAGGGCCTGCGAATAAAACATAACGCAATGTTAATGACCCGTTAAAGTTACCTGCCGGCACTCAGTTGCGGTTATACTGAGTCAACTAAGGTACTGGTAAAGAGGGTAAATGAGGTTGTCTATGGCGCCCTCTCGCGGCGTCCTGGAGAACAAAACGACAAAGCGAAGTACGCCAACATTTATGGAGAAAACGGCCGTAGGGCAGGCCGGGCAAGCCACCCTTTGTTTTGTTACTACGCCGCCCGCCGCGCCACCATCGCCAAACTGGCCCGACCTTTAGATAATACATCTCAGCGACCAATTTACATTCCCTACTAACTCTGCCAGTTTCAATGAGAATGGCTAAATATGTTTATCAAACTTGCTTAATTACACACACTCGTACGCTTATTCTGAACAACTGCCCAGGGAAAGTGTATAAACAAACATTCGCCACTTAAATACATTAAAGTAAATATTGTAAAACTAAACATGTTACGTATTAAACCGTTAAATGAAAACCTAAATCCGAATATCTTATAGCTTTAATATAAAAACATGTCAAATACAGTTCACATTCGATAAGGTTGCAAAACAATATAAGCTTTAGCTAAAAAATAAAAGATAAATAGCGGCCCTCAGTCGGTATGACGAAACGCACACCACAGGAATTTCTAAATCTTCATAAGATAATGGATCGCTCCACGAAAGAAAAGGACCTCTCCCGCTTGGAACTTTGTTGAATTCCTGACTCGTAATTAATAAAATTACTTTTTGGGAGCTTTCCTCGACTTCAAAGAATTTTAGCATAAAAGAAAAAAGTTAAGTGGATGAATTATTTTTGAATGATAAAGGGAATAATTTTAGATATTTATACACTTAGGCTCCGTTATTGTAGAACAACCTGTCTTTCAACTCTTTGGTGTTTGAAGGTTTCTTGTAATTTAGGTCTTATAGTTAGGGAAAAAGTGTGTACTTAGCACTAGCAATTATACGGATTGTTAAACAACCATTTTTCTCTAACAAGGCATTTCAGTTGTTACTACAGTTACTATCCAAGATAGATTTCTACATAATAATAATTAGGTAATTTCAATCTATTTCTCAAATTGTTTTAGCTCTTAAATTAGTAATTAGTTATTAGTATTTAACTCACAACTATGATAAAATTATCTTTGTTAGTATAATAAATACGAGACATACTCATAGCCGTATAATGAATATAAATTATATTCACAAATATTTTATTTGAATTCATTCGTTCATTTGTTTCCAACGGTTTACTTCTGTTCTTTAGAATACTTTCTTTTGAATCCTTTTAAAGTGTAAGTCCGTCCTTATTATATTACTAGGGTTGAAGTGCACTGAAGTTTGTTATTACGAGTGAACTGCCAACAGCTTGGCAGGCGTTTTTTTTCTTTCTGTATTTCCCTACAATTATATCAGTTATTGCACTAGGAGCTCCGAGCCCAGTGCTACAGTAAATTGCATTTAACGTGAACTATCAAGACAGTATTTGCCGTGCAATTGAACTCCACGAGATTTATACGATTCCACTCGACGCATATTCTCAGGCTTTCCCTTTAATTCTTTTTCTTTCAATATTTACCTGAAAAATTCATTTTGAGAAAAGGATTCTTATTATACGGTATCAATGTTCAGCTTAACTGGATAACTAAAGCGAATTTCAAAAGCTATCTTACGTCTATTGAGTTCTCAATTGCTTTTACCCGAAACGGTTATTAGAAACCTTATTAAGATTTCATAGATCTTATCTATACGAAATTTTTGTCAGAAAACCACGTAATTACTTTGATTTTTATCTTATAATAAGAATACTGGGTATATAAGGTTAGAATTCTGTAATATTTGTTTTATTAACGACAGTAAAGATAAGGCTCTCCGTACACAAAGTTACGCAAATTTTATCGATACTCAACGATTTTAGTCTTCAATCGAGTACTGCTTTAGAAATCCATTGGGGTTTGAATACAGCACGAGTATATGCAAAATTAGAGTAGGGTACGTTTGGAACTTTATATTATCATATAAAATTTATTTTACATTTATGTAAGTTAAAAAACTAAATAAAATTTTGTCACCTAAGTTTGAAATTTGAGTCAACTCTTCCTTTTCCGTAGATACACGTATATGTATTTCAAATCAAGCATCTAAACTCTTAAATAAATACCTTTACAAACAGATAGGTACTATAATGTCGTATAATATAAAATTTTAAATTCCTTTTCTGCAATAATGAATATCATACGAGTATCTAAACTGAAACTTAAACAAACTCAATAGGTACCTCGCATTCGCTGAAACAGGATAAAACAGCAGAAACACCAATGCAAATGAAATGTATAAAGGACTCTCACAATTTCTGCACACTGTAACTAAATATCCCTTTTCCCGGCGCACAGAGGACCTCATTATTTTTATCTTGCGAGAAGTATCCTTACCTTGCTTTAAAGGTCGGAAAACCTCCGATCTACATCAAGAGCTTAAAACTAACCGAAAAGGAAAGGTCACTTCAAAGTAGCCGGTGGAATTTCGCCGTGGTCTATGTACGTAATTGTGTGGTGGTCGGTCTTATCTGTGTGATAAGAGCCCGCATGTCGTCGCGTCGCGTCCGGCGCAGAACAACGACGCCCTAACTAACTGTAGTCTAATTTTTGGACGTAAAACCGCTTTCATGAGGGCTGACGTTTGATTAGATATGGACTTTAAGCCCGACATAAACCCGATAACACCCCTGACCCGGAGTGCGCCTTTACGACCAAAAGGTACACCGTGTTGTGTACTACTGCCTTCCACTTAAATATTATTACCAAAGAGGACATTGAATGTAATTTTAATGGAATTTCCTAGTAGGGATTGCCGCATCACCCAAAATGTATTACCTGGAAGTAAGCAATTTAGCAAGATTTCACTAAATATCTGCATGCTTTAATTATTCAGAGTTCTCAATAATTGGTAATAATATTCAAAACGTCTCAATATCTGTTGGAAGCGTTTCCCTCAATCCAGTTACATTTTCCAAATAGAGGGTAATTCTTCAATAAAAACCGGCGCGCCCTCGTTCGTGTTGAACGTCATTGCATATAATAATTAATCGTCTGTCAGCTATCATATTTGGCGCGATATTTATGATCAGCTTCCGCAAGCGTACGATTCAATAATGTGTCAATAATATCAGAGGTGCGTTCACCTGGCGTCAGGCTTAAAACCCTCTGTCACTTTTCCGATATTTATCATTGTGTTCTTTTCTGTATGATTTTTATGGAGGCATCACGGTAATGTCTAGTCATAGTGTTTAGTGTGCATATTTACCTAGGTCTTTTATGTTCAGTCTCTGTTTCATTTCTATCTCACCTCTCTCTTTTCCTTATCTCAATCTACCCCAATGACGAACGATCGATTTAATATATAGTTTCTTAATTGCTAAAGACTGTTATAAGAATAATTCTTCTAAGTATTTACTTCATAAAACCAAATGCTTTTCGTATTCGCAAATATTGAATCAAAGCACATTTAACCCAAATAAACAGAACTACCGAACTCAAAATGCAGCCCGTATTTTTGTCAACTAAAGACACTTTAAGTCTTCCTGCAGATAGCAATTTAATAAACGTCGAACGGCTCGCCTCGGCGGTAGCTAGCATTGCGTTTCAGTTTTTTCCCGTGCGCCTACAAAAACGGCTTCACGACTTAATTGAATAAACCTAACTGCTTGTGATTCAGGGGAGGTAATATCAGGTGCCCGGGCCGCTTTTGAAAAACAATAACCGGGGAACATAGAGTGGAAGCCTTATACAAAAGAATCGCTCCAATGGAGTTGCACACCGCACCATTTCCATGCAATAACGGGGCATAGACTTCACGGAATCTTACGGAACGCGGGAGATATTGCGTACTTACTGGGCTTGCCTCTAATAACACCACCGATACCGTTTGTGTAAGGAGAAAAATACGAAACGGAATGGATACTACCAAGCCTTATGGTTTCCAATCTCGGCTAACATTACGAGCTTACTTCTTACTTTAATATTCGTCTCGTTTGCTCCGACTGTTGCGGGTGCACAACAAGAGTATCGGAAGTTTTAATTCAAACTGTATCTTTAGTTTGGCAAGGCTGCTCAATTTTACTATTAAACTTTGTTTGTGTAGATATCACATAAGTAAAGTACATAAACAAACATGTTTATTTTAAAACAGAAAGATTTTACCAACCTGACAATTTAGCCACTATCAACGAATAATACATAGTTCCTTCGTTTTCCGCTTTCGATAGGTACTTTTACGTAGAACATACGTATAACTAATCAAGTATAAGTTTATTTGTTTACTAAACTATAATTTACTCGTAATTTAAATATTGTTATATGATAAAAAAATTATAGGAGACCTTTATCAACGCAGAAGTACCCAAAACAATTACTTTTGTAATTTAGTCAGTGCGTTTGTGCACGTTAATCCTAAAAAAATATCCTTATTCGATCGACATGTGGTTTTCAGTAATATACTTTAGCAAGCTCCACCTAAAATATTGTGTTTGTTTCATGTCAATCGGTTCATAAATAAAAAAGTTGTGCTTTTCCATGCACGTACATAACTCAGTATAGCTCTGTACCTCTCCAATCCTTCAAAACATAACCCTCGCAAACGCATTAAATCCGGCCTCTATCGAACCGTGCGCGGCATCGATCATCAGTAACACATTTACATCCGGCCAGTGCATTAAAAGCGCTGCAAATACCATAACGCAGGCTAATCACATTAGCGTCGGCAAAGGTAATGCCGGTAACAGCCCCGAAAAGCCGCCATTAGCAGACCAGCTCACTTCTGGGCCTGCACTGCAATACATTATTCAAAGCTATGGGAGTCTCGTGCGATGTAGGCACTGGATATCGGAACTCTGTATTAATGACTTGCGATGGGATTCGGTGGCGTTTGTTTGTGGAATACTACTTTGAATATGGAAGCTGAGCGGAAGCTTTTTGATAAGCAGCTTGGGTAGTGAGAGATGTGGTGAATATTGTGAAGTAACCAACTTAGCGTAATGTTTGTCAATAAATAAAAACAACTTTTTAAGTATATTATTTATAATATTGTTCAAGTACGTACCTTACAGTTTTATAGTTTCTGTTCACGCTCCTTAAATATTAGGCGTATCTATTAATCTTCTAATCTATCATTTATTTTGTCATAAACAATACCTAATCTACTATTTTAGTCCAAAAATTGTATTTGAATACTAATTTTACTAAAACAATTTTTTTATGAAACACTTGCTAAAATTACATTTTGTTCGTAAATATCAATAAATTAAAGTCGAAAATTATTTGATATCGATGACATTTTACCCAAAGGAAATAAGTTTGATCGCGGGACTAAAGCGAAAAAGTTAGAATTCATAAGAATTTCTAGACATAGGGATAAAATGTAATCTAAGTAGATAGTTAAATTGAATTGGGAGTCGGCTAAGTTTTTGATATAAATAAAGGACTGTCCACTGAAAGGTTTTGTTCGATTAAGATGTTAAAGTTTTAAAGGTTATAGAGTTCTGTACACACACAGGGTATATTATAAAATGATTAACTGTCATTTCGATTGTGAACTCGAATCGCACCGTACTGGTTTTTTTCGTGGAACATTATGTAAAAAACAAAAAAAAATAATAGTATTATTTTAGACAAAAAACGAATCCCAGAATCGAATCGATTTGTGTAACCCAGTCGAAACGTCGGGCAGTAAGTAGCTATGTAATTTGCTACTCCTAATAACGCGTGTAGACCCATAAAGACAAATATTTAGTGTAAAAAACGAATCCACTAATACCAACTCTATTCTAGTTTCTTTACCTCATAGCTGACATTTGAAGCGAAAATAAAATACTAAACCAAAATAGAAACTGGATACACTTACACTACCCTACTTGTCAACTGGATATTAATTTCGTTCGTTTCGACCGGACACGTGCTTCAACATGTACAATCATACATCCAACAACCCTTCAGCGTACGCCGTCGGTCCTCGAACATAACAATACTTACATAATCAACTCTACCTTCGTCAGTTCGTCCGCGGAAGCTATGAATAACACGGCAACAACACTTGCATTTAGCAAAACAGTTAAATGAACAGTCTGGTATGAACACGGGCTCGATCGAGCGAACAAGCACTTCACTCGTGGCGTTTACTACATTATACCCGAAAGTCGATTGTTTTTTTTTATTCATATTTTTTATGTACAATTAATAACGTCATACACATATAAAATGTTTCAAAAAACTATTAGTGATCTCTTATGACCCTATAATATTAGGCATACTCTTTTTAAGAACTACAAATACATGTTTATCTTTAAACTTTCTATCAATATTTTGTTACTAAATATGAGTCTTTATGGGTCTACACGCGATATTAGGAGTAGCAATTACATATCTACATACTGCCCGACGTTTCGACTGGGTTACACCAATCATGGTCGCGAACGAACTTGATTGGTGTAGACCCGTAAAGACTAATATTTAGTGTAATGGAACGCGAAAGTCTAAAATGTTTTGTCAGTTAATAATTTATGTTAAGTACCCATCATTGTCATCATTATCAGCCCATATACATAACCACTACTGGGGCACGGGCCTACCCTAAGCTAGGGCGATAGGTAAGGCTTTAGTCAACCACACTGGTCATGTGCGAGTCACAACCTAAGATATTCTTCGTATGTGTGCAGGTTACCCACGATGTTTTCTTTCACTGTTAAGGCGTCGAATAATCGTACATATCAAAGATGGCGACTGGCGACCTCTCGCATAGCAAACACCGGCCTTAACCACTCGGCCATCTTGAAAAGTGTTGATATCAAATCCTAATTGATAGAAGAACAAAGTATACATGAATGGACGACAGAAGTCCTAACTAAACAAGTCCACAACTTCTCACAATTTTCGATGTGTAAATTTAAAAATGCATATTCACGTACATTTGCGAGTGTCGTGCGAGTCCCAGTAGTAAGGCCACTTACGAACAAACTGCTCTCAATAACAGCGGTAACAGTCGAAACTAATATGGCGGGCATATGTAAGCATTCGTGCCCCGTTATGGCATCAGTCAATTAAGTGTTCGTTTACGGGACAAAACACCGGCTGGTGACAAATATACGAACAACTACCGAGACTAGGCACTCGGTGGGTTTCAAACTAGCAATGAAACTTAAGCTCGTGTATATCTGACTATAACTGGCTCTAACATAAACATATATAGGAAAGGAGAGCTTTAAGTAATTCACTTTATTGGCAAGTTAACTGATCATCCCCTACCTGATAAAATTGACATTTGATCCGTGGTGGATAAGCCAAATGTATCTTTTTGAGTTTTAATTTATTCTTGGACATATTTTTTTAATTATAGTTCCATTTTATGAAATTATACTGGGAAAAATAATTATCTGGACTTAATTAATCATGTTTGCGCATTAACCAATAAAGCTCATGCATCGGACATCCGTGTACATTGTTCTCATTACACTTATTTCAATAATATATACATGATTGCCTCACCCTTATACATCCGAGTATCATGAATAAAAAAATATTGAAATGGCATTTGTAATCCAATAAATCGTTTATCGTCGTAGCGGGAATTTAATAAAATCTTTTATTCAATAATGGGTGATGCCTCGCCTACTTGAAGCCATGAGAATTGCTTATTGATTGGTGACAAGGCGCTAGCCCCGGCTCGGCTTATAATTTATTAACATTTTCAAAATAAAGACAATGAGCTTAAGAACGCGTATTAAATTGTTTTTAAATTGAACTAACTTCCCATATTGTAATCCAAATATAGTGTTATTGAACTGTACCTTATATGTTGGTGTGCAACGCCTATGTTATCATGTTTTGATTCAATACGGATATATAACTGGGGTGTCTTTCCCCGTGAGCCAGGGGTGGCACCTCCACCGGCAATGATCAACACATGTTTACGTTATAAACACTACTTCAAGACCTTTTCAAGTGTAACATTTCTAATAATAACTATTGAACTTTTTCATTTTATACTACGTTATTGAAACAAACACGACAAACAAATAACAAGTTCACTAGAAATTTTAATAAATAATACAATCGGAAGGTCCTTAAGATTTTCCGCCTCCTCGAATCACTAATACCAGGTTGACGCAGTCAATATTCTGTTTGATTTTTATGAAACCACTTCTGGATGCCAATAAAAATATTTGATTTCAATATATTGCTCTCTCGTATTCCACTCGATTGCGATTAAATTAAATACGAAATACTTCGAATACTCATCGTACATCAGCGAGAGATCATGGAGTAAGTAATGGATACGTAAATATTAAAATAATCCCTCCATAATGAGAAAAAACATATTTCCTTTAAAAGGTCCGGGACACTTTAAATATAAGAACTCTATAATGAGGAAACTAAAGAATTACAAATAAGTTCAACTTTAACACGTGGATGGCATGAGAACCGCTGCAATATGTTCGTAATTGACGATATTAATTTAGTTCCACTAACAACCTATTACATGAAATTAAACTGTATAAACTAGAAACTGCTATGAACTTTGTTATGATTGTTATAGCTATTCCAGGGAATATGATAAGAAAGTTAAGGATGCAATATCTGCGGCTCGCGTAATTACCTCGGTAGTCTTATGAATATAGTTTGTAATTACATTGCTACTCGTAAATTCGTTTCTGAAATGTACACCTATGTACTTTCGTAGTATATATGTTCAGTTAATATTAGGGAATCTATAGTTTTACCACTAAAAACATTTTTTATCTACTGTTATCCTCCATAAATTATAAGATGGTATGGACAATTGACCATTATGTGGATATACTGCTGACATAATAAATGTCAAATTTTCCATGGCATGTACATTTTTTAGCTGATAGCTAGAGCTATCAAAAAGCAGACTTTGCTCTTAAAAGTTGACTATTGAAGTTCTTTTAAGTCTACAAAAGTCGGTAAGACAGACAGACGGACAACAAAGAGATTCTTTAAGAGTCTCTTTTTTTGGAAAACCGAATAAATCGTATCTCAGACATCACAACCTTAGCCTCATTATTTTTTACCGTCTAAACAAGGGTAAATACCATCAACTGTGTACAAACGCACGGCTCAAATAGAATGGTGGTCAATTTAAGCTGAATACAGACGCGGCTGTATGTTCTTGTTGTGGTAACAGACGAGTATAGTCATAATCCTGAAATAAGCTCGTTCCTCGGTCTATTCCAAAATGAACCTTATTTATGGAAACATAAAGTAAAACCACGCATGACCCGACTCTCGGACGCTGTTAATGAAGGAAGCTTTGGTTTTCTGCGTATTGCGAACATTCGATGTGCATTTTGTATCTGTGATTTAGGTATACAGAATATTTCAAAGCTAGTTTTGAGTCTGGTCAAATAAACACCTACTTTAGTTAAAATTTATGAAAATAAATTATTCAGAATTAAATAGCAGATCTTAAAGTTCATCAAACTGTAATTAATAGTAAATCTTTTGAGAATTGAAAAACATACGTTTACAAGTAAATATTTTTTAAAGTTAATTATTTCGATTCATAAGGGTGACATAATGTGTAGTAAATATACTCCAGTCACACACAAATACATCGTGTGGCTTCATCAACTTCTTAGCAGGCACAGAAGGCTTCGAAGGTTTGTGGGTTTACGTGTAAAGTTTTCCTCATAAGCTCACCGCAGGGCGCTCCCCTATCAATTGCCGTGGTCCCCCCCCCCCCCCCCCACATCGCTCACTAATGATCCCACTTGTTAGGGCTCGGCGGACCTTCGCCCGTGTCGTTGAATGAATAACAAATTCTAAGTTGATCCTACCGCAGGCCGCGATCGTCTCCCAAATATGAAAAGCCCTATGGTTTGTCCAACACGTCATGTTTACAGAATACTTAAAATGGGACGATGTGTTTTGTGAGCTTTTGTGCAGAATTTTGTTTTTCAAATGTGTACCTATCATGTGTTTTTGAAAAAGGAATTGAGTACTTTAATGTATTTTGCATTAAAGGCTCTCCATGTGATTACTTGATTACGTGTCCAACGTTGAATGGTAAAACAATTATGGAATTCTAAAAGGTTTTACACACATTTTGATTTTATTTAAAAATGCATTGAAATAAGTCTCCAGTACTCGCACTAAAATATATTATTTAATTTTTGCTATTTTACTTTAATTTAAATCAATAACGTATTTCAGAAAACTGAAAATGTCCGGGATATTTACCATGTTGTTTTGTTTTAATGAGCTCCCGATATTTCGGCACTGTTGCAAGCGCCATGATCACGGGTGAACTGAAAACAAAACAACATGGTAAATATCCCGGACAGTTTCAGTTTTCTAATGTGTGTAACCATGACAGTTTAAAATTATATAATAACGTATTTCATAAATTTAAACTGCATATTACACGGAATTTCACACTTTACGATATTTCGAGGATTTGAAGGACCCATCGTGTGTAACTATGCACCAATTTGTCAGCAACAATTTTTTTTACAGCACAAACTAACAACAACACAACGCGAATACATCCACCAGTCCGAGAATACCAACACTCTTTATCGGATACCAAACCTGTGAGTTGTACAAATAGAACAAAAGGCTCCGAACGTTCAAACGCTGTCCGAACCACTACGCCGCGCGCAGTGTGGACGTCAGTAATTTTCTTTGCTATTTCGGATCTGCAGGATAAACCCTTCACTTCAATATGGCAAGTTAATGGGGGGCGGGAACTACTACGCCGACGCGTAATAAGTAGCGGACCTATTAAAAGAGTTAATTAGCGTCCTTGTTTAAAACTTACTACTATATTGCACGCTTGCCTAGGTTTTCAACATGTGACGGCGTCACGTTGTAACGTTGACCGCTTAGAAAATATTTAGTTAATTATCATAACCAACACGACACGTCCTTACGTGGACGTGTGTACAAAACGCTAGCAAGCAACTTGCTTTTAGATTGGCGACTGAAAACATAAAGAGCCATAGCCATCCGCTCCCTACTACTACTAGGTTACTCCAAGAGTCCAAGCCATCATAGTAGTCAGTTAGGAAAAGAAATTGTTGGAGATTAAACCAATAAAAATTTAAATACATCATTGATATTTCAGAGGGCTCAAAATACATGTCACACTTGTGATTGAAGTAGCTTATTTTAATGGAGATCATACAGGGTACCATTATCCAGTGGCAAACTTACGGCCGGCCAGCGAGTGTGGCCGCTTGTTGGTCTGGATTTGGGATTGAGGTGGTGCTTTTGTTGTAACGGTCGCCGCCCTACTCAAGAGCTCCATACCCTCACTCTATGGTGTACTAGCTTTGCTGTGTACTTACTGACCGTCGAACTGCTGCGTGGCTTGAGCGAGGAGCGACGCGAACACGCGGTCGGCCTGTGACTGCGGCTGCGGCGGGCGGTCGTCATCGCTGGTTTAGCGGTCGCCGCCCCGCTCTAGCAATCTCTATCCCCTCACTTTATGGTCTCTTAGTACTCACCGTCGAACTGCTACGTGTTTTGAGCGAGGAGCAACCTAAACACGCGGTCGGTCAGCGGCGGTGGATGCGGCGGGCGGTCGTCATCCCTGGTTTAGCGGTTGCCGCCCCGCTCTAGCAATCTCTTTCCCCTCACTTTATGCTCTCCTAGTGCTCACCGTCGTACTGCTGCGTGGCTTGGGCGAGGAGCGACGCGAGCACGCGGTCGGCCAGTGGCGGCGGCTGAGGCGGGCGGTCGTCATCCCTGGTTTAGCGGTTGCCGCCCCGCTCTAGCAATCTCTTTCCCCTCACTTTATGCTCTCCTAGTACTCACCGTCGAACTTCTGTCGGTCAGCGGTGGCGATTGCGGCGGGCGGTGATCGTCGCTGCTGCTGTAACGGTTGCCACCCTACTCTAGAGCTCTATCCTCTTACTCTGTGGTGTACTAGCTTTGCCGTGGACTCACCGTCAAACTGCTGCGTGGCTTGAGCGAGGAGCGACGCGAACACGCGGTCGGCCAGCGGCGGCGGCTGCGGCGGGCGGTCGTCGTCGCTGCTGCTGTAACGGTTGCCACCCTACTCTAGAGCTCTATCCTCTTACTCTGTGGTGTACTAGCTTTGCCGTGGACTCACCGTCAAACTGCTGCGTGGCTTGAGCGAGAAGCGACGCGAACACGCGGTCAGCTAACGGCGGCGGCTGCGGCGGGCGGTCGTCGTCGCTGCTGCTGTAGCGGTCGCCGCTCCACTCCAACGAGCGCTGGCGGCGCACGCTTGGCGTGCCACTCGCCGTGCCACCCGACAAACCGCTCAGCGAGCCTGCTTTCGCGCGCCGCCCCGCCCGCTCCATCCTCGTCGTGCTCATGGCATCGTGTCACTGCATCTGTAAACGAAGAATTGCAGTTGTAATTTTTAACGATCGTCATCTATTTCATCCGCCATCTTTGTTCCCATTAAGTTCATCATGATGCCATCACCTTGATGAACAATAATGAATGGTAATATTCCTAATACTTTACCTACCCATGTATCTCTATTATTTCGATTTGTATTTAGATCTTTTATTTGTCTCAGCTAATGTCATTTAGATCGATCATTTGTTTCAGATAAAAGTGCTTATGTTAAGGTATAGCAGGTACAATCAAGCGATTATTCTCTTATCTCCATTACCCATAAACCATATACAATTTTGGATATTGGTTGTTTTTAATAAACGATACTTATCCATTTAGATTTTCTTTTGAAAAAAGTGTTTTAGATTCATTTCAAGATTTAAGTCTGTGTATTAAAAGAACTTAAAGTTTCACCAAACAAAAGTCATAACGCCGTATTATTTAACAGTACGACAAGAACACAAGCGTAAACATTAATAAAACATTCAGTTCCCGGCAAACGGAAACGTTGATATTCTTAATTCGGAATCAAGCACGACCGAGTGAAACTTAAGCCCTCACTGAAACGAAGAATCGACACGATATTTTATCGAAACGGTAACGACGTCGTGAGCGGAAAAGAACAACTGTAATAAAGAGCCTACAAGTTGTTTGGTTTGGGACCCAACATAAATAGGAAGTTGGCGCGAGCGTGCGTGATGAAGGCCTAATCCACTGGATTGCCGCGCGGCCACAGTCTACAAGGGAACAGTAGACTGATTGCTAAGTAAACGTCTACGTGATACGAGCTAGAAGTGTTTCTTAGAAGTAATTTAAAGGTTTGCTGCGGATTAACAACTTGAACATCTCAATACAACACACTTGATGTCTTGGATTATAGAATAAGCTTAAACGGTTTTATAACTGGGCTCAGGATTCTCAGGTATTAATTTAGGTATCCCAGATAAGTATATGAAACTGGTGTGAAGTCCTGGAAATAGATCTGGTACTAAGGACTACCGAAACAATAATGATTTATATTTTCTGGTACACATGTGGAAAATATGAATAAATATGTCAGTAGTATTACATACAACAAAAAATGCAGAATACATAAAATAATCTCGTTTAAAAATAAAAAAATCAATGAAGAGTAATAATGATTCGATATTAAAAGGTATCAGTTATATTATCTTTACTGAGCTCATTTCGCTGTGACAAAACTTCTGCACAGCGGCGGTCTTCTGAAACCCCGTTCGTGCTATTTTTCCTATTGACTCAGTAGCTTCAGTTTACAGTTTGCTTCAGTCGAACTAAATACATGATCCTTGATTTAATAAGTGCTTCGTTTGTTGTAACTCTTCATTTTAATATTCTAAAGAGTATTCGAACAGAAACTTTATTACAAGTTTTTTTTTTATATTGAAAGTTGCCTACGGCAGTTGGTTTGAATCTATGTATTACAAAATCTACTCGTAACCTGTCTGTATACTACATAATAGACCTACATACATAATAGTGTAGACCCATAATGACAAATATTTAGTGCCTCAGAAAACATCTCATCTACATGTTAAGCGCCTCAGAAAAATAATAATATAAACATTTCCATTTTGTCGACTTTTCGCAGAGCTACGGAAATCACATGGCAGTAGCAAATACACGCGAAATAAAATTTTACCATTTTTCCTCATTTATCGCAAAATAATAATAGTTGAAAACAGAATTGCTTTAAATTGAATAAAAAATATAATTGCTGGATTGTAACGACCGGATTCATTACATAATCATAGGTCCTTCGAGCAAATGAAACGCAAATTGGACTAAAAATAATATTATATATTATTCGGCATGTGACGATGCACAGCATCTGTGAGAGTGCGTCCTCTTCCGGTCAGCAATTTATGGGCGATCAAAGCGCCCTCTATATTGAAATATCTTGATTATTTTAGTAGTTGAATTCACTTACTTCCGTTTGGCGCCATTTTTAGTCACCTTAATGGGTCTCGTGCCGAGGATCCTCATAGCGTCTTCAACTTTCGTGTTAGCAATATCATAAGCAAAAACTCTGCTTAAATCGGTCCCGAAAGTTGTTTTAATTTAAATATATAATCCGCTTATCCTTAATTCACTAGTAAGAAGTGTTTGTAAAACGGGAAAAAGTGAATCAAGTGATAGAAAGTGTATTGATGGTGGTCAATGAAGACCACGCCGCCGCCGTCTCCCTCGAAGGAGGCATGCGATGACCTGCGTGTAGGTTCTTAAGCTGCGCAACGGTGGCACAAAAATACAAAGTAAGACACCAAAACAAGGTACGTTCGAGTGTTGAAATTTTAACCTTCTTTTGGATATAATGAGTGATCTCTTTGAATAAAGAATGTTTTAACAAATTGTTAATGCACGTTTTGAATAAGAGAATTTCTAACCAAAAATAACGAATCGTTCACGTTCGAACATTCCGAAACTTATTTTTATTATAATTTTTTTTTTATAACTACCTTTTGCTATAAACTTAAATAACCCACAATCAAACATTGGGGAAGTTAAAATAGCATCGAAAACCTAAAATGCTCTATAAATTAAGCTAATATCATAAAAACTGGAAGGAGGTACGTTATTCGTAAATTTGTAACCTTATGTCCACAACCAGATTTTTGTGGAACGTTGCATTAACGATGAACTACGTCAGTTCATGAGAGGCAACGTCTTCATGATCTCAGCCTACCTTCTTCGGGGAAAAAGGCGTGAGTTTTTGTATGTCTATATATGTATGAGAGGCAACGTCTACGTAGCCGTAAGGTCACTCTTTGTTTTATACTTAACTATACACTTTACTTATCTTTACTTTTTTGTTAAATGGAGATGCCTCACTGATAAGAGCTCTCGCATGCAATCACAAATAGAATGGATCAGTGGATACAACACCGGTTTAACGTTCCTGTTCTCGGTGACGAGTATCTTCTAAATCTCACCGAAGCCACATTATGTAATTGTTCATTAATTATGTTTTTTTTTTTTACCACTCATAAATACCTAAACCAAATCAAAATATACCTCATACCTCGAAACCCATTCCTGGAGGCTGTCTACGAGCGTATCGTGGGCAGTAGCAGGCGTATGAAGCTCCGAAGGCCAACCTGAAAATGATGTCGGGGAAGCGTCTGCCATTCACCTCCAAGCCTGTGCTTGTCTCATCAACCTACACAGAGCTATATACGGCGTTGCAGAAAAGGGGGCTGCCTCCGAGCGTATCGGAGGCAGCGGCTGGCATATCTGGCTCTGAAGGCCAACCTGAAAATGATGCTGGGAAAGCGTCTGCCATTTACCTCCAAGCCTGTGCTTGTCTTACCAACACAGAGCAATCTACAGTGTTTCACAGTGTATCGGAGGCAGTGGCAGGCATATCTGGCTCCGTAGGCCAACTAGAAAATGATACTGGGGATGTGTCTGCCATTTACCCCCAAGCCTGTGCTTGTCTTGCAACACAGAGCTTTTTACTACGTCTCAGGACCTGACAATGTACAGAAATGAGCGGACAAATCAAAACCCTCTTAGAACAAAAGGTTCTCGAGAAGCCCAAGGAGAATCAATGAGGTTCTTCTTATTTATGTTATCCGCACAAAGAGCGATGGATGCGAAAGACCAATATTATTAACTCCACAGTTAATACATTGTACTAAAAAAAAAAAAAAAGTTGAACTATCTTCGCATCACCAAATTCCGGAAAACCTCTAAGCAAACTATTTGATGGAAAAAAATATTATAGTTCCAAGCGTCGATAACGAAAAGTCATCGCAGGTTTATATCAAAGACGAACCTTCTGGTGAACAGCCTATCCTGCGTACCAAAATCATTGCAACAGTTAATTACTGGGTGGCTCGGATACTTTGAAACGAAGGTATGAGGGTATTCATATAATAGTAAGTGGTCAAGTACATAATTTAATGTCAAAACGGTTCAGTTTAATCGTTAAGCAGGTGAGAACAATATTTTCATGTGAATTATGTTGTGTGACTTATGTTAGTGACTTATGTTCTCCTCCTGCAGCAATTAGATTGAACTATCGATATCGAAAAGTCCTTAATTGTTTCACCCAGGACATAAGAGTACCTAGGTTTTGTATGGAATACGGAAGGAAAGTCATAAGTTCTTCCGCAAACATATTATGTGACATGACTCAGTGGATCAGTGGTTAGTGACCAGTGGTTCCAAGAGTCGTGGGTTCGATCCCCACCCGGGACAAACATTTAAGTGAGCTACATTCGAGTTTCATCGAGCGTCTGAAGTTTCTGAAGGGTAAATAATATACATGCACGTGTGTCGTGTATATATGTATTCATAACTAATTGTTTAGTTTGGGGTCAGATGACCGTATGTTTAATGTCCAATACAATTATTAAAAGATATACTCGTTTATTAGCGAGGTCCTGCCTACCTTACTAGATGCATATGTAATTGCGCCAGCAAATTGTGGCCATACACTTAGTAAATTTTGCCAGCTTTGTAACTCTGAAAGAAAATGCGGGATTCCATATATCTCATTCTCTTGATGCGATAACAGTCTGTCAAGAATTTGCCTTCATATCAGAAATGAGTGCGCATATAAAATCAATCGTGGCAAGACCGCAATTCAAGGTCTTTTAAGGAAACCTCCATACGAGATTCCTGTTTAATATTTTCTGACAAAGGACGCCTTATACGCCTAACTAGACGAATACGACTGAAGTGTCTCGAAACTGAACCCTAGACCAGACAAGCTGTCATTTCGATATGAAATCATTTAAAAAACTGCGTAGTAATATTTAAATCAGTCTCCCAAAACTAAGAGGGGGAGGATGCCCTTGACTCTAGCCATCTGCTCGACCTGAAACACCTATTAGCGCCTTCTAGGCCAATGGAACATATTTCTCACTTCTTCCCTCCTATAATTTTTCTTTAATCCGGTCACATACCTGACCGCTTCATTCAGATAGCCGACCGTCTGTTACAAGGCAAATAAGCTGCGGAATGGCGTCTGAAAAGAGAATCTGTGGTGCCCATTATTACACTGTAGAAATACGGTGACCCGGCTATATTTGCTTCTAAAATTGTCAAAAGCAGTAGTATAGTAACTTGTGTATTCAAATTAGATTTGAAAATTACCTCTCGGGTTTGTTGTAAAGCTTTCAGAAGAATTTGGATATTCAAGCATGGCTATTTCCACCATCGTCCGTGATACTCGCTTGTGGTACTGTATTACCTTATACGTCATCGGACACAACTACATGTAGCACCACTGGAAAAATGAATTCTGGCTTCCCGGCATATGACTGTAGCTCAGTCCGTGAGTAAAGTACCTACCTACACATGACATGAAGTTTTTTATATGGTAACTTGGTGGTGGGCAGACACCATCAGAGGCTGGACAGAAGCTGAATAATCTCTTCTAAAACGAGGCTGGAGGGAGTACATATACACTAGATTTGTACAACAGCTTGGTTGCGTTGGATTCAATGATAAACAATCTCGTAATCATGACCCTAAACACCCATATGTGGTAGATTGCACATCTCCATTAGATTTCTTAGTTTCCTGGTTTAAGTACACTTACGTACTCATAAGCTTGTTGAGGCATAAAGTAAATTGGCAGGTAATTTAATTTTAGCATCAGGTCAAATGATGTAATTATGACTTGGCACTGTTTTGAATTGATCCAAAAAATTAACAATATCTGCGTTATGTACTAACTTTATTGCTCAAAAACTGTTACAGTATAGCCTGAGCAATCCGTCGGCGAGCGAGCAGAGAGCGACAGCTGGTTGTAATCTTGCCGTTGTATATCTATTAATGGTATTCGAAAGGGTAAAAGTCGTCTTTTAGACGCCGGCATAATGGCATTTCTAGGCAGTGTGTGCTTCGCTATAACATCATCAAATCGGTGGGATAATTTGCCTATCAGCCTTGCTTTTCACGAGGTTATTAGTGAATATACTTTCAAGATTTTATTTGAAACAAATAAAAGAGAAAAAGTAATGCTGATCTCTCATCAGATGCTTTATTTAACAAATTTCCAACCAGTAAATTTGAATAAACACCTATAATTTTTATACATTGTCCTTCATAAGCTTGTGATTAACAAACATATATTAATTGATATTGTTTAATTGACTTCGTAATAGCTCTAATGAAGATTTAATTCAACGTTTCAAGACAACATATTACAATAGGTATGTTTCAGGTACTTCTATTTGATTCCTATCACATAGCGTCATCGCGTAAATCACGAGGAGCTAATAAACACGTCTCTCACAAATGCTGTGCATCGTCACATGCCGAATAATAGTGCAAGTTTTACATAAAAATAAAACTTGTATTATTTAGCAGAGACGATGCACAGCATCCCATTAAGGTCTCCTGGTGAGAGACTGCTATGAGGATCCTCGGCACGAGGCCCATTAAGGTGACTAAAAATGGCGCCAAACGGAAGTAAGTGAATTCAACTATTAAAATAATCAAGATATTTCAATATAGAGGGCGCTTTGATCGCCCATAAATTGCTGACCGGAAGAGGACGCACTCTCACAGATGCTGTGCATCGTCTCTGCTAAATAATACAAGTTTTATTTTTATGTAAAACTTGCACTATTATAGTTACTTGAATGAGACATTTTTCTTTTTAATTGAGATCTCAATAAAATGAGCTGGGTGCGGATAACAATCGTTAAGCTTTGTTGCACTCATTTCTCATTTCGTAACGGCAGAATAAACAGAAGCGGTTTCATTAGAGATCCGTCGGCATTCCATAGAGATACAGACTGTTTAGACAATATTATTTTTTTAATAAAAATTCTTCAGCGAAGTATAAGAAGAAGTTTATTTATAACGGAGACTTCGTGTAATCTTACGTTATTGACCCTGCTCTTCTTTAATTGGAGATTCGGTATTAAAAGGTTGCAAATTAAATCTTTTTGGAAATATTTTCTTTCAAAAAGATACATTCACTCATTTTGCTAGATTTAGAGATTGAGATAGATTTTGACATTTCTTTGAAAAAAAACGTTAAGCATAGCGGCATTGACAAAAATACAGTGAACAAAACTTTTAAATGCCTATTAAAGACTAAAATTAACTGCAAATAAGTAATCAAATAACTAATTAATATTATCAAACATAGAAATGTGGTCAACGTTTACGTAGCAACGTCAAACTTAAGTCTGTCAGTCGAAATGTTTAACTTTTGAAACAGCCTCACTTTGTCATCTTTCGTGCGTTTAATATAAATACTTACACTTAGATATTGTTCTACAGTTATTAATGGAGTTTGTGCCCAGATGGATTTGCTAATGGAATGCAATAAACTCATATTATCACACCATTAAACCTAATTGCTTTCTAAATTTCATACGATGCTATGAATTGTTTGGCATTAATCAGTGTTACGGGGTTATGTCTTAGGTTGGTAAATGAATTACTTTGATATATAATATTAGTTTACATGTAGAAACGCGAAAAAATCAATAAAGAGGATTTAAATGAAATTATAGCTTATAAACGAATTTTCTTACCTATCACATCAAAAAGTTTGCTCTAGCCTGATTTTACTAAATAGGTCTTACACCATTTTTAAATAGGTTTGACACGATTTTCCAGTATTGGTGCCACAATTTATATCTGTTGTATTCGCTATGTGCGGAGTGGGTGGTGGGGGAAGGCAAATCGACCGTGACAGAAATGTGATATAATTCTGAGCTTTCATGTGTCAAATTGCTTTAATTTCATAAATTCCCTTGTATTTGTAAGTAAAAACGTTACGTACGTAACGTAAACGATGCAAATTCAATACTTATAATAATATTCATATTTTTGTGAAGTAAGAAAATCACTTGGTATAATATACACACTCACTTTATACAATTTTTATTTATTTTGTGTTGAAAAACTAGTCGAAAATCTTTATCAAAACATCTAGTTGCTATGATATGACATATCAAAACATCTGGTTGCTATGATATGCCAGATCTCAAGTCCAGAATAGTTGTCGCCACTAGGGGCGCTATCATCGCGCACATAGCGAATAGTCTGTCAACAATTTCAGGTTAATCTTTTTTGTAATATGTTTTAATAAATATTTTATTTTGTGTAACTTGCCTCGTTGTTGTAAAAAATATTTTTTTATCTTTTTTTACCATTACTGAGATACCACAAATAAGGACCTACTTCTATAAATTCTCTTGTGCTTATATTCTGTGAGAAATAATACATTTTATTTTCACATATAAATTTGGGGTGAACATGATGAATCCTAACCCTTCTTAATCCACCGACATTGTTAAGAAAGGGGTTGAGCAATATCTCGTGGGGCAGCTGATTTTCACGCTTGCCTCTCGCCAGTTAATGATCTAATTACTTTCTAATAATATAGAAGCGGGCATTAATCAAAGTGTCATGTCTACAGGGCGACATTTGTAGCCCTAGCGTGTAGACTAACGGTCTGACGGACCGTCGGGTTTAATATAAAGTAGCTGTATTTGCCCGCTGTCTCACAGCGTTAATAAATACGCCGTTTCCCTTACACGATCCCTGTTTCCGTTTTTATTCAATATTTACTCTCATTATGCGTCAAAATGCTTTATTAAAGTTGAGAGTGGTATTAAATTTTGTGTGCGCGCTTTACCTATGTCCCGAATGATGTAACATAATTGCTTCATAACTTTGATAAGTGTTATTTCGGTAGCCGCGTAGTTTTGTGGTAGCCTTTACGCAAGGACTTTAAACTGTAGTTCAACAACTCTATTGATTGACGGTTATTAATTTGATCATTCGGAAAAAATCTGTCGAAGACGTGTTACAATTTTGCCTTGAATTTCTTATTGCGTTAATAAGATTAATGAGTAGACCAGCACACGTGTAGAGGTCTACACGTGTGCTGGTGCTCAAAATGAAATTGAATATATCGTGAAATAAATTGTTCAAATTTGGGTTAATTTTAATTGAAATCTAATACCTACGTGGAAAAGAACATTTATTTCGACGAATAAATGTTCTTACAGACTGTATTGCAATTTATTTCTACTTATACTACAACAAAAACATAAAAGATTAATCTACAAGAATTTCTCATCGATTAAATATAGTTCAGAGAAAACTCAATTAAAAATAAAAACTCGATTTATAGCATAGCAATCGAGTTCCATTCGATTGTTTCTAGGAACACGTGCACGTATTTTCATATCGTACTTGCTCGACCGTAATTTCGCTTTAAATATATTTCATTCCTAACATAAACTATAACAACTACATGTGCAAACAAAAGTTATTAAATACGCAACTTTGTTGAGTATATTAAAACCAATAAACTAGAGGGTGGAATTTTGAGGATAATGTACACAAATGTATACGTATGTACCCAAATTCCCGGCCTTAAGTATCATAAATAGCTACACTCATAGACTATTCGATTAAATACAGCAATAACATTTTAACTTGAACCCAGATTCAACAGATATTTACAGCTAGGAAGGCATCTGTCAGTACTAACTACGATTAATATAGGTCGGTGTCTCGTAAGAAACGTACATCCAAGAGCTATTCTGCATGCCAAAGTAGCTTGATTAGATACATTTCCTATACTCGGTTGAAGTACATCATACTATACGTACCTAATAATATAATTTTTAGTCTCGGTGGCCAGCCGCATTGGAAGTAAAGTCAAATTGCCCATGACGACTTTATAATGCATGTGTGCGTACATACAGCATTATCCGCACATTACAGCGTTGCATTATCTGTACCTATGCTACACAATTATTAAAATTTTGTTACTATGTATTATTTATAACCAGAACAGAAATTAAATTAAAATTGAATCCGGATGATAACAATTCAAATCGATTTCAGACCATTCAAGTTCGACATGTATTTGTAGGGACGCGTTCAAAATTACTTTCCAGCGGTCGGTCAGTGGGATTCCCTGTAAAAATCAGCGGGTGCAAGGCCTGCACCGATTCCACGCACGCCCTGGCCTGATGTCTGCCCGACCTATTCCATACGTGATGAGACTGCTCAATCAACCAACTGTTCTAGCTGAAGATTTTTGATCACGTTTTCAAATAAATTGCGTTCTCTTCTAAGGCTGATCTTTGTAAGTGATTCGGTTTTGATTGTCACTATTCATGTAACAGATTTTAGAACGCTAAAGGTACGAGCGATTTTGTGTACTGATTGTCGGTAGTAACCTAAGTCTACGATATCTAACTACGGGGACTACCTTAACCACAGTTGAGAATTAACTATGTACTTTATTACAATGGAGCGAGTGTAAAATATGATATTGAAAATATTTCTTTGGTAAAAGTACTTAGAGCATTTATAAATGAATAAAAGTTCTACTAAAGATATGCAATTAATTCGGTGGTTTGTATGCGAAATATATTTGATTGCGTTCTGATGACCTTTCAGAATAATATTGTGTGCCTAAGAGGCCTCCATAAATTACATTGCACCTTCATTTTGAACTCATATATTAAACATAATGTAAGTTTAGGTATAACAGATAAACAAAAACATATAAATATTCCTTACCTGGGATTAAAAGGTCACCTACAACCAAAAATCTTAAGACTCAACATAACAACAACTTTTCCTTTCACAGTTCCTAATAAATCGAAAAAGAAAGATAAGGTTAGATGGCGTCCTTAGATTGTAGTTCCGCTCACGTATAAAATAAGCGTCAGGGCAACGGGCGCAAGACAAGCATGTGAATTACGGCTCCAGGCTGTATTAAAACTGCATTTTACACCCATGAGCCAGTCTCTAACCACCCACTTTGCATACTCTAAGCTAAGGCATGTGAGGCATTTGTGTGGGTGAAACGTAGAACTTCAAAATTAAACTATAGTCCGTTTGTTTAGACCTGAATTATTTTGTAAACAAATATGGCGTACTCGTGAACAGAGACTAATGACTATGGATAGTGTTAGTACCGAATGAAAGAATGACGAATGTACGATTATTTTCTTAATGATATTATAGATTGTGACGTAAAATATTATCATAGCATGTCCCTTTACGCCATAGAAATAGGTCACATTGATTTAATTTGATTGTTTATTTAAAAACAAAAAATATTTATTAATTGTTGGCAACATTTGGCCATGATTGCTTCACTTTACTAGATCCGAAAAAAGCTTTACTTCCATAAATAACATGCATTTTGCAATGAAAACAGTAATTCATTGTCAAACCATTCACTTGCATGTCCATAAACTAGAAGTGGAGTGGTAGAGTTTTGAAATGTCAAATTCACGTCCGTCAACTTTGAAATAACTCGCGAGCGTAATACTATTTTAACATGATTTTAGAGCGTAAACAACTAAATTTAGGCCGTTTTTGGTGTATTTTACTATGTGAGTTTCTTCTAACAGTACAAATGTTCAAACAAAATTAAAGGTCATAAATGATGCAAATTTGAGTAATGTGCGTTCTAACAGTGTTTAGTGTATTTATTGTTTTAGGACAAGTAAAAAATAGTATAAAATTATTTATTTTAAATATTTTCTAATGACGCCGCAATTAAATGAAAAAAGTGTGCAATAAAATTATTTTCGTTTGTCAAATGCGTGATTCAGAACACAATGAAGTGTCACAGGGATCATCTTAGCTGAAAAAGACTATAGTAAGTTGGTGCTGTGATATTAATGATTTACATAGTATTTCTACGAATTTCTACGGATATGATACATAACAGGTAAATATAAAATATTTGTAATATTTATATTTATATTTATTTATTTGTTTGGTGTGCTGTCGACTCTACATTAGGTAAGCAATATCGAATATCGCAATCGAGCGATGGTTCCTAGAAGGTTCCATCCACTGAAACCAAAAAACTAGTCAAAAAGATACACAACTCTTTTTCTCATAAAATCAAACAATCGAATATTCACGAGCTGACCATTGAAGCGCCCGAAATCCGCCGAACATTCAACACATAAAACAAAATGGTCGTCCAACTGCCGGCCGGCGCGCACGTCACCGCTGATATGAAGTGACGGCTAGTTAGAATATTCAGTTCGTTAATCTAATAGCGTCCCGTGTGTCCCCGGACACTGTGCGAGACACTTATTGGATTGTGTTAATCTTCGCCGGACTCATTCGCCTAAATAGCCTGACATTATATTACCGTAAGCAATTTGGTCTCCGAGACTATATTAGAAGTGTCATACTTTATCCGTGACGTTTAACGCTTAACTCATTCAGTTTAGTTACAGTCAATAAATTCTTAGTATGAAATAATCAATATCAATAAACATACACACACATTCAGGCAAACAAACACTATCAATCAATTTTGTTCCCGTTAGTAATCGAACCCACAACATTCTAGCTAGATACTAAAAATAGTGTTTGTAGTATAAAGAATTCGCTAGCTTTCACCAACGGACCCAATAACCGACCTATATCAAAAGTTTCAAAGAACAGAAGTGCAGAGCGAGATCTGGGCGAGCTGTAGTGCGTTTTATACACCTTCACAATCGTATCAGTTACAGTAAGAATTCTCCGTCACAACGTGTCTTAAATAATGTAAGACAATACTATGTATGATTAAACTGCAATCTATCAAGCGAATATGTACTACTAATAATTACAAAATTGTATAGGTCAAAACGTCTTAAAGTGGAATTCAATTGACATATCAATCGATTAGTAACTGCCAATCTTTAAAGATTGATTTATTTTCAATATTGATCCTGATAATTGTTTCAGCTGATATACGGACCGGAACTACTTCCTGCATTATTTCACCGTTTGAACAATAACAATATTTCATACAAAATTATTATAGTGGTCTAGTAGAATAGTAATACTAACAAATCGAACACTAGGAAATTCGCAAAAAAGCGGCGTGTGCAGAACTCAATCGCGTTGTTCCTTCACTGGCGCCCTCTTCACTAGCGAGGTTGTAGAGTTGACCTAGAGAGGGCGCGAGTGGGCTCTGACGCTGCTGTCAATACCGCCCTTGTTGGGAAACTTTTCAAAATTGGAATTCCAAAGTTCAGAGAGACGTGCCGGCCCGCGCCACGGCACACGCTTCGCCTCTCAAAGGAAATTCGGTAACGGCCCATGTATTTACGCGGGAATTGAATTATCTACTGTGGCGTAGATTATTGCATTCACTCGGCGTGAAATTGCTAAATACTGGAAACGAAAAACATCCTATTAAGTATTCGAATCGATCCCTTTATTCCGGTACGCCTTCATTTTGTATATTTGCAGTATACTTAACCCTATAAAATGAGACTCGTGAAGAAAAGTGTGTCAAATCGTACAGCTTTGATACACAAACTGAATTTGCATCTTAACCATATAATAGGTTCCATAAAACACCCTTCACGCAAGCAAATTTTTTTTTTTTTATAATTAGCAAACAAGATGACCACACTTCGCCTGATGGTAAGCGGTAATGAGATCCAAATATGAGGTCGACAGGCACAATAGATCATATTGCGCCTGTCGCACTCCCCCTGAAGGCCTGCTTAAATGCCGTTTCACGCCCCGCCTGAAGAGCCCGGGATCATAGGAGGGAGGGAAAACATGAGCTGGAAGGGCATTCCATGCCTTAATGGCACGGGGCAGAAATGAAGAGCTGAACCTCTTAGTCCGAGCCACCAGCGACTGCATTGTATGTGGATGGCAGCGCTGTCCTGCACGTGTCGTTCGGGAGTGGAAAGGGGAGGGAGGGATTAGCTGAAATAGCTCTTCAGAGCATTCCCCATTAAAGAGACGGTAGAGAACACTAAGACCGGCAATGTCTCTACGTAGTTGTAGAGGCTCCAGAGTTTCGGACACCTCTACATCACCGACAATACGGATAGCACGTCGCTGCAACCTATCGAGAGCGTCGAGCAAGTATTTTGCGGAGCCATCCCAGAGGTGACAGCAATATTCCACACATGGGCGAACTTGTGCCTTATAAAGAAGGCAGAGCTGCACCGGTGTGAAAAATCGCCGCACTCTGTTCAGGATCCCCAGTTTGCGGGAGGCTGTCCTAATGACGCTCTCGATGTAATCCCGCTGGTTCAGGTCGCGGCGAACATCTATGCCAAGGATGCTAAGGCTATCCTGTATTGGTAAAAGGTAGCTCTGAAGAGGACGATGGGAGAGGAAAGGAGACACTTTACTAGAAAAAACACACACCTGTGTCTTCTTGGCATTGAACTCGACAAGATTGCATGAGCCCCATTCGGAAATCCGGTGCAAGACCCCGTCAAGCTCGGCGAGAAGAAGGTTCCTCTTTTCTTCGGTTTCGGTCTGCTTTACCCCAGGTCTTCCAAAATAACGTGCGTGGACAGTGCTGTCATCTGCATAGCAATGAATGTTGCCTAGTGACAACATGTCATTGATATGCAGCAAGCTAATGTCGGCGACAGAACGGAACCTTGAGGTACACCGGAATTTATTGGGTGGAAACAGGAAGTGCGTCCGTCACAAAGGACACAAATCCTGCGCCCCTCAAAAATCCCGCAATCCATTCGCATAAGCGAGGTGGCAGACCGTATGCCGGGAGCTTGGAGAGAAGCGAACGATGCCATACACGGTCAAACGCTTTAGCGATATCAAGGCTAACTGCCATAGATTCGCCGTGCTTCTCCATAGCCTCCCCCAGAGGTGCGAAACGTACGCTAGAAGATCACCCGTGGACCGTTTTGGTCTAAAACCGTATTGACGGTCATGCAGCAGCGAGTGATCCTCTAGGTAGCGGATGAGCTGGGCGTTAATAATCCGCTCAAACACCTTACCCAGTACTGAGGTTATAGCTATGGGCCGGTAGTTGGCAGGATCAGACCTGTCCCCTTTTTTGGGGACAGGCTGAACATTCGCCTCCTTCAAGCCCGGGGCACGATGCCCGAGGTATATGAGAGGCGGTACAGGCGTGTGAGTACTGGAGACAACTCCGCTGCGCAAATTTGAAGTACTAACGCTGGAATACCGTCTGGGCCACTAGCTTTCCTTACATCGAGTGACTGCAACTCAGCACGTACATCACATTGCCTGATTCGGATCTCAGGCATATGAGCACCGCAATCTGGAATTTTAGGCGGCTGTGCTCCACCGTCATCAATGCAGGAATTGGCCGCAAAAAGATTGGCAAGCAGATCTGCCTTCTCCTGCGGCTGATGAGCTGGTGAACCGTTAGGATATTTCAGCGGGGGCAACGAAGGCAGACAGAAGTTGGATTGCACATGTTTAGCCAGGCGCCAAAAGGAGCGGCTACCCGTGGGATGCCTAATAAGGTCCTGGCCAACACGTGCAACTCGCTGGGCATCTGCTCTAATGTAGGCCCTTTTGGTGGCCTTGGTGGCTTTGTTATAGGCTGCTTTGATTGAAGTAATATTAGGATCCCGGAGTGCATGAGCCCTGGCCCAGTTGCGGTACGCCGTCCGTTTCAGTTCAACGGCTGCGGAACACTCACGACTGAACCAGAGATCATCTTTGCGACCGCTGGTGACATCAGTAAATGGAATGTAATACTCCATTCCAATACTGATCTCACCCGCAATAACCGCCGCTGCACTCCGTGGGATCACTTCCTCCAAAGCAGCACTGCCCCCAAGGGATGGATGCGAAGTATTCACGCAAACCATCCCAATCTGCCGACGAGTAGCGCCACAGTCTCCGCGTCACCTCCACGGGTTGTGGGGAGCGGTGCATGGCACTGTTGCACCCACCAGGGCAGTGGTCGGAGGACCCCAGTGGGGCACAAACCGACACTAGGTACCCCGATGGGTGGCTCGTCAGCAGAAGGTCCAACAGGGAGGGCGCTTGACCGACAATATCAGGCATCCGGGTGGGCTGGAGTACCAGTTGTGTCAGGTCATGCGTGAGAGCAAATGCGTGGGCGGCCCGGCCAGCATGGTCTGTTTTAAGGGAGCCCAACCAGGTGTCATGGTGGGCATTAAAGTCCCCTAAAAACACCAGCTCGCTATTGGGGAACCGCGCCTGAGCGATGTCTGCCGCCTGACTCAGATGGTCAAGAGTCGAGTTGTCTCGGTGTCACCTTTATGGGACCGGTATATGCACACGTAGACTCTGCTCACAGAGCCTAAATCCACGTGCACACCAAGGATGGAGAGGGATGGGTCTTCGAGGCAGTGAAGACGGACACAGCAGACGTCCGCCCTGACGAAAAGGCACACACCCGCCTTGGGCTGGAAGGACTCTTCCAGCTCATAGCGGATATCGAAGGTATGCCGTATCGGCAGGGCAGCCAATCTGAGTCTCCGTCAGAAACAACATCGCAGGCCTCGCCGTCTCGAGGTGTTGGTGGACGGCGTTGAGTTTGCATGGAGTCCACGGATGTTAGTAGAACTCCACCTCAAACAGCGAGGGTGGGGAGTTGGGATGCCGCTGTAGGGACGATGTTGCGTTGGTTTTACTGCCATCGATTTTAGAGGAAAGGGGACGTGAAAGAAGACCATTGCTGCGGCAACAACGAGACAAAGCGTGGAGTCTCGCATTGGTATTGAGCTGTGCGGTCGGAGTTGGCCAGTCCGCCGGACGGAAGGGCCCCGTACCCCCGGAGGCGGACACGCCGGGTCCCACTCCAGGGCACCACCCGGCACGACGAGCCGCTCCGGGATTATGCGCGACCTGGTGGGGCAGCCATCGGAGGTGGTTAGTCTCCGTCGGGCCCCTGTCCTATGCCGCGGGCGGCCAGCGGCACCACCGTTTCTACGGGTCTCCCTGGCCGGCGGGCTGACCCGCTCCCGCCCGCACAATACCGCCGCTAAGGCTCCACTGGTCCGGCGCTTGCCGCAGCAATGGTCCCCCCTGGCTCTGTAGGTGAAACGGTACTGTAAAAAAGAACACAGAAATAAATTAAAGATTTAGTGGCGTTAGCGCTACTTGTATTTATGAGAGTAAATTCATAACAGCAGTTAAACAAACTTAGTTAACACTGCACCTGCCAAAAGTGCTACAACTCGACTACCGCCCGACTCGGTCCAAGCAGTTCCTAATCTCATCTAACTTAGAGCTAAGCGTTCGGATGATATAAAGCGTGAGCAGGTTTATTGGACAGAGGAAATGACTCTAAAGTTGCATTGTGGGGATTAAACGCAACCCAATTAACTGGCGGCGAGTCCGTGCCTGGCGCGTCTCGATATCAGATTAGCTCCTCACAGGATTACATTAGTGGACGCCATGCCACGTCCCCGGTTAACCGTATAACTATCAACCGTATCTATCCAATTATACCACCATGATATTCAATAGTCATGCAGATTAGATTCGTCAACATATAATGAGATTGCCTGCGAAATGACGTACTGTTAAAGGTGCGTGATTTGATACATTTGATTAGCATCACAGGATTTATGTACACTACATTCATCATTATATTATATCAAGGAACTAGTGCACTAAGTGCACGAAGTAAAGAAAATTTGAACAGTAAATTAGCTGTCTATTTTCTATCAAATTCTATCTATCTATATAGACAGATATATTATGTACTTCAAAATATATGAAATCCACATTTAACAACTCAAAGGAAATTTAGTTAGCTGAAATTATCGACATCATTTAAACTCTACTAAATATTTGAACACTATTTCTTAGTAATTAATTAATAGTGATTTACGTTATGTTGAGAAACCTTTATGTAATAAGTATGATAACACGTAGACGACTTCTGAGGGATAATGCAAAGCTTTTGATAATTAATTTCTTTATGTTTCCTCAGGGTCTGCCTGACTAAAACAACGACTTATGTTCCATAACAAAACTCAATTTCGGTAGATAGGAAGAATTCTAATTAATTACACATGTTGTGCCTTAAATATGAAAGATATTGTATAAAAAAATACTTAAGTAATTATGTTTATTGATTGTATGCCTGCAATCTCATATGTGTTTTGAAAGACAGTGAACTGATGAAATTTGAACAAAAACTTTAACATCTACAAATTTTAACTCCTTAAAAATAATATGGATTTAAAGAATTCAATGTTTACAATTACCAACTAAGAGAAACCGTGTCAGTTCAAACTAAGAAACGGTGTTTGTATTAAATGCCTCACTAAATAAATAAAAGTGTGTAATAACTTATTATTTGGGGCTATATATCGGACAAGGAAAGGGAAAGGGCATTTTCATTTAGGGCTGCGGTTTTGGCGCCCCCTGAGACGTTGATAACGCCCTGAGCAATCCCGGTTTGTTTATATCGGCAAATCCAGCACTGTTACAACTAATAAAGAACATACAGTTGTGTATTTTCTTAGGAATTATGTTTTCTGAAAATTAAAAAAGCGTCGATGGCCGAGTGGTTAAGGTCGTTACTTGCCATGCGAGGGGTCGCCAGTTGAAACCCCGCCACGTACCAATGTGTTTTTCAAATTTGAAATTCATATGTACGATTATTCGACGTTTTAACGGTGAAGGAAAACATCGTGAGAAAACCTGCACTCGTACGAAAAAATTCTTAGGTTGTGTAGTCAACCAACCCGCACTAGGTAGGCCCGTGCCCCAGCAGTGGAGACATATATGGGCTGATGATGAAAATTAAAGAATATCAACAAAACTGTACATTCGATTTTGGGAGAAGGCCCAATTTAAGTTTACATATTCCACAATACATCCCGTATTGGAATATGTAAACTGAATAAAAATATGTTAAATTAAGTAATTGTTAAATATATAAATTTTAGCATATAAATAGGTACAAAATAAAAAAAAACGTTGTGATAAATTAAAAAAGTGAAAACTCCCTAGATCCACAGCTTTTACTAAAGCTCCTTAAAACAATAAAATTCGCTGCGCATCCTATCGTACCCACAGCATTACAGTTAAAGTGGATGAACGACTTTTCGACGAAAAAATAAAGAAGAAACGCCGGACAAAAAAGTGTCTTGTAATGAAGAAGGAGGCTTCGTGATTGTGTGCCAACTGCGGGATAACTACGGCCATGATTCATTACCGGGACAGTAGGGGAACCGGCGGCGGATTAACTTTTTTAAATTAAAGAATGTCTCGGGACAATTGCGAGTACACACGAGCCGGATAAGGGTTACCGGGAAACGGGAATGGGGACAAACACGGAAAACATTCGGCTTGTTTTTTGATACCAAAGTCCCTTGTAGAATTGAAATGCGAGTCAAATCACATAATCCTATTTGGGGTAGATAGATTTTTTGCGGGAATAAAGGTGGAATCGCATTTTTGTTATCACTGACTGGCAGTAAAACACAATTTAAGTGGGTACTCCTCAGAAGTCTCAAATGTAATTCTGAAAACAAAAAGCCGTCCTTCTTCGTAATAATGTGCTTAACTGTTTAATAAATCCGGTCTGATTATTTGATTGATTACCACAAATATTACAAATATTTTGTATCCAATTAGAATTAAATACGAATAGCTCCAACAAGCACCCAGATATTTAGAAAACGCCATCTATTCCTTGACCAAGGAACTACGGAGTTACCGAGACCCGAGCGCCATCTAACATTTTGACGTAGAACTACGTCGCCATTCTGGCGAGGAACGCAGTGCTACAACCGGGCACAGACGTTTCATGCTTTTCGAAGTTTGGCGCCCAACGTAGCACTAATCACCACAAGGTGAATTTTAGTAATATCGTGGTTTATGCAAGGCTACTACTTATTTTTCATCAGTACAACAACATGAAACAAATTATTATGCCACTGAACAAATGTTCCGTAATTACAATCACACAAATTTTCAGGGAATAAATTAGTTATATCTGTGTACTGAACACATTTTTTTCCGTTGGAATGAATAATACAATTTTTCTTATTTTTCACAATTAAATTTATAACTGTGTAGAATTTAACTCGGTCAACACCAAGTAATTTACCTGCAGTACTTTTTCCACTTTTTTTACATTGACCCCTCTAATTAAAAAAAATGCTGAGTGTTCAAAAAACTAGGTACAGAATTAATTCGAAACCTACCGATCGTTGCGAACTAGCGACGCGTCGAGCAAACCAAACAGAGGCGTGTCCGAAATGCTCCTTAGTTCCGCGGCTCTATCTTAATTAATCGCGGGCTGGCCGGCGCTCTTTATTACAGCGTTCACGTCTGATTTAACAGCTTTGGAGCCAATCAATTCGAAACATCCACTCCTTACCCGCAATGTGGACTGCGTAAATTGAATATCGTGGAAACGCAATGACCTAAAACTCTAGGATGGAGGGAAAATGAAACGCGCCAATTCGGTACTTGTTACAAAAAGATGAACCCGCACGAACTTACACGTGGGCAGAGTAAGGTCCATTTATGTTTGTGCCCGTGATTCTGTTCACGTGAAGTTATTGATTGGTATAACTGTTTTTATAAAAACAGATTTCGATAAAACACTAAGATTGAGGTAACCACAACGCATAAGTGAACTGTATTCAGATTAATTTACCCGTTTCTGGAATCAGCGTGCCTAAACTTACAGACAGACAAACATTCCCGTTTTGAGTTATTAAAGTTAATAAAGCCCACTATAATGATTAATCTCAAGAAACAATGTATACTCGTAAACAACGATCAGATACAAATTAATTACATGTAACCGTTTGATTCATGTTAAAATTAGATATGACATGTGAGGATTAGAAGAAACTAGAACCGTGACTTAAGTAATACGTTTTCTAATAATGAAACTAACACGTACGCCTTAACTCATGATTCTGCATCAGTTACGGCGTTCTAGTTATAACAAAGAAATATTGTTAATACCAGAGTATCATCCAAGTGAAGCTTTAAAATTCATCGAGTAATATTGTAACGAATACTTTCTCTTGTTGATTGTTTGAGTTATTGATGAGGATTCAAGTATAAATTTCAATTGCATTATTTCAATAACGAGGACCCAAGCAATTTTTTACGACGGGTCGTCACGCAATCTTAACATGAAACTCTTTGCAGTAGTTTGAGGTATTTACGATAATATTAGTATTACTACTTACGCTTTTTGGTTGTCAATTTTGTCTTATACCCGGGAAATTGTAATGTTGGGTCAACATATACTTGCTATGGAACTTGAATTTAATAAAAAAATAACGACAAATAAAATAAGTAGCAAATGAGACATGCGACAATGAGATACAGCATGTCAAAATTATTAGCATACCTAACCCTAAAATACAATATGTATGTTACGGTAAAAGTGGATAGAGTGGTTATTATGTATAATTACCGGTAACTATGCATAATTACTAGTGTTCGTGGTAAAGATGGTGAAAACTATCGAATTAATCACATTTACCGGTATTTATATAAAATTACCATACCCTTTGTGTAAATGTGGTAAATAATAAAATAAAACTGACTTGACTGGCTCGGTGAAACAATGGTTTTGTTAGTGACCCAGGCTGGCGATTCCAAGAGTCGATTCCCACTCGGGACAAATATTTGTGTGATGAATATCGTTGTTTGTACAGTGTCTAGGTGTGATTATGTAGTTAAGTATGTATTTATAAATAACTTTTCTGAAAACATTTGAAACGCGTAAGATAGATGATTGAAATTTGGCATGCAGGTACCCTAGTAGACTATAAGCTTACTTGCGACGCGATATTACAAAATTCCTAAGGGGAGTTATTGGGAAAAAACTTTCTAAAATCCTGTAGTCCACGCGAACGAAGTCACGGGCACAGCTAGTTATAAAATAAACGAGTCAAGTATCTAGAAACCAAACGTCATGATTGGTTTCTATAAAAATATTTAAAAAAATGCGTAAAAGGCGTCGATGGCCAAGTGGTTAAGGTCATTGCTTGCCATGCGAGAGGTCGCCAGTTCAAACCCCGCCAGGTACCAATGTGTTTTTCAAATTTGAAATTTAACGGTGAAGGAAAACATCGTGAGGAAACCAGCACACCTGAGAAATTTTTCAACGATGTGTGATGAAGCCGTGTCAGAGGCCTACGGGCGGTTTAAAAACTCTGACACCAGGTTGTTCATCAACCATACGATAAGACGAAGAAGAAAAAAATATTATCTTATAAAAATAAAGTTAAATAAAATTAACAAATCAAATAACATTCAGTGGAACTCTTGAAATTCTTTCTCGTCAATATATTTTTGTCGGTTTGAGATTTGTGACATTTGGAATTGCAGAGTACTTGTGATATTTGTCAGCAATGTTAACATTTACCACAGTGGAGCGGGAGTTTTATATAACTACCGGTAAATTTGAATAATTCACTACATTTACCATGTGCCGCGTGAATTATCTATATTTACCGGTGATTATAGATAATTACCGATTGCTCACATTGACCGTAACATGTATACCGTTTGTCGTTTGTCAGATTCAAAATTCAGTCCGCAGACGAGAAATCCCAGTCATCGCAATCCGCAGTTCGCAACTACCCTCGCCTAAAAAATCAGCGTTTACGTAACAAAACGCGCACATTTAGACGTGTTGCGTGCTAAAAGAGTGCTAAAGAGCTCCATCTCCCGCGAAGATTTAGGCGAGAGAAGCTTATTTTCGGTCGGGCTGACAGCGCGATAGTGTAAGGACCATTACAGGCAAATTATGACCGCCATTATTGTCCGCGTGTCCCGTTCGCGGGCTGAGTTACGCGCGCACCGGGTCAATGGGTTTTATATAAGAAATCTGTGCTAACACATCAGCAGTTGCTTTGTTTTTAAACGTTTCCTAAGTAATCGGCACCTTAATGCTCGCAATATTCAAATTGTAAAGTCTGTCAACAATTTTAGGCTATTCTTTTTTGTTGTTTGTTTTAGTTAATATTGTATAGTAATTAATACCACACAACAACTGGATTGAACTGAAACAAAGACGCTATGTCCAGCAGTGGACTGTAATGGGCTGATGATGATGATGATGAAAGACGCTATGTTACCACCTGTGTATTCAAATATAAAGTGTTTCTTAGTTTCTTAAAAAAATATGTGTATGTGCTATTTAATTGAAATTAAATCAACATTAATGAACGACTTTGGAGTATTAAAGGTACCACTGTACCTTATATTCCGAAAAACTAACGAACTAGCGAAATGAAATTGATATAAAACAAAGGGTGTTTTTATTAATATTTTAACTAACTAAAATCCCCAATCGCCTACGTGATGTAGCACTTTGTTAACTTTATTGCAATCTGTAGCCAAATACAAACGAAAAATCTTGTTTATTTAGTCATTTTACAATAAAATGAAATTGTTACATAAAAAGTTTTTTTATAATATTTGAACTCAAAATCCTCTTATCCTGTAAATGATGTTTTTAATTTGATTGCCATTGGTAGCCAAATACGAGCGGAAAACGCAACCGTATCGTATTTATTTCTTTCTTTTAAACCCCGTTTCAGGTGATTCTATAAATTCAACGAACACAGGTACATGTATATTTCACACAATTCATTAGATTACAATTTATTTATTTCTTTCTTTTAAACCCCGTTTCAGGTGATTCTATAAATTCAACGAACACAGGTACATGTATATTTCACACAATTCATTAGATTACAATTCTTAAAGTTGTGTGTTCTTAGTACATTAATAACATTAGCTACGTTCGCGAGAGCAAAATCCAATTATCTGCTTTCTTGTATATCCATTTTGTAGAACTTTAAATTGTAGAGTATCTTTAAGTACCTATTTTCAGATTCCTATAATGACGGTACTATGTGCTTGTAACTTTGAATAAGCCTTGGAGTCATTATAAGAAACAGCTAAAGTTAAGATGACATGTCTAGTAATAAACTCGCTACTCTAATTAAAATAATTCAGCGGGACAAGTGGCGAACTTGTACTGACGCGTGTGATTTACTGACCTTGTTAATGGCTGAACTTCGTCAAACTTTGCCCAGTTACTGTACCCATCTACCCTTGTTAATAAGTCGCCACACTCTCAACCAGATTGCCCGTCTATTTATTTGTAAATACATATATTTTACGTGACAGCCGAGGGCTATAAACTCCTTATTAGGGCAGGTAATCTCCGCGACACATCTGTGAAGTTAGTACCAGTAGGTAATAAGTGTGTAATTTCGCAGCGCACGGGAATCCTCTTGGGATGAGTGTAACAAAGATGGAAGTTAAATCGCAGAGACGAATGTACGTACAGACCTCCCGATCCATTTATTTATTCAACGTTTACACAGATTGGAGCTTCACACGAAAAAGTAGGATACTTGATTTTTTATGAGTTTCCACCCATGCGTTAGGATGTTGGAAAAATTTAATTTTTGTTGTTTCCTTAAAGAAGAAAACCTATGCTTATTTCGATTAAAAATCACAAGAAAACTATCGCTAAATAGTCAGTAAGTTTAACGGATGCGTACAACTATAAACTGCAAATCCCAAACGAAAACACAGTTTGCACCACATCACCTCGTTGGTAAGTCCCAAGTTATGGCCGATGCGAACGCACTGACCTAACACATTGCGCGTTCTACCGGCTAGGATAACGACACTAACAGTAATTATCCGTTGATTTAGATAGTTGTCCACTGATGCGCAAAATAGAGCGGGCTTAAAATCGGACTTGGCTCCCAAGGCGGCTACAAAGCGGAATGCGGTCGATTAGGGTCAAATTATTGCTATCATTATAGCGAGAGTTGTGGATGCGAGCTCCTAATCACAGCCCCAGTTGTCGTGGCGCTAGGGATGTGTACGTTTTGTTAACTTTTTAAGTTAAGACATTTCTGCGCCGTGCGTTACAGCACAATTTTTTAAATGGTTTTAGCTCACAATGCATTCATTATAGATAACATAACAAAAACGCATCGCTGGCCGAGTGTTTACGTGTGTCGTTGTTTGCCATTATGGTCCAAGATCCCAGAGCTGCCAGACATCACTTATTTTCTAATGAACAAAATATATACGATTAAGTAGTGGTAGGGTGTACTATCATCATATAACTAGTTGCTACCTTGACCAGACGGCCATTTTTCAGATATCAACCAATCAAGGTACATAGAAACACTGATCAGAATAACATATATAAAAATCAAGCACCAGAAAATAAGTAATTTTAATAAATTTTTTCATAGCTTTAAAGCGTCTGTAAGGTAAAACTGCCGACCGCATGTGCCTGGGAGTAATGAAACCTGATTTTTAATGATATTGTGTGAAATATATGTTAAAATCAGCCATCAGAATTTAAGTGAGGTGAGCAGTGTTTCTATGTACCTTGATTGGTTGATATCTGAAAAATGGCCGTCTGGTCAAGGTAGCAACTAGTCATATGATGATAGTACACCCCACCACAACTCAATCGTATATATTTTGTCCATTAGAAAATAAGTGATGTCTGGCAGCTCTGGGATCTTCCTCTAATACGAGAGGTCGCCGGTTCAAACCCCGCCACGTACCACTGTGTTTTTAAATTTGGAATTCATATGTACGATTATTCGACGCTTTAACGGTGAAGGAAAACATCGTGAGGAAACCTGCACAGCTACAAAGAAATTCTAAGGTTGTGGAGTGGACCAACCCGCACTTGGCCAGCGTGGTTGACTTAAGGCCTTATCGCCCTAGTTTAGGGTAGGCCCAGCCGTGGGGATGTATTATGGGCCGATGATGATGACCAAATAAGGCAAATACAGTCAAATACACAAGCAAGCATACCCCTTCTCTCAAGTTTAGTAAAATATACCTAAAGAAGAATTCCTGAATGAGGGCATTTTGAGTTACCAGTGTTACTGCGCATTATACTTCGCTTGACTTATTGAGTTGACTGACACACGGAAAATCGCTACATTACCCATCTCTACACGGGCAATCCTGCAACTTATTTGCCTCTCTAGACTGCGGAGGTAATTATTGCAATTACTGTACTTATTACGTTACTGTAAATTAGATTCAATTACACGTAGCCTAGAGGTGAATGTGTTACGACGGGTTGTTTTTCGGGATCTATACGTACGTATATAGATATCACTTTGTGAAGTCCTGAGTATTAGCGTAAATATATTTATTTGTAAGTAGCGACACGAATTCTGGTTAGTGCTGACTAAACATTAATAATGTCAAATTACTTTCTAAGTTATTAAAAGACATTAAGTAACTAGTGAAATTATTTCATTTCATTTCATTTCAGTGCAAAAATTAGAAAGATATAAGATTTTTGATTCTATGTAATTAATATCATAACATAATCAGAAAGACGGCCACTACTGAATGGAGCAATGATACACCTAAGTCTTGTTCGTGTGGATAATAATCATGTTTCATTAAGTTGTTTTAAATACATAAATTAGTTTAAAAAATCAGAATACTTTCCAGCACTAATTACACGTTCTTATTTAAAGATTTAAATTTGTTTTTCATTCACTTTACTTCATAAAAGTAAGTGTGCCAAAATAAACAAATAATAACACATTGGGATTAATATACACAAAGGTAATCCAATTATGGACGCATTTCGCAGGCAAACATCGAACGCAAAATATTACTACCTTAATTTTTAATGCCCACAGTTCTTATTCCTGGAATGCATTTCAAAAGACATTTGAATTTGAAACGAGTTTGTTATTGCGGAGTGCACGCAGAAATCTCAATCAATACCGAGCGCGTTCACAATTTTAAACTTTTTAGTCTCTTTTTTAATAAAACCATCATTGTGCAAACCAAAAACGTGACCGAGATAAAACTAATAACTTAGCGATCGAGACGAGATATTCGAGGCATTCTGAAACTTCTTTTTTTAGATGAAACAAAATTACTGGGTTAATTTAATCCCTTTTTTAAAAAATGCAAAGAATAGAAGAAGGACAAGATTCGCTGCAAAAGCATTCTAAATTTCCTTGACACGTTCCTTCTTCTGAAGACGTTCTGAAATAATTCTAAATCAAAGTCAAAGTCAAGATTTATTTATTTATAAAGGTATTTACATGTACTTACAAATCGTCGGTGCAGTAAATAGATAACCTATAGATAAGTGATTCTACCACCGGTTCGGAACGCTGATTCTACCGAGAAGACACCGGCAAGAAGACACAAAATGCTTTTAAATACCCGACAAGAAAATTAGCTTATAACAAACAATAACAAGAAAGCAAAGCGATAAAACAGATAATCAATGCGTTCCATAAAACTTCTCTTTCCAATCTGAAACTCACAATAATCAGATAATAACAAAGATATCTAAACACAAATCTGCTCAAACCAATTTCGCAGCAAGAATCGATAACTTTTAACATCGATTAAGGGTGACCGACATGCCAAGACAAGGAAGTGAACTTGTTAATCAATGTTGAAGACTGGGAACATTGAAGACGTTTGAAAACGCTTCGGTCAGCAAAGGAAAATTACTGGTCGTTTGGGTAACGAGCCGAACTGATTGACGCTCTTCTCTTGATTAAACTGATCAGGTTTGCCTCTTATGAAAAGAACTCCATCAACGTAAGTAGCTGCTGAAATGATTTCGGTAGCCATATAAAGATTTTATGATCGGTCGTCGTAGGGTGTTTTTCGCGTCACTTGCAAACTTTTTAGGCAGAGACTCGTATGAGTAGTTCTCATCTTTTTAAGGGTGATAGCCATCCGCTTTCCCGGAAGTCGGGTGATGAGGATGACGCTACTCTAGGCCATCATCGTATGTCAGTTAGGAAAAAATCCACATTTTATCTTAACTTTTTTACGTACGTACTCATTATGTAGATACCTAAAAAATACAGACAAAATGAGTATTTATCTCAAAAACATTTGAACCCACACAATTGTTGTAAAATCCGGTTCTTTGATAATAATAATCGATCGATCGAATCGATTGTATTATCACAGAACTAAGTCAAATAACTATGAATGCTGCCTAAATATGACTAAACTGCACATTCCAATCTAAATTCCGTTGCCTTACCCACACCACACTACACTTAACAATGATATTATTTTCAAGATGAATTCATTCAAGAATAGTACCAATAGTAACTGTGCCCTGTTTTTCATTGTGTTCAATAAAAAGGTGTCGTCTAAAAGCATTGAGCCAACTTCAGTTTTTCAATGTGCCGTAACGAGAACGGTGGGGTTGTATTGCGAAAGTGAAACGAGTTTTTGCAGGTGCTCGTAAACGTGGCACGGCTTACGGCCTGGCGCATCTAGTGATGTTCTGTAGCTTTGTAAAAAAAACTTTCACAATGACAATTTATTTTTTTATAATTTACATTCTGGAACCTTACTCCACCTGATGGTCAGCGGCCGTGGGTCCGACTATATGGTCAATAGGCTCAATAAACCCTATTGGGCCTCACTCTTACTCCGAAGGCCTGCCATTTCATGCCCAGCCTAAATAACCCGGGATTAAAGAAGGGAAACAAACTTTCTGCACATACTTACTTAGTACGTTGGCTCACCCAAAATTCCGCTACAAAAATTCGCCACTCTGGTCTGTGTTCTCAGACAATTGTGCGACATACATCCGTTGTCAACCCACTAGAGATTTGGTAGTTTTTAATGCAGGTACCTCTGTTTACTACATCTAACTGAAGATTTAATGTATGAAATTCAGAAAGATCAAAAGTCATACTTAACTGAAAGGGTTTTTCAAAATCAAGCGTATAATTAACAAGGTAGAGACGATTGGTGCTATTTATACCTTTATTGGTACCTTTAAGCTTTTTTAAAAAAATACATACATTTATGTGTTAAATAACGAGAAAAGGCTTAATACAATATTTTTACTTGTTCACTTGACAACACTAGTGACCGCTATCATATTATTAAAATATTCGCTATGGCCTCGCCGATTGTAACACTCTAGGTATGTACTTTAGACAGGCACATTTTACTGAACTATGCACTTTGAGTTCTCTCTTACATAATGATATGTAGGTATATGTATTTTGATCAAAACATCAAACAAAACAAAAGCATGTCTTTATTTTATTGCAAATACAGGGTTTTGAAAGGTTTAAAATAACTCCTTTCTTGATTTAAAAAAGCCAATTTATTTTCGCCCCAGATGTATTGAACACTACAGAATAGCACAACCGTGTTTTAAAGTGAAAAAAAAATCTTAGCGCGCTTTCACAATTTAAAAAAGATCACCATTCATCCAATCAACTTGACCACGATCCGCACACAAAAATAACCGTAAAGATACTACACAAATCCGTTACTCGATAGAGCCATAAGATAAACCCGAAAGGTCTTGCTTAATCAAATGGAGCTTATACCGTCGCAATACGGAGAACTGAAAACAATGCGTCGCGAACGGCGTGCGTCTAATGGGGGATTCGATCCCTATAATGTAATTGGATCTGTCAGCAGCAAACAGGCAACCAGGTAATTACTAACTGCTACTAACGAAAATAACAGACTCGAGACAGCGCTTTGCCCCATCGCGGACTTATTTGCGTCGAAATGTGTTCATTGCTTTGTGCTTGTTATTGTTAGTGACTGGAATTGCTGGGCTTTTAATTCGCTATGACACGATCGCGGGATTAACGCTTACTAAAGCTTAAAGATTAAAAAAAAACTGGTACGGTATATATTACATAGCAATTACATAACTTAAAATTTAATTAACAAATATTACGTATGTAATGTCATTCCATGTGTTCAACATTGACTTTAGGATAAAAATATATCTAGTTTAAGCTAGTAATTAAACTAGATATATTTTACTAAGTTATCAGTACCAATATTGTTATTGTTGGACTAATTGCCCATAATGCTGAAATTAGTTCTTCATTATAATAGGTTTACTTAAAACTATCATACAGTATTAAAATATATTAATCAAGCAAATAGATCGCTTGAATTATTAATCTATTCTATCGTACCTGCTACCGAGAAATTGTGTATCAATAATGCATTTGTAAATAGAGAATATAATTTTTGCCGCAACAATATATTGATAATATCTTTCCGAAATTACTGAACATAGTTCCACAATTACTAAAATGAGAACACGTTGTGTTAATGTGCATATAATCACTAGGTAGTTTTGTTTGTAACAAAACATAACAATACTGCATGAGAGCATTTATATTCGGTTTGGGGATTTTTTACCTTCGTTGAACTCTGAACGAAAATAGGCAGTATTTGTTAATAAAAAAACTGCCTAGTTAGTCTATTCCTGGCAACCTTTACGTTAGGGCCGAGAGGTCGCGGGTTCGAGTCACTTCTTCACTTTTTTTTTCAGTGAAGCTAGTTTCGGTTAAGCTGCAGAGCAGCCAACTGTAAGTATAGATGTCTAAACGCAAAGAAATATGACATGACGCATGAACAAATCTAATCCATTCTTGGCCCGGATTATATACTGTTATTGTCGGCTACACAATACTCAGTAGCTACTGCAATACAACAGAGATAGCTTCAATCCAGCCACCATTGTCCATGATATGTGCGTGGTGTATGAACTCTGTACTTGGTTATAAACATGCCGCATTCAATTAAACACAATTTATTTTGATACCTACAATAGTTGCTACACTATAGGTCCAACTTTTCAATGCTTTGTAGTTACAAATAGTTTTTTGAAGTACTTAAACTTTTTCGTGGCAATATTTGTATAATATGGTTTTCGTGTATGCAAAAATTACCTACACTAATATTTAAATGGATACCTTACAAACGGTTGGCAAAAACAAGCGTTTTGATTGTAAAACAATAAATAAAAGCTTGTAAAAACCTTTTTCATTACTTCGTCGTTAACGAAATATATTTCGTTTATGTTATTTCTGGTATTTTTATTTTAAGTATTTGTATAAACTTTTGTTGCAAGCAAACCTAACGGAGCCATTAATAAAGCGAGAAATAAACATAATTGCCATCTTAAGTTACACTAAATACATTCCCAAGAGCAAAAGTTCAGAAAATTACTTAAAAATTAAACGTTAAACAGCATAAACAATTCTAATACTTCATCACAAATTTCGGAGATAAAACTTTTAATTACTTCGGTGTTAATTCCTGCAACAGACACAGCGTATTTATGTCGGGATTCCCCCCCCCCCTTTCCCATTCTTCGGGAATAATTAGTAGGGCATTAGCACTCTGTCCGATTGAATTCTGGGATTTTAGTGCGCCAACGGATACTGGCATAAAATATCAAGGAAAGACACCCAAATGGTCCATATTTTATAAAACTTGAAAGAATCGTCGAATCGTCGATTTCATGACAATATTCGAACATCCGAAGCTAGACTTTGATATTGTATATTTCCTGTACATTTTTCGTGTGAGAAATCATTAATATAGATTGCAGTAAATTATGAGGTCGCCTTATATAACTTAATCCACGTATCCGTGACACGACAAAAAAAGAAAAACAGATTATCAGAATAAGCATCATGTGATGCTTTTCAAACAATAATGTAAAAAAATATTCTCAACTAGTATGACCCTAACCTAGACACTATAAAAATATATATTTACTAAATATTCATGCACTTGGAACTACATTCACGTACAATAATAAAAATTAAGCATTTGTAAATGGATTTCGCTTTGAAATTGACATTATAAATCTCCCATAAAACATACAAGGATATGCAAATTCTACATACTTCGTGAAAACATCGTGAATAAATCACATTTTCAAATAATTCTATTCCGTTCCACATGCTGACGCTTACTCTACGTTCCAGCGATATTTTATTTGCATGTGGATAGCTGTGCACTTTAAATTTATTAAGATTAATATCATACCAGTATTACATACACACATTAATATATAGATGTTAATGATTGCACCTTGTAAGTATGCATCGTCAACTTCGAATCTGTCTCGGTTCATTTATATGTAAATCATTTTAAGAAAGTTTTCGATTGCAGCCAGTAGTTGTCAGAAATAGAGTCGACTTATCGACAATCTAACTAACAAGTATGTAAACATGAAATTATTCAATGTGTTTTATAGTAATATCGTCAATAGTGATTTCCGTCAGTAAAGGAAGTTATACCTATTAAGTCTTAACATACGTACACTATAAAAGTAAATACATATTAGATAACACGATTTCTTGGCCCGAAACATCAGAACACTGGGCCAGGCAACGTTCTGCACTTAGATTTCATTCATGGATTCCACTTCTAGGCTCAAGCCTCCTTAAAAACTTTTCTATTGACCTGCTATGCCGCGCTACTTCCAGTTGAACTGTTGAATATTAAAGATAATTCGAACTCAACATAAAATTGTCATGACGAAGGCATCAATATTTTCCCACGTTCGTTGAGCCAATCGACGGCACCTCACGGCCGCATAAATCACGTAACACACAAAGAGCAAAGTGTTTACCATAAAATCGCATACGCGCACCTAAATCATAACACAATAAAATTTATAGCGAACGGAAGGTCCGGCCTCGAGTGTTGATAAATCAAACTCACTTCTTCGGGACGGGAACCGGAAATCATTCCGGCAAATAAAGATCCGATGCAGTGACGACCGTAACTATTTGCTGTAACGGCTCCCCTTTGCGCTTAAGTGTTTGTAATCACTTAGGCGTGTTATATTGTGTAGTTTTTTCCCTAAGTAACTTCTGAAAGGCGAGTGGAGTACGTCTTTTGTCCATCGATCTTTTTCGGTTACGCAGATTTTGTTTATTAGAGAGACTGCATGTATATCAATTAAATAGCGTCTTTTATCTCAATGTTATTGATTTCAAACACAGCTCCATTCTACTTATTGTCTATTTTTTACGATGAAAATAATATTTTCGTTGCGCAAGAATAATAAAGATATTGTGTGCTGTCAGATAAACTAGACGTCTTCTAATACGTCTTACAGAATTTGTACTTACAGTCGGCAACTGGAAAAGATCTTTATGTAAAGAAGCACGCTCCATCCTGTCTCATATATTCAACCACGCCTTATTAAATTTATTTTTGTTCCTACAAATACACATCGCAGAAACCAATTTCTTCTTTTTCCATTTGTAATTTTTGTATTACAGCCCGCTGTCTTGGAAAGAGCTACGTTAATATCTTCGGCCCGATTATACATTTCGCTTTTGTTTCATAGTTAATCAGATTCTTATTTAATTTGTGGACTCCCGTTGAGGCCATTACGTCCCGTCCGTAGGCCCGCCGGAGCACAACGATGCAATCCCTCTCCTCTGAATATAATAACGGAAACGGCCAAATGATCTTTTTAATTAAGTAGTTAATTTGTTCCCTTTTGTTTTAATAACAGCAGAGCTGGCCTGCCGACAGCGGGATGAATTTTTATAGCTGAGCTGAACTGACCTTGGATGCTTAGTTATGTCTATTAAAAACTTAATAAATAAGGAATGCAAAATTAAGTGATTTCCATCATCTTGTACTACTAACCCCAGAAATAGAACATAAACTGACAATTATAGGATTTTTACAATTATTTATATAGACTGTGCTTCATAATATTATGCTAACCTAATATCAAAATAAATGAAAATCGATTTCATAGTGAAGTAATATATATTTCCTTCCAGATAAATTCATTGATGGAATACTCTCAAAGGTTGATTATATTTTACTATGATTCCTTTTCATAGCAAAGGGATATGAATATGTGCATAACATTTTACGCGACACATTGCAGCAAGATTGAAATTAGAATTTTTATTTCGCGTGCCTCACGGACAGTTTTTAAAATCTATATTGAAGATTCTTTTTAAATATTCGGTCGGAATACCCTCGCGTTGCACTATACTTTTTTACTGTGTTATCTGTGGCCATATTTTATGCTCTGGCTACATTAAATGCAACAGCGCAGATATTTGAGAAAACGTGGAAATATTCGCCTCTAACGGTGCTTTTATTTTTTTTTGCTGAAATCATATCGTGCTTATTGCCGTAAAGAATGAGATTTAAAACGTGATAAAGCTATTTTTAAGCAACGCTTTGGGTGTTCGCACGTTATGTTAAAGCCACTGTACCTCGACCTGTTCTATTTAACCATCCACACAAGCATCTGCAGCATAAATTGCATTTTTAGTTATAAAGATCATTTGCATACAGATTTATTCTACTTTGCGCAAATATTTGCACATCCAAATATGACTTGCATAAATTTACATGCATTCGAAAACTTTTTAAATATTACATTGGGACCGATGAACATTTTTCGCTATGAAACATAGGTACTGGTGCCGTAACGTAAACATAGACCGATTGGATTAAAAGATATCATACCTATGTCATCAGTCATTTCAAAGTTAATCAAACACAGTGTTGTTATACCTTGGCTTTGTTGTAAAATATATATAGTAGAGGCGCTGCAACTAAAACTACGTATCCACTAGTTTTATTAAGGGTCCAACTCTTGCAAGTATATGAAGTACTTAAAACTACTAATATGGCTCCTCAGTACATGTTTCGATTTAGGTATATGTTATCTCTTCGACTAAGGTCATTAAACAAGTTTTTAAGCACCCAATCTTCGTTAGTGCATTGCCTAGGCACATTTCTGCTCGAACCCTCATATAAAATTTACAGCATTGAAGCTTTAAAACTCAATTTACCGTCTTAAGTGCTATGATTACGCTTTAATTACAGCCCAAATTATAGTTTGATGGGCAACAAAGTAAAAGTTGTTACTTTCATGATGGCGGCGCGCGGCCAAACATAAATTATTATCAAAATCCTCCCCGCCGTTCCCACTCGAAAGACTGTTAAAAGTGCTTCAAGGTGTAATAAATTTCGGCCATAAACTGGTCACGCTATAAAAACTTATTTGGAAATAATAAATAAAATTAGCAAAAAAATGTGCACGGCAGAGCGTCGCGAGGTGGAAATAAATAATTTATTAAGGACAAGTTAACAAGGGTCTCATAAAGAAGGCAAAAGGTCGGGCTATTTGTTTTCAGCAAGGATGGTGCCCGCTTTGTTATTTAGAGTTTGTGGGAGTTGCAAGGCGATGCCGGCGCCCGCTACACGGTAAACAACTCCGTGGAGTACTACCCCGGAGTGTGGGAACTTGCTACTCGACATTTGCGGATACACAGCGGCTATGTCGAGTTAAGGACTGATAAAAAATCATTTGACTTTCATTCTTAACATTTGGAGGTGTATTTAGCTAACTATTAGGAACAAAGGTGTCTTTACTGTGACACTAGTACCTACATTTAACAGGTAGTCGAATATCTACCTACCGCTAATCGCGATACCAGTAAATAACTACTCAATGTCAATAAGACATCACTTAAAAACGTTTGACTGTCCAAAACTTTATATTATAAATCAGAGCCTAGGCGGTAAATAGACATTTTGAACCATTAAGCGACCCTCGTCTATTATCTAAACCTAAAATAACTTTTCTATTACGCGTCGACTTTGTAACTCCAGACCTAACCTTGAATCTTCTGCCTTGTGATCGGCAAAGCAAAAATAAGACATGTTTTGTTTGACAGGCAATCTATGAGCCTACATAGAACCAAATCTTTTTAATATTGTTGTGTAGGCTTTATCTAAATTTATACAATCTACCTACCCAACCAAGCTTCATACGCTCAATAAACTCTCCTCACTACAGGCTCTGAAACCAGTAGTTACAGTTTAAAGATCGAAGTATTTATTAACTTTCCTTATATTATTTCCATAAAATTTCAAGAGAAACCGCCGCTCTACGTTTGTTATTTATAGTTGGCGAAGTTCCGGAGCAATGTTGCCGCCCAGCACAGTACAACTCCGATTCCCACTAAGTAATTCTGTGAGGAAACTTGCCTGAGCCGACAACGGAGCTTGCGAATACAGAAAACACGGATAAATTTCATCAACTTGTGTTAACATTAAATATGCTTTCAAAGCTTCATTGTGCAACGTAACTTGCACGGAAAAATATATAAACAGCAACACTGGTGTACTTAATAATATGCTAGTGTATCTATATGATACACTTTCATGTATATTATCATGTTTTACTTAAATGAGTGAAAATAATACAAAATATACATACAATAAAATAATAAGCTTATAAAAAGCACTGCCGTAATGTACAATAAATTCGCGCATAACGCCAGCTTAGCCAACAATTACCAAATTGCGTAATAGTTTTTTGATGTACTCGTTGTTTTTAGTACAGATTCCACTCAAAAATTATCGAAAGAGCAAATTGAAATAAGCGTGCAACGATCATGGATACAGAAAAAAGTAATATCCCGCACTAAAAATACTTTTTTTTCCGACCGAAGCGAATCCATAGATTCCGGGAAAACTGGAATCATGAAAAGGCTCAATAAAACATCCAAACTGAAAAAGATACAAAACGATGAGCCTGTCATAAATGAAATTCAGTATTCACTCATCACCAGATGTTTCACGGAAATGTCATCCATAGGACTGCAGTGGTTACATTTGTTGCTCTGTTTCGTTTGCTTTTGTACGTCCGCGTCAACAGTGTATGGTATTAGAATAGCTCAGCTCAGTGAAAACAAATACACAGTGCACGAATATGGTTGAGTAACAGTGAGGTATCTCGGCCACACCTTGATGTGACGTCAGGTTAAGTTTATCAAATGCTAACAAGTCAAGATATAAATTAAAATTTTGCACCATAAAACACAGCAACGTAATAAAGATATGAATTGTCTTGTCTACCGTATTAAGTTTACTATTTCATTGAACCGCAACAATACTTACTTAAATTTAAATACTCTTAATACGTAGGACGTGAAGGTATTGATTTAATTACATAACTATGTTTATGAGTAAATATTCCTTAAGGAAGAAATTTCTAGAATTACTGAACTCTAAACGATCACGTTACAGCATATTTATTATAGTGACTGTTTTTTCCCTACCTGACTACGATGATGACTATTCCGAAGTAGCCTAGTCATCATGACCGGACTTGCGGGGAAGCGGCTGTCTCTCACCCTAATAGGTGACTGTACAATAGAAGTTAACTTTTCGGTGGCATACTGGCGACAGTTACACTGTAATAGAGATAGAAGCACTGCTATGCGACCGTCATTGTTACCGCAATGGCTGAATTATGGCGGAAACGCGGCTCTTCCGTCGGGACCCCGTGCTACCCTTACAAAATTCAATATTTTCATACGAAAACTACATTCCCGCACATTTGCCGCGGCGCCTGTACCTACTTGAACACAAATATTGGCGCGACGTAACAGCCAAGATGTAAACAGTTCTACTATGATAGAAAATTCACTATGGGTCGTGATGATCAATAGGTCAACATCAACAGTTGGTTTGGCTTTATTTTTTCATTCTTGGTCATTTAAAAACAAAAACTACCAAAAACATTTCAGGAAGCGGTGTGTATAGGTTTCATGTCGTAATCGACCAGATTTTTTTATTTTAGTGCATTATTTATTTTACTGCTAACTATGAAATGACAAATAAAATCAGACGTAGGCAACTTATTAGTAAAATAAGTGATTTGTGAGTTAAATACCTAACATTTTTATGATACTAAATTCGGTGATGGCACAGAATCTTAAATAACGGAAGATAAAGATACTCCTTTGACTCTTTGTGAAAAGTTATAAAGTAAAATATTTTAGCAAACATTTTTAAAGAGGAATAAATAACGAAACGCGTCAACACGCCTTAATGAATCACTTCATAAATATTCTTTATGAAATAAGCGTAACTTTAATCTCAGGCTCAGATTTTAGAGGAAAATTAAATAATTTAAACTTATATTTATTAAATGTAGGTTCAGGATAAACCTACTGAACAAAATGGGGTCGCTTCCTAGTGGTATCACCACTACCTTCCCTATACTAAGAGATTAAAAATAGAACAAAGCCAAAGTTGAACTTTATAGAGTAGGTTATTTATTCATTTTTTTTTCTAACTGACTAACGATGATGGCTTGGAGTAGCCTTGTCATCTTCACCGGGCTTGCGAGGAAGCGGATGGCTCTCACCCCTTTTTTTCCTAACTGACTAACAAATTATCTTATCGCCCTAGTTTAGGGTAGGCCCGTGCACAGCAGTGGGGACGTATAAGGCTGATGATGATGATGATGATGATGACTAACAAATACTAACGACGATAGCTTGGAGGAGCCTTGTCATCATCACCGGGCTTGCGGTAGAGAGCCATCCGCTCTCACTCCTATCAGGATACCCCTTTTTTTTGTGACTCGCTGATAGCCTGCAGATAGGCTTTCTCTATTGAGGCGTAACGGAACTAAAATGAACAACACTTTGTATCGACTTAAACACCTACATTTAGGATAAACTAGATGAGAATAAGTTACACCACGTTGTGATAAATACCACACAATTGAAATAAAATTAATTTTACGGATTAAACTCGCGTGTATTGATATTCTAAACATTATTTAGAGATCCGACGTTTCGAGCTCTTTACAGCGCTCGTGGTCACGGTTAAGACTTAAGGCTCGAAATGTCGGATCTCTAAATAATGTTTAGAATATCAATACACGCGAGTTTAATCCGTAAAATTAATTTTATTTCAAATGTGTAGTGCTCGCGCAAATAAAAATAGACAATACTAATACCACACAAGATTAAACGTTTTTACAGACTTCATGGAGTGACGCTTCATCTGGAACTTCTTTTGCAGGTATTTGTATCTCAATCTGTTCGAACATTTATCACAATTATAAAAGTACATAAAGTTTCTTTATCTTAACAATGTCATACTAGAGTTTCTAATCGTTTACCGTTAGGTTGTTAATCATGTTTTTATCATTTTACGTCATCAAATAAATCATAAACTTTATCACGTCTGAGCGTTTCAAAATATTTATGTAAACCGATTCCCATACTTACTAGGGACTATATATAAAAAAGACTTAGTGCATAGATTCTTTTAAAAAGCATCATCTTTTACTAAAAATTGAAGCAAATATAAAATTGTGTATTGCGAGGTATGCCCGCTCTATCGCTGGATAATCCCCGCCATCTAAAACTACTCCCTTGTATGGCAAATGGTGCGATGTAAGCCCGCGACTGAGCGCTGATCGAACTGAGCCTCAGTTCACTCAAGTGTACAGTAAAATAAGTAAATGTTGCACGTCGATGCAATCCCGCTTTATATCTGTTTTCAAAAATACAAACTTTTTAAAAATACCAACGAGAGCTGACATCGTGAATGAGCTGTAACTCCCGATGAAATGTGGTAGAATGAAAAGTTTGAACGTTATAAATATTTTATGAACTCGAATACCAAAATAAGCGAGGCAAAATTCTAACATTTGTAATGTTAATTACTTATCTGTTTCTTTTTTGTAGTTAAATTAATATACTACATTTATCGTAAATTATTTATATGAGTTCCAAAATAGCAGTTCCTTTTGTTAGAGGTATCTTTATTGTATGATGTATAAATTATAAGTCGTTATTTAATTGTGCAAAAACAAAATCTGTTGTTTCTCACATTGTAGTATACTATTGTAAAAAAATATTAGGAAATGTTGTAAATAAACCAGTCACTACAAATTACCGATTTTCACATAAATTACGTCGATTCTATCATACTTGTACATCATCTTGTATAATACGGTATGTTACAAGCCTATTCTCATCATCTCGATAGGTATTCCCCAGTCATTACCTTCCACATTGTTCAGGGTTGTCAGTTGAATATATGTATGTGGCATACCTATAACATCGGGACAAAGCCGATTGGCCTAAGTGGGCATTTTCCACGTGGCGGACATTTGCAGTAACATACCCAATAGAATAGAATGCAGCCAGTACGTTTTCGATTAATTAGGCCACCACCGGTCAAATGCCACTGTTGTTCGATGCGAATAACTCAAATTGTTATTCGCGATATATTGGTAGAGTTCCGTGAAAAACATACTCATAGTCTTACATTAGCTTCGTGCATTGAATGGATTATAATAAAATTGAGCCGAAACATTATAAGTTTTCGTACTATATCCTTTTATGTTAATATCTGATTGAAACAATTTACAACTAACAAACACGAAAAGATATTTATAATAGTAGATACAAATATTAAACCCGGAGTAGTTTCTGTAAATTAAGAGGTCCGTAGATAAAGTACAGTCATTGGAATTCCTTGTTACGAGTAAACAACATAACTATTAAAAGAGGAACTCTGTCTACCAACCAAATATAATATAACACAACAGAAACACGAGAACAAAAAAAATATATTGGACTACATTATAGTGTAGATGGAAAAGACACAAATCACACCTCTACATTATGTATGTGTGAGCCTGTTGAGATAAAAAGGATATCGCCTATGTTAGTTTTATGCAAGACCGGACTTCGGATACATATCGTTCTTTATTGCGGGGCCTTACGAATCATATATGTAGGTCCGTTTAAGGGTGCGTAACATACAGACTCGTAAAACACTCAATTTTATACTTGAAAATATAAGGTTTCCGACTTATTTCGACCTTGGTGGTAAATATCAACGGAGATCAGCCAACTGCTAAGAATATATTGCAATTTGTGCACTACGTGTGCGAGTGATATAAATTGCATTTTCAATTCCCATTTTCTCATAGTTCGATGAGACGGCAATCCGACATGACCCATGAGAGATTAGACGCAAGACCACCAGCTTCTGAGGCAAGGGCGTGCAACCGCCAACTTCCTGACTTCCGGCTGAGTATTTCCTAACACTAAAAATTTAGAAAATCCTGGACTGGAAACGAGTACATCTTGGATCTTACGCAGCGCTTCCTACCAAAAAGTTCTACGACGCAGTCGAAAAAATGTGTACATTGTACTTGTAAAGAAAAACCTTGCGTGTTTAAATACATACTGCGGATTAAAGACAGCTTATACTTGCGCTTGGCAAGATAAGGTAATAATAGTAACCTTATACGATGGCAGATTCCTGAATATACCTACTTAATGAGCCCCAACGTTACATTGTTTTATCCCGCCTTTGTGGCGGAATGTGCGTCTTAATTTAATAGTTGGCTTAAGTTTAATAGTAAATAGGTATTCAATTATATGAAACGTTTGGGTGTTTAGTTAGCAGCTTGGTTTGTATTATCATTTCACTAGCATTGTGCTAGCAACTCCGTGTGAAATCGTTTAGCGTAGAGATGTGTATTATAAACATGCTTTTTAGTAAGCTTTCGGCTACATTTTTTATGTTTATTCGAATTCTAGAACTATTTTTTTTATAAACAGACGAAAACGAGATAGAGACGTGGTTAAAGATAGAAGGATACACTTTTAATCGTCAAAGTCATATTATAATTCTCACTTTAAGATGCTTTCAGAAGTTTTTTTTTCGGCACATTTGCTTGACTTTCATATAAAATTTTGTTCCAAATTACTCTTTTATGCAGGTATAAAGTACGTCTGCACTGGCAGTTTTCACGTGCCTGTTCTGTCTTTCATAATATAAAGAATCAAATTTCGATATAAAATTTTTAACTGTCGTGGTTACACACATTAGAAAACTGAATGTGTGCAGATAATTAACAATGTTGTTTTATTTTGAAAACATCGGGAAGTCATTAAAATAAGAAAAACTTGGTAAATATCCCTGACATATACAGTTTTCTAATCCAATTGCGTATTCGTAATTAGTAAATGCATGTATTTCACGAAAGAAAGCGAAATCCTTTACTTAATTTGGCTTAATGTGGTTTGGTCACAATTCTTTATGTTTAAGCCGAGTTGCCCTACCCTTAGGCCTGGCACGTAGCCGCTTCCTATCTCTTGGGATCCACTTAGGGTAATTTCAGTGCGCGGTTTATTCGGAAAGCAGCCAGATCACTCGTAGTCACGATTGTGGTACGAAAAATGCCATACAAAATGCTAGTAATGTGTACTTCCTTACTGATATTATAAATGCGAGTATCTCTATCTGTCTGTCTGTCACGCTTTCTCGCCAAAACGAATGATCCGATTTAATTGTCATTTGGTACGCAGATACTCTAAGGCCTGTATTTTTTTTTGTAGGACTCTCGCTGATAGCCTGCAGATAGGCTTTCTCAGCTTAACCGAGCTGGCGGGGAGCGGATGGCTCTCACCTCTAAACTAAGGCCTGAAAGGACATAGGCTACTTCTTAACTAACTACGCGAGAAGATTTCACACGGATAAAGTCGCAGGTAGAAAGCTAATATAACTAATTGACGGACTGATTCTGTGAACTTCATAGCATTACATTTATATTTGAACTTTACTAGTCGAAGCATAGTATAGTTCATCTATAATGACTACGCTCATTGGTACACATGAAGAAATTCTACCTTCTTACTTCCGTCCGAGCAAGCGCGGATCCACCGTTGTGGGCACTATGGGCATGCCCACAACCTTAACAGACTTGTGAGGTCACACTTTCTATTGAGATCGATAGGCTGATGATAATAAACAATCCAATCAAAAACATAAATGTGAAATGAGAGCCAAGTTCGATATTATGATAAATGCCTTGGTTGTTGACTTACACGACAAAGAAGTGAGATCTAAATGGGTGCAAAGTTTAATGGTCGGTCCTGAAATATTTGTATTTATAAGTAACAGTATCACATATCATAATATGATACATCATATTATCTAATTATTCAACATTCTGTATCAACACTGTTTAATAAATAAATTTATTATTATTATTATTATCAGTCATATCCATATTCTCGGGACTACAGAGTCCCGGATTTTTGGGAGGCGTGCGTAAGGCCGACACGTAGAGGCCCTTTTATGACTTGTATGCTATATGTAAAGTGGCACCAGCCGACGATTATCCCTGTATACACTATAAAATGCAGCCAAGGACAACCCCCGGTTAGTGCAGGACTATGGTATAGGGTGGAAGAGAAAATAATCAGGGCTATGGGGTTGAGGTGCTAGTGGACTGGGTAACCGGAACTATGGGAAGGACTATGTCACCTGCCCCGATCTATGTTTATAAACACGAATAAAATGAGCAGGTGGTGACTCGCCACTCACTGTCATGGGCCCCCCATTGGTCGCACACACAAGGCACGAGGCAGGAGCGACGGGGGGCAACATTATTGTGAGCGGCTCATGGTGCCGAGAGGTGTACACCGCTTTATACCCAGTGGCGTGACGCCACTGTGCCAACTCGCGACTTATGCATCTTTCACTTCCACCCTGCGAGCATATAGCTCTGACGCCCCACTCTGGCCGGCTGGCTAAGGCAAGGCAGAGGTGAGAGTCCTGCGGCCCCCGTGGGGTCCACTCCTACCGGCCAACTAAGGCAAGCGGAGAGAGGGGCCTGGTCGGCTCTCAGAGGCACGGGTCCCAAGGGATGTCAATCCCATTCAGCCCGCCACAAGCTGCCCTGGGGAGACTGGTTGCACTGGTAGAGAGTCGCTGCTTTTCTTGGTGCGAAAATCAGCGACTCTCACCAGGGGGCGGTGGGGTCATCACATCCCTACGCCTAGTTCACATCCCTACGCCTTTATTATTATTATAATTATGGTCTGCCTTGGCTAGATTTTATAAACCTACCAACGAATTATTATGTTCGATCGCTAATTTCTACCAACAATCCAAATTTTCGGAATTATAAAATAAGAATCGACAAATACTTGCAGGTTTAGAACTTCATCGAAGGCTAGATAGAATTCATATATGAGTGTCTCAGGTGTACCGCCTATTCATTAACGATAGCGAGTCAACTGTCATAAATGAATACCGACTCTGGATGACCAAATGGAAAAGAGAATATAAGAACAATCGGCTATACCATACTCGGTACTCATACAAATACTGTCAACTCTTCCGGTCAGCGTAGCTACCGCAGAGAGATCTTTTTCTACTCTTCGCAGAATAAAATCTTGGTTGCGTGCCTCAAAGGCACAGGAAAGAATATCCGGGTTAGCTCTCCTAAATATACACAAAGATGTGAACCTGGATAGTGGATATTGATGACATTTTCAACATTTTCGCAAAAAAGTAACGTAAGCTTGAATTTGTACATTGTATAAAAAAAAAACACCATCAATCTCTTCATGCATGCTCGTCGATTACGGGTACTTTTGATTTGACCCTTCTTCAAAATTTTACCTATTTGGTCATGGAAGGTCTTTCTTGGCCTTCCCCTGTCGACATTTCCATTTATACTTCCTCTATATATTCCTTTCGTTAATCGTCTCTCATTCATCCTCTCAACATGATCAAACCATCTAAGCATACCTTTCTCAACCTTAGTACTCTCTCTACATCTTATTTATTTCACACCACAACGTTCTCTTATTATTTCGTTTCTATTTGTATCACTCAGTTTTACTTCTAGCATATTTCTAAGTTTATTTATTTATTATTTATTTTATTTATTTATTACACAAATATCTTATAAGCTAACAGACAGGGTTATCCAAAGCGCTTATAAGATTAAATACATATAAAATACATTTAAAATATAAAAAATGAGAGAATTACAAATAGGATATAAATTAATGTGCAATGCCTTTCTAAAAAATTTAAATGATTACAAACAGTACAAATAGTGCATAAATTGTCATAAAATTTTATCTTAAATTATTAGGTACGTCACAAATAATTCAATATTAATACTATTTAATAATACATATAATGTCAATAACAATGTCAATAGCTAGTCATTTCATTTAAAATCGTCAAAATTTATGCAATAGTTGTCCTAAACTATCTGCAAAAAGATCGATTTCATAGTGCTGAGCAAGAATGTCACCGATGGTTCGCAGTGCGCGGGTAGTCGGCGCGTGGCGCGCGCGCTCGGTGCGCACGGCGGGCAACGCCAGTAAGCGAGGTCGGCGGCGAGGCGCCACGAGCCCGCCAGCGTCCCATGCGATTGTTGGAACTGAGATGCGGAGTTCCCCTAATATACGTGGACTATCAACCCTGTGGTGTATTACGGAAAGATAATGTACCATTGATAGCATCACTCTTCTAAATTTTAGGGTCTCCATATCGACCATTCCGGAAACGAATAGGGACGGATATAAATAGGTAATAACCGTACATATTTTTATAAAGCCACCTTGAAAATTTTCGTTGCACTCTTTCAATCATGAGTATATATTTTTTCCTCATAGGGACTCCAGACCATTGCGCCATACTCAAGCTTGCTACGAACGTATGCATAATATAACACTTTTGCTACTGTTATGTTATTAAATTGGGATGCTGTTCTTAAAACAAAGCCAAGCATCCTATGTGCTGATTTACATTGATTAGTTATATGTGAGTGAAAATCTAACTTACTATCTAATATTAGGCCTAAATCTTTAATTTCATGTACTCTTGCTAGGGGAGCGTCAGATAAATTATAATTAATTATTAATGGTTTGGATTTCCGCGAGAATGTGATAACCTTGCATTTTAAATTATTAAAAGGTAAGTGGTTGTCATGGCTCCATTGATGTACTGCATCAATATCTCTCTGGAGAATCAAGGCATCCTCTTCAGTCTTAATACCTAGGCACATTTTCATGTCATCAGCAAACAAAAGACATTGAGAACCAGTAACTGTTTCAGGTAGATCGTTGATAAATATCAAGAACAGGGTTGGTCCTAACGTGCTGCCCTGACTTACACCTGACCTCGTAAAATATTGACTGGACTCAAAACCATTCAAACGGACATATTGTGAACGATCACTTAAATAACTTGCAAAAAATTTTAGTAGTTTTGGTGTTAAGCCAGCCAAAGCCAATTTTTCTAGCAATTTGGCGTTATCCACTAAATCGAAGGCCTTTTTAAAATCGAAATAGGCTGCGTCTACCTGTTCACCGCGATCCATTCGACTATGGACGTAATCCACGTGCGCCAGTAAGTTAGTAGTGGTAGAGCGAGCACGTCGAAATCCGTGTTGGCTATCATGTAATAGACAACCAATCCCGTCACCAACCTGCTCGCTAAGGATTGTCTCAAATATTTTAGCAAAAACTGACAAAACTGCTATCGGCCTAAAAGATGATACGTCTGTCCCTCCATCACCTTTCGGGACAGGGGTGACCCTGGATAATTTCCAATTTACCGGGTACTTGGATACCGATAGAGCAAGGTTATAAATATACAGAAGTGGCGTTGCCAATACTGATATGCAATCTTTTGCCAGAAACACAGGAATACCATCCGGCCCGCAAGACGAACGCGGCTTAAGGCGGCGAACAGCTTGCTTTAAATCAGTCTCACTGACAGCCGAAATGGAGACTGAGGTTGCGTCTCGACAGTTATGAGCGGCCTGAGCTGCCTGGACATGATCCAATACAGGAGCTTTATCATGGAACACTGAGGCAAAATAAGTCGCAAAAGTGTCAGCTGCGGCTTGCCCCTTTACTTCAATATCCTTATATGTATATGTATTTACTTGTTTCCTGTCCTTTTTTTTATCTTTCACATACTCCCAAAACTTAGCGGGGTCGTCAATAATATTCTGTTGTACTAATTTAATGTGAAGCTAGCTAGCTAAGTGCTCGCATCTCCAAAGCGTTTATCCCTAAATTCGTGCTTCTCCTGCCACACTCAACTTTCGCTTCCATACATTAGTGTCGGGATCAATACTCCCCTATGAACCGCCAGACGTGCCTTTTTAGACACTTTCTGACTGTTCACAAGGGTGTGCAGCGCTCCGTTCACCATGGTACCAGCATTCACTTTCCTTGCAATATCTCTATCACACTTACCATCTTTTGTGAGTTTGGATCCCAAATATATAAATTCTTTCACTTGTTCTGCTTTTTCACTTCCAATCATAACATCGAAAATTGTCTTATCATCACCTTTTCAAAAAAACATGATTTTCGTCTTACTGACATTCTCATCCATTCTCTTCTCTTTCAAAGACACATATAGTGGCCGAGCTAGCCCAACAAAGGTTAAATTGGCAGTGCAGCTGAGTAGCCACCACTCCATTTCCAGCCCTCAGCATCTCCACGGAAACCCTGTCATATCCCGCAGCTTTACCTAGTTTCATTCTTTTCGACCCATCCACAATCTCATCCATGCTAATACTATCATCCTCTGCACTTTCATTCTCGTTCTCTTCATGAGATTCAGGCATCAGTACCCGCACCTCCTCTCTTTCGAAAAAACTTTCAAAATATTCCTTCCATCTCTTTAGCACACATGCTTCTCCTTTTGCAAGACTTCCATCTATGTTTCTGATTTTAGACAGACATTTAATTTTAACAAATCGGGTCCGACTTATTCCTAATGCCTTATGCCAAAGTCCTGATGCTTAGAAAAAAAAAAGAAATGATCTAATTCAAAAGTTCATAAACGACTTGCACAATCGTTAATGAGCGATGTTCATGCTTCGACTCGTACTCAGCCGATTTTCTAGGAGCTGTGACCACAACCTTTTTTGAGGGCTGGATCCGCCCTTGCGTCCGAGAGTAACATGTGCGAAAATATTACTGAACACGGGATTAAAATGGGAGAAAATACTACCAAGTAAGTCTAAAGTTACAAAGCGAAATAGTTCACCAAGCTCAAAAGTAAGATGCCATTGGCAAGCATGTTTGTAATTTCAGAATATGTCAAGTCTTATAGTGGGGTTTACCAGACCGCAAAAAGGCACCGGGCGAGGTGGCACGGATGGCTTTTATCTTCAAAGGTGAATCGTTACAATGGCTGGTATTACCACGCAAACGAGAACCCGAGAATTTTCGCTAGACGCTCCCGAATATAATGAAATGCGAAAACACAGCCTTACCAGACATTTGTAAGTGAAACATATTCGCCACTCGACTCTCACCGCTTGTACGTTTTTAAATCTAGAATTTTAAATGGTGTCTGCTGCAGTAATATCGTTTCGGTATTGCATATTTGAATATACATTTTTAATGATGAGATTAAACTCAGACGTACTTACCGGTCCAATTCGAATTTAATAAGAATTTAACAAGTCTTTTTTTCTATCGTAACAGTCACTTCATAATGTAAAAAAAGAACTTTTTATTAAAGTTCCTTTGAACAAACAGAAGTTTTATCCATTTAGCTAAACTCGTTGCTTAAACTAGAAGTAAATGGAATGAACAGTGAGCAGCATATACACAGTATTTACTAATAGTATTAAAGTTCAGTAGATATGTACATTGTAAATAGTTGTTCTAACTAAGCGACTGCTTAAGCTTAGATAGTGGATATTACGTTTGTAGTTTGTAATCCAAACCGAAACGTAGTAGAACTAGCAATATCGTGTAATTAATATTGTATTGAAGATTATTCAAAATACACTTAGGCTCTTCCGTTCACCAAAAAGAAAACAAAATCCAGTAACTACTCAATAAAATAAAATATGTAAGCTGAAAATGTCCGGGTTAATTACCATGTTGTTTTGTTTTAATGTCGGGTGAACTGTTCACCCGTGATCATGGCGCTTGTAACAATTCCGAAATATCGGGAGCCTATTAAAACAAAACAACATGGTAAATATCCCGGACACTTTCAGTTTTCTAATGTGTGTAACCATGACAGTTTAAAATGATATATTAAAATAAAATATGTAGTTTATTCAGTAATCGTTGTCAATAAGTATTAAAAAGCTGTTAACAATATCGTCATAAATGTATCGACATACTTTTTTCTGTTGAGTATTTTCATGCAAACTATCCAATAACACTTCAATTCATCCAATAACGCTAAAACACTAGTAGGCTTCGTAATTCTAACTAGCGGTCGCAGCTGGTTTAATTGAACCTGTCAAACACTTATGTTTGCTGTCAACTGCACTTCACTATTTGCGTTACTTTGCCCGCGGTGCGCGTTATTCGTTCGTAACTAGAGCAAACAGGGTGAATTAGTGAAGGCATGTGTGGCTGGGACCTGCTCGCGTACGGGACAAGCGGGACACGTCATCGCTATTCGGAAGCGGATTTTTGTCCCGTTAAGTCGTCGCTTAAGTTATTGATGTGGAGTAAAAAGTGAGGATTGAGTTATTATGATGGAAATAAAGGCATTCAAAATGCAGAATTCCATTCAAGGCAATCCTGTAGGAAAATATGCGAATAATAATCATAATAATGTTATCAAGACAAGAAGCTGCTTTAAGTATTAGACATGACAAACACTTACTTCCGCTGACAATTGCACTTCACTACGAGTATCTGTGTTCCTTCCTATTCGTTCGTAACTAGAGCTAACAGGCTGAATTAGTGAGGGCATGTGTGGGACTGGGACGAACTCGCGTGCGGGACGATAGAGACACGCGGCATCGCGGTTTTGCCGCCGCTTTTTGTCCCGTTATCATAAGTCGTTCATAACACTCGCTTGAGTTGTTAATAGGGATTAAAAAGTAAGGATTGAGTTTCCGGCCGAAATTATTAGGTTTTGATTGTAGAGCTTACTAAAAATGGAAGTATCAGTGTTGTGTAATAAGCTACTGGATTGTATTCAAAATACAGAACTTATACTGAAATGCATTAAAGATTTGGTCTTTAAATCTATACTAATATTATAAAGCTGAAGAGTTTGTTTGTTTGTTTGTTTGTTTGTTTGAACGCGCTAATCTCAGGAACTACTGGTTCGATTTGAAAAAATCTTTTTGTGTTGTATAGACCATTTATCGAGGAAGGCTTTAGGCTATATAACATCACGCTGCGACCAATAGGAGCAAAGATACAATGCAAAATGTGTAAAAAACGGGGAAACGCGAACGAAGTCGCTGGCACAGCTAGTATCATTACAAAAACACACACAGATTCAAAAATCCTTTGGCCTTGCAATAAATAGTTATTTTTGACGTAACTGGGACATTATACCGCATTTTATTCTTTGAATATATGAATTATTATCAAAGTAAATGTATTACGGCTAAGAAAACTTAAATAATCTTTGGCAGCCTACAAAGGATTTTGAGTCAAAAAAATTACCTAGTATGGCTCAATACATACTATATTTCCCTTGCTAATCTATCATACAAACACATAGCGATCACCACGCCCGTCAAATACATAAGTCTGTCTGTCTGCATGCGTAATTTCGGGATCATGATCAAATTGCTGACAAACGCCACACGCCGCGGTCGCCGGCGCTTGCCCACTAAATAATTCAACCGCTCAGCCACACCAACGCACCTACTTCTTTGAAAAGGGTAAGACCCAGCACTTAATGACTGAGACGATACACACCTTCCCAAAACACGATTACTATTCATCCGCCCGGAAAAAAACGATCTATTCTTCTCTTCACTTACCCGCTCTTTACTCCAAATTGTTATGCCCTTTTTGACAGCCCTCAAATCGCATTCATCAAGCTATTCCGCTCACGATAATACTCGGGAGCGGCTCTGTCACAATAAAAATATTAGTCTGCATTCATACGTACCCGATGGCTCATAAATTTCGTTGTGTTGTCAAGTGTTTCACTCTCCTTGCAGGAAATATATTACGCGGAAGCTCACACGTAGACCGTACATGATGTATTTATTGCTCGCTCAGCCGCGGCCGGGTCACAATATTCTCGAAGGTGGCCTTAATTCACTTACAATTAAATTAGCGTCACCCGATCCTCTTGACGTTAAATAAATTAGGACAGAGCCATTAAGCCGCCGGGAATTTATTTCCTAATCTATTAGTTGAGTACCTTTCATGAGCTCCGCTCTATATACGCACTATTTGAGTTCCACTGAACCAACCTTCATACAATGCGGCGGCAGACTTATGAGGCGAGTCATTAATTTGCCTTAAAAGCTTACATAGTTGCCGCGTATACGTGACTTTGTGGGGGCGTACCCATTTCGATTGCTGATCAACATCGTGTTGGTTAGTACAGTCTTACGAATTAAACCTATTCAATATTAACTGAAGGTTTTGAAATGGATGTAAATTTATTGATGGAAAATGCAGTCTTTGCAATATAAAACCGACACTAACTTGTCGTACACACCGATGACTCGTGGGGACCTGTAGACTATGGTTGCATTTCCATGAGTCATGGGTTTAATCTCCTGGGAAAAACATTCATGCGAAATTGTTAATTTGTACATGTATGTATCTGTCTGTAATACCCATAGTAGTACAAGATCTGCTTAGAGTGCCAGATGACCATGTGTCCCAAATATTAGTTGACATCTTCTTTTTTACAACCATTCCTTACAATGTAGTTCAAATGTGCCCACTCATTTTGAACCTACAAACTATTCTCCAACTTATGATATGCGAATATCAAGACAGCTGAATAAATATATGTAAAACACTTACCTACTTGGCGTGTAACATGCAAACGAAATGCTGACTGTCCTACAAACGATCCCGAATAAAAAAAATGTTACAATGTTGTAGCACATTTTCTTATTTTCTAACACGTTTTTTTTGTGTTTCTTAATATAACTTCGACCTGCTGAGTTTACGACCAACTATAACATAATGTTTGAACTTTTACGACCATAAACGGAGTTTATATGATTTTTGACACGTTATACAAGATTAACTGGTTATTCCAATCTGCACAGACAATAGACATTTATGGGTATATACTATAAGGTCTAGGTAGTACCAAATAACGTGATAAATCTTATCCTGTATATTATTCATTAGGCGAGCTTCTTCATACGTTATAGTCAATGAAGCAAAACAAAACAAAAGTCTCCGAGCAAAACTTCGTTCTAATAATCTCATAATCACGACCAAACTATAACTCCTTCACACGAAACTGTTTGCAAATCTATATCATCAGCCAACGGAGAGATCGATGGGCGCCAAGTTCGGATGACCACTAAATATTCCCGGCACGTCAGGGAAACAAAAACAGGCTGGCAAGAGTGTGGGAAGCCTGCCAACTCCCATCATATTAAGGCGAGATAATAATGAACGCACTATTTCACTCTGTATTCTTCAATGCAACATCTGTTTCCGCTTGCAACGGCTTGTATCCGGGTAAAACGATTAGCCCAGTTCAATGAAGCGACTTTTGTATTGACGGTTAGATGTTTCAAGCGATTGGCTGTGTTATCAGAAATATTGAATTTTGACGGTTTTTCTAATACACAGTTTTTTGGTTTGTTAGTTTATTACAAACTGTAAATGTGATTTGTTTATACATATAACTGTTACTATTGACTGGCTCGGTGGAACAGTGGTAAGTGACTCAGGTTCAAACCTACGGTTCCAAGAGTCGTGGGTTCGATTCCCACTCGGGACAAATATTTGTGTGACGAACATGGGTGTTTGTTCCGTGTCTGGGTGTATTATTAAATATATTTAAGTTTATTTGTGTATCCACTGTTGATCCTGATTTCCGTAACACAAGTGCTTAAGCTACTTACCACGGGATCAGATCAATGTATGTGATGTTGTTGTTGTGCAATATTATTATAAAAAACAAAAATCTGCTAAAACCTTCTGGGCAGCACTTATAAAATGTAATTATTTAAACCTACACACCTACAAGTTAAATTTCTGTCGAAGTAACTCCCACAATGTATGACCATAAATACAGTTTCATAAATACAGTTCCGAAACAAATACTGATTTTAACCTTTAAACAACTTTCCAAACAAAGCTACACGTAAAATAAACTTCCGCAATCCCTTGTACTTAGTCAAGTTTACAACGTGAACCAGCACTACTTAGCCAGCTATTACTTCAACTAAGCAGCTACATGAAAACTGTGACAAAAAAATAGCCACTTATCACGTGATCATAAACACAAAGCAGAAACGGGCGATTAATCACATTCAAATCGCTACTAATTGCTTTAAAAGTCGGCTGGCTCTATTATTAAAAATGTTCCGGATCGAACAATTGTCACTCGTTTTAAAAGTTAAATTACTTCGGTCAGTCCCGACCGCGCTTGAATAATACATAAGACTTTTTAGTTGTCCTAATGAGGCGGGGTCTTTGTTTTTCTTAGTGACTGCATAAGTTGCGGATGAATGTGGGATCAGGGCTGGGTGGCCGGATCAAATCGCACTTCATTTGTCCGCGTCAGGCGTGATGGATGGCCACCACCGCCGCGCGCCCTGCTTTTAATTGATACCGACATTTTTGTACCGCGGCCGCTCGCCTCTGCGTCATAACTCCTTTCATTACATAATGGCACGAAATACCCCAAACCATTTATCTTTCATTTCCACCAGAAATACACCTTTTAAGGAGCCCACTCTATTGCTTGACTCGCGCGTGTCTATTATCATTGATGGAGGTAATCTGTTTAATATTTCACTCCACATGCAATCTACATTTCGTATTCAATAGACTTGGACGTGCGATAAGAAATTTTATTACGATTTACGATGTCATGTCATTCGTTACACGCTGAAGGTGAAAGCAAGTCGAATGTTATTGAAATAAATATTTATTATACGTTATTGAAACAACCTTCAAAGACTTTTTGATTGCTACGTTCACCGAATATTATGAAATCGTGTTCTTATTCCAATGAATGTGTTGTCGGAATGGAAATCAAAGCGGAGTTCGGTTTACATTCACGTATAACAACATTGTATAGTAAAATTAATGACGTAAATGGATCGTTACTGTTTCCAAAAGTGCTTGAATCGCTGCAAATTATCCGTATCTATTGTGATATCTGCGCAGATATTCGAAGCGAGTGCACGCCCACTCGACCTACATATCCGGTAATGTCAGATAAAAAAGCAAAGTGAACAATTATTCGCAATGGGAGGCACTCGAAGCTATGCGCCACGGGCTACAGCTACGAGCTGCGGACTACGGGCTACGAGTACGGACTACGGCGTAGCAACCGTAGCACGTACCAGGAAATAGAGTTACTCGTCGGCGAACGTAGGACTTCTGCCAAACCCGCTAAATGGTAATGAGTGCAATTTATTTTAGCTTTCGGTTTGGACATTTGGGGAATAGTATAATGAAACGTTTCACAATTTCATGTCGCGTACCTACCTGTTAATCAATCAGAAAACATAAATTGAAAAACAAAGAACTTCCAAGCTGAATAATCCAATCAGAAGCCAACTACAAAGCGGTTTCGCTAATTGAGAAGCAAAGTGTTAAATCGTGAAGCTCTATTGCAGCAGAGCCTAATCCGCATTAATAATTCCGTACAAAAACCATAAGTCGTTTGTTAGCGCTCGGAGCGAGTACATTACGCGAGGTATCTATTTAAAACATCGTTGTCATGCAAAGGTATCATTAGGATTAGAAACTACTAAAAACTATGATTCATTAACAGCAGTGTTTGAGCGGGGAATTGCTCTTTAGCAGATATTATTTCTCTTAGGTAAGACAAAATTGTAAAATATATTGTGTATATTTTTCCGTTTATATTAGGTATTTTGAAATAATTATTTGAAAATGTTTTCTTCATTAATGTTGATGATATCGGGTAACTTTTATAAGTTAAATAGGAAAATCTTCCAATTAATTTCATCTTCTTAATTGCTACCAAGATCAATTCCATACAACTGCCCTTTTATAAAATTACAGATATTAAAAACCTACATTTTAGGCCTTCAGGGTGAGTGCGACAGGCTCAATACGATCTATTATGCCTGTCGACCTCATATTTGGATCTTACTACCGCTTACCATCAGGTGGATAAAGGTCATATTGTTAGCCAAATTTAAAAAAAAACCTACACGTAATATCAAAAATTCATATTCGTTAAAATATACTATGAATACCCGATCAATAACCTTAAGGTTCTATCAGATACCAACTCTGTAGCGATCAAACCAAACATGTCGATATAAATTATGCTGAGGAAAAGCCTTCTGGTCACTTTTGTTTGTATTTAGAAAACTGTTTCTTATTTTTGTATTTTTATGTTGTTCATCGGCATTATTATGTGTATTGTTTGTGACTCGTGAGATCAATAAATGTTTTACTTTCTTTCTCACATTTATAACTAATAAAAATCAAAAATAATGACGGAACCATTCCGAACAAATCTTACCACGACTATATAAAGTAATTTTATGATGACTGTACTCGGGTCCGTCTTCAAAAGGCTCCAAGCCATCCCTCGGAAAAAGTAACTAACCAGAAAAGTGTATCAGGGCCTAACCGAGGCTATCTTACGTACATTTTTCATTTTCTGCGACTACTGATAAATGCTGGGGGAGATTTAGTTGTCGACGAATGTAGGAGACATTTGTTGGGATCACGACCCTATCTCGATCCAACCGTGAATTCTCGAGCTCTCATTTGCGTAATGTGATTACAAAAGCACATCTTTCGAGATAAAAGCGTAGGCTCTCTACGTAAGTAATGAATTTCGCAGATTCATCCGAGTACGCTAAAAGCCCCATAATTACAGGAACGTGTTGAGGAATCTATCATTTGCCAAAAATCTGGTAAAATAATTGTTACAAGTATGGACGTATTATTTTTAAAAGTGTGACGAGAAATGGAAATCTTTTTTGATGATGTTTTGTATGCAGATGTTTATTTTAAAGAGCAATTGTGTAGTATGACTAGAGATTTGCTACTATAAAGGCGGCAATCTTGCAATGTAGGTCCCAAAATGTGTTTCGACTAAAATAATATCTTTTGAACAAGTTATTACTACATTCGCCTTGTCTACGTTCGTAATAGACGTATGTAGGTATAAACCTTTGTTTCTTCAGCCCCAAAAATATTACATTTACAGTAAAAATGTTAGACCTTTGTGAATCGTATTTTGTGCCAAGACATATGTTCGCACATTGTTCACGCCGCTTGAAATTAAATAAACTTCACCCGAAGCATGAGGCTGCCAAAACAAGTGAGACACGTCACTGAAATCTTCCTCTGAACATATACACACCTTACATTTATGATATAGGTACTATATGTGATATGTTATTAGCTTGTAGTCGTGTACTTTCTCCGAATGTTTATACAGGACTGCTACACATATATTTCTTCTATGTATAATAGTGACTATAATCACGAAAAAATACAAATTAACAAATATGTATAATTCTACTAGCCATTTAAAACAGAGACAATTACCTTAGGATGGAGTGAGACTCTTCTTCGTACCAGGGTAGGTAGGTGAGATGATCATCCATCAGAGCCTGGCCGATATGTAGGATCCTGAAGACCATGACACTTGACGCATTGGTTCAACAGATTACTTTTCAACAAATAATTTACCCGCAACATGTTTCATGTAAAAAAGAAAACTTGTTTTATGGGACGATACGAATCAAACAAAATGTGCAGCTGGTAAAGTGTTTTCAAATGTGCCTAGGACTAACTTTACACATTTTGTGTCAACAACAAACTTTCATATCCAAAAAGCTGACAAATATAGTTTTCCAACGACATTTCACAAAAATAACATATGCCGTGACGCAATATCGTATCCGGGTTTAAAGTTTTTTTTATATATTTGGGTGCAGATTTTACTTGTAAAGTTTTTATTTACTTTTTTATATCCAACAAATACATTTCATGTACAATCAAATACATACAAAAGCACATTCATGTGTGTATGTGAAATTTGTTGTATTTAGTTTCTTATGAAGCCTAAATGCGCATTTCCTTTCATGCCTTCTAACAATATAACCTTCAGTAGCATAATTAAGTGTATGCTCAGATTGTTGGCTCAGATTATATTGGAAGTAGGTTCCTGTTCAAACACTCCACTAAATGCGCGTGTAACAGCCGACCCGCGTTCGCTAGAGCACAATAGTGGAGTACAAAATTCACACTCCATTAATAAAAGCCGGGAACAGCCCCCTGATTGATTGGTGTTCACATTACGCTGCAGGATAAAAGTAAAACCGCCTAGCTCTTTGCTGAGGGAACTAGCTACTCTGCAGCTCTTATAAATGAAAGGAAACGTAAGTGGTTCGTGAGTTTTTATGTATTGATATGTTTAGGTAGATATAACTGCAGTATGCTTTTGAACTAAGGTAGGTTTTTTCTATGACTGTTACATGTCAATATAATTATATTACAGTTTCTTGTAAAGCGAAAAAATACTCTTGGTTTAGGCATGTGTTCATACCGCTGCGCCGTTGGTTTCTGAATAAATATAAAAATATCGAACATAATTAAAGATTGTTTGTGTTTGTAGATTAATTTCCTTGTTTCACGATTTCCTGATACGATTACAACCGTAATTTAAGAACTCTCAAAAGTCGTTGAGGTTTCTTTAATTACGGGTACATATAAATAAAAAAACAATTGTGAAACATTACTCACAGCAACAACGACAAAAATCTCGTTGGAAGTAATAAAGCCAGGGTGAAAAATACTTTTATTTTTGGCACAATAACAAGCCGCACTATTACCAACTTGGTACCTTTCAACTAAGTAAAATGGTTGAAAGAGGAAACGGACTATTACTTAAGTTTTTACAAGTTACGTGTTTCTTGGAAAACATATTATTTTTGCGCTCACTCCTTTATGCTGACGTTATTATTAACTCGGCCACAAATCATTCTGTACCTACTCGTATTTACTACGAACGTTGTGGGTCTAAGCAATAGTTTCGTTTATGTACTCTGATCTTACTTAAGTGTTAGTAAGCCATCAAGGCTTTGCACTTTGCAGTAAGGGCATAAATACAATTTCACTTGCCATTATTGTAAAATAACATTTTGTTAATTATTAAATATAAAAAACGTTATTTACTAGATTTCGTTTTAGGTTTCAGTACGGTAGGTATGGAATAAGATATAATTTAAACAAGTTACAGTAGCAGCTGAAAATTCACATTATCGAAAATATTTATATAAATGTACCTACTTCAAACATTATTTAGTCTTGGCGTAAATCATTACACATAAATATCACAACAACAAGCAAACGCTTCCGTGAAAAATTCGAATTAATCAAAACAAAAACTGAATACTTGCGAAACGAATGACCCATATAACGGCCGGCACATCCAGTGTCGCCGGTGAACGGTTAACACTCGTAAACTTTCCTTATTTTTATAGCGACCTCGACAAATTACAGAGGGAAGCGGCTGCGAGCCGTAAAAACTTCGCACAATAAAATGTCTTCGCAAAATACCTCTCCGGGGAATACAATTAAGCGTCTCCCGGGTAAACAATGCATATTCATAAATACATTATGCACGTATGACATATTGATGAATATTTGATATCTACGGCATATTGACATCGTTTTGCATACCTATTAACTTTGTGTACGCAGACATTCGTAGGTCCATGTGTTTTGTTTGATTATCCATGTAATCAAAAGATAATTCAATTTTAAACGCGACATTTCAATTATAATTGACTACACCTTGTTCGATTCTGTAACATCAAAATAGTCGTGTGTTGACACATGATGTAATGAATATTTTTGCTTAACCATGTATTTAATAATTGATAAATGACACAATAAGCTTTATTTGAAATGGTTCTGGAATATCGCGGTGACCAGTACCAAAATCCAACGCATCATTTGATTGAAAATCCATATATTGCTTAGATGCTTGTCAGTCAAAAACGTGTTACCCACCCACACCCACATCAATCGTCTCTTCTGGTCCAGTAAATATGCGACAATTATATTTTTTACATTGTTACCGATTGACGGTCAAACAACGGGGTCGCGCATGCGCCGCCCCCTCGTTCTTTGATGAAAATTTAATAATACCCGAGTGAAAAATTCTCCAGCAATTTCTCCATACAAAGCCGTCCGTCATTTCCATGGGCTTCATCAGTACGGGCTGCATTGGCCGCGCGAATGCGATTGCCGAGCGATCAATGTTGACAGATGTGGGTCAACCTGCCTGATGCTGTTTTAGGGGTCCATTGACCATCAATAATAAATATGTCCCTGAATAGTTTGAACGACCGCTAGAACTTAATTTATTGTCAGATGATTGACCAATGGAAAAATTTAGGTTATTGTGAATAATGATAATATTTATTTTAGTTTGGTTTTTCTTTCCAATAACATAATCATAAATTCAAAATATACCATTACATTATTTCATCAATATAGCGAAATGATAATTATCGTATTTACGGCAAGACGCTTACTTATATAGATTTATACTCGATAATGATATGAAGCTCTTGTATAAATAGTTTTTCCAGAACATTACAAATATTATTCTGATTCCGAGATAAGTAGCTTAATCATTGTGTTACAAATATCATATACTACAATGTTAAACACAAATATACATACATAGATAAACAAGACACCTACCAAAATTGGAACAAACACTGATATTTGTTTTAAGTAATAGACAAATATCACTTATTTATTCCAGTTGCACAAAATCCCCCTTAAGGCAGAAGTGCCACAATTCAAGTAGTGCAGCGGCCGCGCAGCCGCCCGTTCCCACTGTCACATCGCCGGAGGAAATTCAAACGTTTTCAGCTTAAAGTTGAATAAATGAAAGCGGTTATCACAAATTATTTAACTGCAACATTCGGCACGGGGCCAGGCGGACCGTTCGCCGAATTCCACTAAACTATTCAGGTCGGGAAAACCGCAGTAGCTCAGTTGTTCGCGGCTCTAACTTACGACTTAGCACCGAGAAAAGTTTTATTATCTACGCCGCTCACCAAGTTTTTTGGGGCCACTTGTTTTGTGACCGCTTTTAATTGTTTCGACACGAATTGTTTCAAGTATAGTAGGTAACTTTTTATTTTAATACATATATAATAAATAGACTGGCTCAGTGGAACAGTGGTTAGTGACCCTGGCTGGTGGTTCCAAGAGGGTGGGCTTGATTCCCACTCGTGACATATATTTGTGTGACAAACATCAGTGTTTGTTCTGTGTCTGGGTGTGATTATGTATTTATAAATATATATGTATGTATATCAGTCTCTGACGCCCATAGTACAAGCTCTGCTTAGTTTGGGGTCAGATGACCGTGTGTGAAAATGTCCCAGATATTTATTTATTTATTTATTTAAATAAACGTAACGAGTTTCCATCACCGTGTTCGTCATACAAGGAGGAAGGACAAGGGTCCTCGGGTAACTTACTTGTACCAATAAACTTAACTTACATTTGTGTCATGGTACAAACAAACATTTATAACAATATATAATTTTTAAAAGATAAATAGACATATAGACACGGAAGGAAAACAAATGTCGAGTTAATCGAATTTGTATCAAATTTAGATCAAATCAACATCTTTTGTCGCACACAAACAATATACGGCAATTATATTTTAAGTTTAAAGCGACTTATTTGTCTGTTTTTGTCACAAAGTTGTTTTCTGTGCTAACTACACAAGAAAATTTAGCACAACGTTGTTTTATGATAACACAAATTGCAGAGATTCATAAATATTAAGTTAATTTATTAAATGTAACAATGAATATTTACAGTATAATACAATGTGAAAATAATATATTTGCTGAACAGAACTTCTAACAGCAATAATATTTGTAAACATTTCTTGTGTCGCTAAACAGTATAAAATCCAACTTTTAACTTTTAAAAACTAAGTAGAGTACTGTACCCAGTCCTAAACAAAATGCATTGACTGTCGGATTATGTAGAGTAACAACAATAACAAGTAAATACCACAAGGCAGAATCGGCTGGAACAGATGCTTTGGGCTCCCTGCCGAGTCCGGCGGCAGTGTCCGGCTTAGATCGCATTTTAGCCACTTTCCCAACGATTTAGTGGGATTTGGTAACATTGTTTGAGCCCGGCGAGTACGCCCAATTGTCTGCGCCAAGGGATATGAACCAATTTACAGTGATCGGTGCTGACTACAAACACTGCGAATCATTACGGAAACCCACAGTTATTAGTCTTACAAATGACAATATGTTATGCAACTTTTTAGGAATATATAAATTGTATAAACTTTTTTTAATGCTTACGCTTACGGTATATAGTATACTATTTCAGATTATCAATGACCAAATTAGTTCTGTTATTGACCCTAAAACTATCAGTTGACTCAAAAGATCTAAAAATATGTATGTAGTACCTTAAACACTTTCATATTTCTAGAACCTTCACTGAAAATGACAAATACAGAAAGTTACCACAACTGGGCCAGATTGATATCGATAGTGAACATAGTTTCTCATTAAAACACTTTAATGGCACCTGCTCCCAAGTCACGTTCTCTCATTCTCACCGTTATCCTGAGAAATTTCAAAGAATATTCTTTTAACAGCATCTTCCATAAAACAGCTTTGCTTGGGCTTTGGTTTTGTTCCAAACTTGCCAAGTGCTTCTATTGCAAGAGAGTATATACTTAAGATAAGTCTACTTTAAAGATGTGATACTAAAACTTATTCGAACTTTATAACATGTATTTCGGGCGAAATGTGTTTTGTACAAAGCAGCGAGCTCTTCTAGCTAGCACAGCAATATCTTTTTAACATTTTTTTCGGAGTTACGTTTCCACCCACAATGAAACAACACCGACTTCATAAAATGTCGAACAAAAGTCCAATTTTTTCTGTTTACCAAGCCCGCGATCGCGCGTTTGCTCAGTCACACAATCTCCCTCCTTTTTTCTCTGACTTTATGACCACTCTTGTGCGGAACATAATTTATTTTTAATCTCATCGCTCGTGTTTCAACTCACGTAAGGCGGCGAACATAAAAGTTCACCGCGTCGGAATTGGAAACTGCTGCCGACCTGCCATCTTCGGCGCGTCTATGTGATACTATGTAAGTAATTAATGACACTTTCAAAATGCTGTCCAATAATTCAGTTTTAAAAAATTGCAAGTGGAAGTGCCAGCGCGTGTACTTCCTTTATGATTTTTAGACAATGCCGGTCTAGTGCGGGTCGGACTTGGTCTGATGGTCGCGCCCTGAGTGTTCCGAGCGCTACGATGAAACAATTTAATTGAAAGCCAGTTTTGCATTCATAAAAAGTTACAAATAGACCACAAGCAACATAATTATACAAAGTACAATTTACGACACATTAAGTCACGTCTAGAAGTATGTATTTTAACCGACATCAAAAAATAAATATAATTATATGTTTCATTACATAAATTGTATTAAAATTTATAATAAACACTGTACCGTATACTTATCTTCTATATATATAAAAGGAAGTCGTGTTAGTTACACCACTTATAACTCGAGATCGGCAGGTCAGATTTGGCTGAAAATTGGTAGGAGGTAGCTTAGAGCCAGGAGAACATGATAGAATATAGGATACTTTTTATCCCGTTCCAGAGCGTTCCCGTGGGACTTGACATGAAACGTCAGTCACTATTCACGCGTGCGTTCAGAAATTAATTTTTTGTAAAATGTCTCAAAGTTTCAGACATTAATTTGTGTAAATTATTTATTTGATTTTTAATATCCAAATTTTTAATAAGCGCAAATAAATCATTACTGCAAAGTACCAAGAAATTGTGTAAAGAAAAAGACTATAAGTATGTATGGGTAAAAAATTGCTCGATATTGGCTCGTTGTTCTGATACGTCCCCAGTAATATCCATAACTTCAATTGCAGATTTGAGTAAAATAAAGTGATGTTTTTGTTATATGTACTGTCGTTGTCAGAACGTTTATTTTACAGATGTAGGTTATTCTAATGTAAACTTTACTGAGATATCCGAGGGCATTTTTGTTTTTGATTATATTTTAATTAATTTTTATTCTTACAGGTTAATAATTAGGGAGTCTGTATTACACCCAATATCAATTTCCATCCAACAGTTTACTGTTTTTCTAGTTAGTGTTCCATTGATTCCAGATAGTGTTGAAGTGCTTATGAATGTACAATTGTATAATATGCTCTATTGTAAAATTAATTCTAATGGCGCAGGTTAAGGATCTCTCCGTGTACTATCAGAATGTGCGTGGATTGCGGTCTAAGACTAACATATTTTTTCGTAATCTCATGCAGGTGGACTATGACATCATTTGCCTGACTGAGACCTGGCTGTTACCCGGTATCTATGATTCTGAGTTATTTGATAGCCGGTATAGCGTGTATAGATCTGACCGTAACTATGAATCTCGTGGAGACCGTCTCGGTGGCGGTGTTCTAATTGCTGTGCGTCGTGAACTCCCGGTTAGGTCATACAATATTATATCTATGCCAAATGCAGCTGCGGAGGCAGTCGTTGTTACACTTGATAGTAAAATCCGATCTGGGTCTAGACTGTTGCGGATTTATAATGCTTACCTTCCTCATTGCAATTCCCATGCAGAATGTCTTAATAACTTTTTTGAAGTTATTACTGATACTTATGTACAGAATCCGGACGACCTATATGCTGTTGTAGGTGACTTTAATGTTTCCTCTGCTCAGTGGATAACGTGTGGCCAGAGAATAAGTCTTGCGGATCCCAGCCCTAGTGACGACTTGGCACATGCCCTAAGTTGTTTTTTGCAATTTACTGATTTTAATCAGTACAACAACATTTCTAATGTAAATAATAGATTTCTTGACCTGATTATTAGTAATAATGAATGCATTGTCAGTCGTAGTGTTGGGCCTCTAGTCGCGGAGGACGCTCACCATCCCGCACTAAGTGTTGTCGTGCGTGCTTCATTCCCGCGTTCGTTGAAGTCACCTAACAGGGTAGTACGTTTATTTCGTAAGGCTGACTATAATGCCATTAATGTGGCATTATCTGACGTAGACTGGTTCAGACTTTGTAACCATAGCGACATAAATCTAGCAGTAGCAGAATTTTATAAGATTGTGAATGAGGTGATTAGTGTTCATGTCCCGGTCATAACTATAAATAATAACACACGTTATCCACCCTGGTATTCAAAGAGTCTAATAAAAGTTATTAAAGAAAAAAAGAAATATCATAGTAAATGGAAGACCTATGGTGGATTGCGTGATTATGATACTTTCATTCTACTTCGTGAGCGTCAGAAGCGGGTACAACGCGATTGTTACGAATCTTACATCCGAAATGCCGAAGATAAAATAAGATATAACAGTAAACATTTTTGGGCATTCGTAAAGTCAAAGAGATCTGTATCGGATCTGCCAGATACAATGTTTTTAGGTGACACTGTCTCAAACAATGGTATTAAGATTTGTGATCTCTTTAACAGTTTTTTTCACTCTGTGTTTGAACCTGATATGGTTGCGCGTTCACGCAATGCTAATTGTAGCAATTTGGTTTCGATTGATTCGATTGTATTATCTGTCGATTGTATTAATAAGTATCTGGGACAATTAGACATCAATAAGGGTTCAGGGCCGGATGGAATACCTCCCATTTTTCTGAGGATGTGTTGTGACTCTATTGCGCTACCTCTATATCTGTTGTTCCAAATGTCGCTAAGGTTAGGTATTATGCCCCGGGGTTTGGAAGTTGAGCCACGTTATTCCAATTTTTTAAATCTGGAGATAGGCACGACGTGCAAAACTATAGACCAATATCTAAACTAAGCACGATACCAAAGCTTTTTGAGAAGATCGTTTTTGATAACATCTTCCCCATTCTTAGACCCGTTATCATGGATGAGCAGCATGGTTTCATTAGCAGAAGGTCAACTGAAACAAATCTATGCGAATTTATTCAACGCGTAGTACTGTCGATGGATCGTGGTTCTCAGGTGGATGTCGTGTATACAGACTACTCTAAAGCATTTGATAAAATTTCACATTCTTTACTAGTCCACAAATTGGGAGAAGTCAGTATACACGGTGATCTACTTCGATGGCTGAGTCGTACCTTAGAGAGAAGTCAGGCTGTAACTGTCAAAGGGTTTCTCATCTTCATTTGTTCCTGTAACATCAGGTGTACCCCAGGGTTCCCACCTTGGACCTCTATTATTTAATTTTATTTATAAATGATATCATTACCGTATTCAACAATAGCAATGTCTTACTGTATGCCGATGACATGAAGATTTTTAGGACAATTGAATCTCCTAATGACTGTCTCTTATTGCAGAGTGATCTCAATAGACTATCTGACTATTGCAAAGACAATTTTTACATTTAAATATTAAAAAATGCAATATTATTTCTTATACTAGGAAAACTAAAGTAGTCTCATCTAATTACCACATTAATAATGAACATTTGAAGCGTGTTGTCCTTGTTAGGGACTTGGGTATTTACCTCGATACTAAACTTACTTTTAATTTCCATATAACCCATGTAACTAGTAAGGCATATCGAATGTTGGGATTCATTTTAAGAACAGCTAAAGATTTTAGACTGTCTAGCACTTTAATACTTATATAATTCTCTAGTAAAACCAATATTGGAATATGCATCAGTAGTTTGGAATCCTCGCTACGCAATATACATAAATATCATAGAAAAGAATCAACCAAAAATTTTTAAAACACTTGCGTAGAGGGAAGGGTATTTCTTCTACAACAGTTGGGAAACAACGTGTTGACAATGGAACAACGACGGATGGAAAGAGATCAAATGTTTTTGTATAAAATTTTAAATAATAACATTGACTCACCTTTTCTTCTGAAATCAATAAATATTAAGTGCCCTCGGTTAAACTCTCGAAATCGTGATCTGTTTTATATTCCGTTGTGTAGAACAAATTATGCACAGAATACATTTCTGCACAGATCATGTAAAGAATACAATTCTAAATTTAGTGATATAGATATGTTCAATTACTCTATAGGTTTATATAAAAAGGAATTAAGACTTGCCCTATCAAATAGCTTAGCATAACTTAGTTAAGTTGTTACTTTAAACATTTTTATTTTTGTTATTGTTATTAGTGTTAAAATTATCTAGATCAAATTATTTGCCGATTTGGTGTGCTCAGGTTATGTACTATTTAACGGTGTGGAAACTTTACTGATTTATGTGCAATTTATGTATTTTCTATCTTTATGTGCTTAGTGTAATTGTATGTTTCCCAAAAATAAATAAATAAATAAATAAATAAATCCGAAAATAATACCTCAGATTATTGGTGTTACCTATTAAGGGTGTTGAATCGACAAAATTCTTCTATATTATTCAGATTATTGTCTATTTCAGAGATTTTCATTTAGAGAAAATAGTGACATCTATATAATTGACATGTTCGTTTATTGACAAAAATTTCGATATCTATAGTGACCAAAGAAGCTTGGTTGTCAAAAATTTTCAATCATCATGTGTTTAGTTCAGAAGAAAAGACGAGCTGATCGCACGACAATAAATACGGTTCACCTGTACCTGTACCACCTGCATCAAACGGAGAAGATAGATATTAAATCTCTACACAAGAAATTTTTGCAAATACATATATTTTATGGGCAATTCAGCATAAGTGGCAATTGAGATCAGCCAAGTGCGCAGGATATAATATTATAGTGCACAAGTGTACGCGCAAACACAAGTGCACTCTCTGTTCCCTTTGTGAGACGGCAATCCGACATGACCGGTGAGAGATCAGGTGTCAGATCAGGACCACCGCTTAACGTGCTTTCCGAGACACGAGCGTGCTACCGCCAACTTCCTGACTGTCTCGAGTCATTTCTTTACAGAAAAACTCACATAAATTTTGCCCGACCCCGGATCCAAACCGGGGACCTCTCGATCCTAACGCAGCGCTTGATATCAATATACCACCGAAGCAGTTAAAATTCAGCATAAGAATCAGTATTGATCAGCGTTGTGCACAACAATTTGGTGAAGATATACACATCCTGTCCTTATCTGTTCGTGTTAATTCTTTGTACTCCTTTTGTCTGTCATTATGTGTGTGTTTTTGCTTGAGTTTTGTGTTTTGTATTGATATAATTTGTTGTATACCTATTTGTTTATGTGGTCAATAAACGATTTCTATTCTATATATTATGGAACAACTTCACATTTTTCCATCGACACAATAGGGTAGTTTCCAAAGTCAAACTTTACATGCGATTTCACAATTCATAGTAAGATATAGGTAAATTAATAATTCTTCAAAAATGCTATGCCATCGTATAAAATACAAAATTAGTAGTAACTTTCACTATGAAAATATATTCGTAAACGCAACATCTGATATAGCTACTGAACAAAGTTCTTACGATATGCATATCGTATTTATTTATACACGTTGTGACGTCATAGTGTGCTGCGACATTTGTATGAAGCGATTTGAGCTCGCCCAAATGATGTGCTATTGAAACATTACTATCTCGGGGAGTTTTCCAAATATCAAACTATTCTTTTAACAGTATACCTTCCTCATCCAGCTATATCAAAAAAAGCCTATTGTAATATTGGGTAGAAAAGTTACCAAAAATCGATATCAAGCATTAATAAAATTATTGTTAGCGCAGTTGAATTGCCACAGATTACCTACTAAATAAGCTATGCGAAGTATTTGCCATTATCCTTATTTACCTCGAAAGTAGGCAAAAAACTATCTCGAATAAATTTTGTTGGGCTAAATGATGTCATTTGGTATTTGGGGAGGCCTATGTCCAGCAGTGGATAGGAATGGGCTGATGATGATGATGAAATGATGTCATTTGAAAGCAATTATTGTATTGCTGGACATGAGTAAAAAATATGAGATTAGTAAAGTTCTTCTCAGTTATGACGAGACCAGGGAAGTAAGGATTAAATTTAATATGGAGGATATTATAGATTCCAGTTCAAATTTAAAAGCTACTTACTCATACCTAAGATGGGACAACTTTCAGCTTTAAAGCATATATACGTATAATTGATCCTTATTTGAAATCGGTTAACAAAATAAAGTAGTGCATCAAAGCTACGTTAAGGCGGTACGAAGTTCGCCGGGTCAGCTAGTATTAATGTAATATTCAGCTAATTATAGCAATATTTTTGTCACGTAGACGCGACAAAAAGGCGGCCTTATTAGCTAATTCTACTTTCCGTATATAATTTTATTACCCTGTTGCTTCATTGTTATTCTGCACGCTATTTATATAAATGTTTTTGTTTACAGGTAACTTTAGAACAACGAAATGGAGGTTCCTACTTGCCCCTTCGCCTGGGGCGGAGTACTTTCCACGAGTTGCCTAACTTCGGAAAACTTGGCATTGAGTTATAGATTCCCAACTGCCTTCCAAATACTTATTTGTTTTGTTCACTTTGTCCGTAAACAAAGATATCCTTTTTGATCTTTTACGGTCACGCTAGTCTGGTTTTTAAATGCATGGGGTCGTAATCGTGATACATAGTCCGCTTTACTTTACCTTAGTTTATCTTAAAATAGCTTGGCTTACAGGAACGACTTATTGTAATGAACAAAGGGCTTCAGGGACTTTGCCCAGTAGTGTGACAATAATAGCCTTGTCCGCACCTTATAAACTTTTTTATCCCTACGGTCTTAGAAAATTCTCACAACATTGTCTAGTCTATCAAGTACTTGGAAATACAAGTAAGTATACTTATAAATCTACTCTAGCAATTAACTTAGGTAATAATAATAATAATAATAAATAAATATCTGGGACATTTCCACACATGGTAACCTGACCCCAAACTAAGCAGAGCTTGTACTATGGGCGTCAGAGACTGATATACATATATATTATATTTTTAAATACATACTTAAATACATAATCACACCCAGACACGGAACAAACACCGATGTTCATCACACAAATATTTGTCCCGAGTGGGAATCGAACCCACGACTCTTGGAACCGCCAGCCGGGGTCACTAACCACTGTTCCACCGAGCCAGATAAGAGCTTATACATATTAGAATTTATATTTGATACATTAGCTAACTACTTAATAATAATCTTGATTTCAAGAATCAGCAAGTACTTTTCCAGAATTGACTCATAATTCTAATATGGCATAGCTATAATACAGCTCCATCTACGAATCCTTCTTACTTTTCCCTAATAATGTCTACCAAGGATACTTATAAGGGATAAAAATGTACCCTGTCATGAAGGAAAACAACGCAATAATATTGTGAGCGCTTAAGAATACCTACGACATAGTTGATCTTACCTGCACTCGAGTCGAAAATTCAAGGGGAGTGTTACGCAATTCATGCAATGTACTCAGGGCAAGTAGGTCAAGTTTTTGTATAGGGGCCCTCCATACGTGCGTGATCCACTATCTAAGGTCTCGAGATACGAGCTCCGATAGCGTCCTGCCATAAAAAGGGCCTATCTAGGACACGGGACGGCCCCCACGTTCCGTCACCTCCGCCTCGTTTTATAGACGTATGTCCCCCAAACTGCAATAGGGTAGTTGCCTATTTTTTTATTTTGATGTAGATGGATGGACCACACAACATTAAAAAAATGCTTAAAGAATTATTGTCATAACTTTAAAACTCGCCGAGATATTACTGTTTCAATAGCACATCATTTAGGCAAGCTCAAAACGCTCCATACAAAAAGTGACTGAATCGTGACGTCACGCTTCAGTTATTTGTATGCAACGCGCCAGAAATTTGTTCGGCAAGTATACTAAATATTGCGTTTATGAAAATGGTCTCAAAGCAAAAGTTGTTATTAATTATGTAATTTGAAATATGGTATTGTTTATTTTAATCAAATTTTAATATTTTATAATGGACTCGCCCACCCAACTTAAAATTTATTATTATTGCCTCATTTTGTCAGAAATTTTAATTTCAATTTGACTTATGTTATTAATCTGCCTATATCTTACTATTAATTGTGAAATCACATGTAAAATTTGACTTAGGAAACTACCCAATTTATGTCTTTCTCGCTTGGCCGCTCTTAAATTAATTACCTAATGCTAATTTTATTGCGTCCGTAATTCGATCCCATTCCGCCGAAACTCAATCAACGGAGATTACGCCGTGTATGCGCTAGACTTAATTTGGCGCTCATGATTTTTCATTAAATTTAATGGAACCTAATCTTTATTAGATTGTGACTAAGTTGTTTAATGTTCGGATCAGAATATACATACAATATTATCCTGTTTTCTTTTAAATGGAAATTAATTGACATTGATTCGATTCGGTTTGATAATTGGCGTATTAATAATATGGTAATATAATTTTTAAATCATAAGAATTGAAAACATTTTTAAAAAACCATTAATATCAAAGTATGTAGGTAAATAAATATCACATAAAGAATTATTTCCAAATTTAAGAAGCGTAACTGTTTAGGTATCTCATCTACCTAAAATATCTAAAAATTCACGTCGCCGGAAGGTGAAAAAGATTGCGGAAGCGTGTCTCCACGGCTTCGGATATTGATTGATACCTTGGCTACTTCGATATTTTGCTGGTGCCTGCTAGGCCAGCCAATGTCGCAAACAGTATTTACAAAAAAATATATATTGCACTACTTTATTCTTCTGTTGCAGAGATACTTACTGGCTATTTTTGCGAGCGCTGAATACTAAATCCAAGCTTACCATGACAAATAAACAGTTTTGAGTACAAAAAGACCAATGAATATTGAAGCCACACGCAAAAAAGTATGAATAATGCTAGAACCACGAGTATCAAACTCGGAAATTTTCAATTGCTATATTGATAAGCACTGTATTATACAGAACTGGAAGACTTCTAGAGCACACCATAACAGGGTTGTATAATTTTATCACACGTCTGGGCTAAAACTGAGCGAATGTTACTCAGCTTTTCATCATGGAGTATGCACGTAACTGCCATAACCACCCGCCTATAGCCCGCTTCAATCACCGTTGTGCTTTTTTCTTTAGCCTAGGCTATACTATTGGGATAGGTCGATCGTGAAAACGCGTAACTGCTTCGCTCCATCCCAATGAACTTTCAGCTTTGAAGGCACTTTATACGCTATTATGAGAGCCTTTTTCCAACAATAAGAGATTTAAACGTTGTTAAGTACGTTACTTTCTTGCTTAATGCAGCAGTAAACTTCTGAATATGAATAGCGTTGTACGGGATGTGAACGTTTAAAGGCGGCAGATGAAAAACGTAAAAGTTTATGAACCTTATTAGCGAGAGATTTTCTCGAAACTTTTTCTTCTAAACATCGCTCCGCTTGTAACATTTAATATAAACGACCCGGAATCTTCCAAAGTAAGCAATCAACGTTATGGTGTTTTTTTTTTTCATGTAATTGACAAATCCCAATGATTTACTTGTGAAAGAACCGAAAAAGGATTTAGGTATACTTAAATCCCGGAGCACGTAAACTCATAAACGTAAAAGAAAGCTTGCCAAAATTGTATCCTTAGAGATTTTCAACCTATTATCGCAATACCTGAGTTTATTAGGTTTCGGAGTAAACATGTTTGGGTAGGGCTTATTGAGGTGACATAGAAGAATTCAACATAATCAATACAAGTGAACAAAATTATATACATATGTTGATCTTCCATATCAGTGTGAAAATTATTTGTAATTAATATCTACCCTATCTATCAGAATCTAAATGTAGGCTTCCGTCAACAATACCAAAAAATATAATATGGTGAAAAAACATTTATTTTACCAAAACAAAAACAAATACGTTTATAATTTAAAAAAATACTTGGTAGTCAGATCAATGTGTAATTTTAAGCTTAGTATAAAACCAACACGTGTACCCAATGTTAAAACGTTTGACAAGCCAACCACCATCATCCCCCTGCCCTTATGCTTATTAAACCTTGGCGCAATGTAATTTTTAGGTTCCGTACCTCAAAAGGAAAAAACGGAACCCTTATAGGATCACTTTGTTGTCCGTCTGTGTTTTCCTAGCTGACCACAATGATGGCTTGGAGAAGCCTTGTCATCATCACCGGACTTGCGGGAGCGGTTGGCTCTACTACCCCTTGAGGTTTTTCTGCCGTCATTAAATCAGCTAACTTGACATTCATATTTTTTTACCGACTATTGATGTTTCGATATCCTATTCCCTTTCATGCTTTGAATGAATACTAAATTCTGTTCGCGTCACGTGGCGTTCTTTGTCCATACCAGTCCAATTTGTTTCCTTGCAAATATTGCGTCAGTATGTCAATTTAAAACCTCTTTGGTCCATTGGTTCTTTATGTGTACATCAACTTTGGTATTCTATTTTAAATTTCCCATTGCGACATCCGTCTTCTCAAAGGCTCATCTATCGTCATTTTAAAGTATTGAACATTACACAAGATAGACTTGTATCGAATATAAATAAAAAATAAATATTACACAACATTACATACATTGATTTGATCCCGTAGTAAGTAGCTTAAGCACTTGTGTACACAAATATACTTAAATATACTTAATACACACACACCCAGACACGGAACAAATACCGATGTTCGTCACACAATATTTGTCCCGAGTGGGAATCGAAACCACGACTCTTGAACCGTAGGTAGTGAACCTGGTCACTAACCACTGTTCCACCGAGCCTGTCGATTAAATACGGTAGGTTCACATAGATTCCGAGTTTCCATAAATAAGGGTTGTAGTGAGTAGTCGGGCAGGTGGCCTGTGGGCGGACACAGCACGTAGCTTGTACCAAATTATCTGCCCCGCGAGAGGGCGCCTCGGGCGACTCAAGGAAAAATAAAAAGAAAATAACTCGCGCCTACCTAAGCCGGCACCAGAGCTTTTACATTAACACGAAAAGACTGCAAGTAAAATGTTTATTTTAAATAAAATGTTTGCTCAGGTACAGCGCCTCAACCCCGCCTGTCGCCCGCGCAGATGCGACTCCGAGGTAATTTACTTAGCGAACTTTTTTCAAAGCGCTTTTAATTATTTCGGACAACCAACAATATGGCGTTCCAAGAGCTCCAATATTGAAACCGCAACAGTTATTACGAAACGGATACGCGCCGTGTTGTCGGTTACAGGTCTCGGCGTCCCGCTCTCCTATTATAGTTCGGAGCGAGACAGCACGAAGGCTAATCGAATGGAACGGCAAAGCCGAGTGGTTCTGAATAGGCGGGTGGAAAGTAAGCGGTTATTAACTGGTACAACTTCCGTTCGTTGTGTACACATTTTCCGGTGTAACCGTTGTAAGGACACGCATTGGTAGGAGAAGCGTGTTCGGGCCGTAACTCGGGCGCGCGACCGCACGATATTAAAACTATAAAGTGCCCGCCGCGAGCTGAAGCCCGCAGAGCCGACACAAACGGACCTTTGTTTCACCCGACTTAGAGGAACGTCCGCTCGGGCTACAACGATTTCGTATCTGTGTACTGGGTGCTACGAATAAATGGTGAGATGTTCCATCCACACTAGATCACTCACCTTCGTCCCCTTAATTCCCATAAAATTATCGTTATCATAATTACTACGAGTCCTTAGACCCCCGTATTAGAATTATGTCTAATAAGCAGGACAAATTAGAAAAAGCGTAGTTAAATTGTTATCGGTACCGCTACCTTCCACCTAGCAACTGGCTTATTTTTTTAGTATAAGATTTGACAAAAAAAAATCGCTCTTTGAAATCTTCCTTGATTAAAGTCATAAACCATTAAAAATTAACATAAATTTCAATTTCAGTCTAAACGCTATCTTAATTACTAATTTCAAATCTCTAAACATACAACTCCATCCTAGTAAGATTACAATCATGTCAACTGTCTAGTCTAAACTGGGTACGTACATTCGCGCTCAAAAGTCACCGTTCACAACTCCTCTGACAATAAAGATCAGTGGATAGGCGGACGTACAGTTGTATGCGCGATGTTTACATAACAACTTCCATCTGAGTGTGAGTACATCAGGCGATAGGCCAGCTATCGCGCTGGAGTCATAAATCTCACTGGGCCGTCGCATACACTCCCTGTATATCAAACCGTCGCGTCGCTACGACACAGGAACTCAGTTGATACCCCGAAAACTATGCCTGTTCTACTTTTAACACGAGCAGTAAATTATGAGCACGACTGTATGGATGGCATCACTATGAGTCCACTACGATTGCAAGTATTAAATACTGGAACTATCGAGATTACTACAACAGTAAAGTCGCATCAACTATTTCCACAGGGCTTTTTAGTACAATTCGATCTAACTTTGTTTTAAGCTCATTTTCAACGTTCTACTGTGGGTACAGACCCACAGTACATGACATGTGGCCACTCACAATGTATCGTTTTCCTACATTTTTGACTTCTTAATATCTGTAGATTTTTCAGGCTTAGTCTATATTTTACTAACTTTCCCGCGTCTCCGTCCACGTCAAGACGTTACTCGCGTAAGGACTATTTAAAGAAAGTCACTTAATAAGTCATTGTCCTTCCTCGGTTTCTAGACTATCAGTGTACCAAATCTCTTTTAAATCAGTTCATTAGTTTTAGCATGAAAACTCGACCAACAGAGCAACTTTAGTAATGAAATCAAGATTTTTATCACGGACACAAAATATACTTATTCCAAATAGGAGTATTATTACAAATCATTTATGTACACCCTATACCGCAAACACGTAATTGTAATCCAAAGCAATCGAAAGGAAGGAAATCCCATTCAATTTCTAACCAGATTGAACGGAAAGACCTACTTATAGGACAATGATAGTTGGAGAGGCTTTCGTGCCGTTTGGAAGCCATCCGGTTACGCAATCCCATTATATTCCTTTTTGACCTTTTCTTTTTTTTCATAAAACTCAAATGAGCGTCACAAACATCTGCCTCTGTCGCTCTAATGAAAAAGGCTAATATACAGAAGTATAGGTAACTACGTATTCAAATGGAAGATGGAAAAGGATATGCGTGTTTATGACTCTCCCTTGGGACCCGGCGGTAGAGTTCTCACGGTAAGTACGCGGCGCAAGAAGGGGTGAACATAAAATGACTAAGTTATAGCTCTCAGAAGACATACACAGTCGTAAAAGTCTGAAACGGAGCTTCTCATATGAAAATAATCAAGTTGGAATCGATATACGTTCGGCTCGACCGCTGACGTGTTGTCGGCAGCCACTGACATCATCGACGGCTGCCTGGAAATAAACCGACATACACGTTGCTGCGTTTTTTAATTCTTTTTATTTTCGCTAAAAAAATCTTTGTTTTTCATATTCGAACGAATGTGCCAATTATTCAATTAAAGAAATATCTTCGACACATTTAAATATGACACGAAAAACAAGAGGTCATCCTAAATACATATACATATTGCATTATTTTAATTCAAAATATTTCAAGTCATCTTATCTTAGTAGTCATAATGCAACACATAGAATAGGCCCAGCACTGGATTGGGACTAATGCATGCATAATGGACTTAAAATCGGTCATTTGTAAACTGTAACAACAATCAGAATAGCTAAGAAAGGACTTTACTATGCATACCTACCTACCTACCTAGCGACAAATCCCAAAGCTAATTAAAAGTAAGTAGGTAAGCACTCCTTTCAGCGCATTCCAGTAGAACAAACCAAAGTGACAATAACAAATTGAACATTGAAAACTTAACGGTTAGCAGCCGAATATTTCTTAAATCGCAATAATTTCCTTCATCGCTGTGCCATTGTTTCCGAACCAACAGAACTTTGCGGCAAGTTCTTTGAATTACCAAAAACAATAAAGTTATTCATTATTAAGCTCCGTCAATGCAAAAATAAGACTCCACTGAGCTTCCAAAAAGAACATAATCAAATCTTTTAAATATAAAATTTTAAAGCAGTTATTATTTAAATATAATTCTATTACATATCACTTTTGGATTTTGGTCGAACTTTCGCCATTATTGAGTTTAACTAAATAATTTTGAAAATGACTTATTCTATGAGTTGGTTATGATACGACTTATGATACGTTTTATATGTATTTATATTACAGACATGAATTTCCCTAAAAATTGACATTCCCGAAATGATTGCCTTTTATAAAAGGTAGGTGGTATGATTATGGCATACTCATAAAAAAGTTAATACATATTTACCAATTTTTCTATCATAAGGAAGTAATCAATGAGGTCTTACTAAGTAGCAGAACTAAACTTCAATCATAGACAATTAATGAGATATCTTTATTTGCGAATGGACCAATTTTGCTTTCTCTGTTGATGATAATTAATTTTCCGCATCAAGGTGAAATAGGGCCGAAATAAGTTATGATTTGACCGTTTTCTTTTCTGCGAGAAAGATCGCTGGATCGTGAAAAAAATTAAGTCCATTAATTTCTTTTTGTCTCTGTCTCACAAATCGTTTTTGTTGCTTTGCTAGAATATTTTAGCCTTAATGACAAGGTGAAGAAAAATGCCATCATCATTACAGTTCTCCGAGTGAAATAGGAGTACGCCAACAATATTATTTTGAATCGTCATAATCAACTTCTAAGTAATGCTGGATGCACATGTAAACATTGTATTACAAACGCGCATTTTTGTTGAATCTGTGTGAATAAGAGGGTTATATATTACCCTGTACTATCTGTGACTTCGTCCTCACGAAGAATCTAATTTACGATAAAAGCTAGTTGTGTAATGTTATAACATTTTTTCACAAACTGAATATGCCCTTATAATTTTGTTGTTCACTATCTCACGTGTGAATTCATAAATAATTTCCAGATTGTATCTGACAATTTTTATATTGTAGTTATTTGACTATAGATCTTGGCTTAGAGTATTTAGAGTAGTTGGTTCGATTTCCAATGCCGGTACAATCATTCATGTTTCATCACATGAATGTTTGTTTGTATTTGTGTTTGTTCCGTGGCTCTGACACCAATGATCTTGCTTTGCATGGTTTGGGATCAGATGTCCGTGTGTGGAGTTGTCCCAAATATTTATGTATTTATTTAAATAAAAGCAAAGTTAATAACTAAACTATCATTATTAAGTCATTCAATTTTTTTTCGAAACCTAAATTGGCCATTCTCTTTTAAGTGGGGTAGAGGTTCAAAAAAACTGCGGAAGATCGAAATAGTCTGAGTGAAATACGGGCGAGTCGAAACAGCTCCGTTATCGTTTGGTTTCTTTCATGTCGGACGGCAATGTGTTGAATGTCGTTGACCGAGAAGCAAGCCGACTCGTAATGCCCTCAAATACCTAACCTTGCCAAACCGAATAAATACTGGGAAGGTTCTCGCGAGTCTAATCGCAGCTTAGGACTTCATCGAGTATACAAGTGGTTTTGTTTGCTTTAAACATTAAGACATTAACGTCATTATTGGATTGAATATTCCATGGTAGTCTCAAAAACATTTGCACACACAATTTTTTCATCTTTAACTGTGGACAGATGTGAAAAAAGGATATTAGTGTTATCAAAATTGATCCTTTCCATTTACTAATGTTGAGAAGCCTACCACATCTGCAATATCTACAATAGTTCACAAATAAAAGCGTTGTGGGGAAAATACACGTCCCTGAGAAAACAATCTGCGGGAACTAGGTGACGGTGCATCAAGCATTTCTCATTAAAAACAAAAAGCCTTCTTACATTCATTCAAAAGCCCTCATATTAACGTGTTCATGTCAATGGGCGGATAAACTGTAACAGTATACAAACATTTGCCCGGCGCGATACAAATGCTCTGCCATTGCTGGTATGGTATTTGATTGACGTACTGAAAATCACTTCCAACACGAGGACCTGTGCAACATCGACGTGGCTCGAGTATAACACAAAGCCTGTCGAACCCACTCTCTTTGTTCCACAAACTGGTAATGCCATATGAATTCGATACTATGTGGAGCAAGAACCGATTTAAAACAGCCTTAGGTAATAGGTTTGGTTCAAAATTTCTACATATTCTGTTTACACAAGTTTTGCAAAAATACTAAATAATTACCCGAATGAACAAAACCAGTACTCAATTTTCAATTACAATAAAAGGCTTTAAGTAGTATGCATATATTTTTTATTTCATTAGTCCCCAATTTAAAGGTGCCTAGTAATGATACCTACATAAGACAGCTGATAGTCATTGCTAAGTCCAATACAATTGAACATAAATCCTAACAATACTAAACTGTATGATAATAGAGATAATTGGGTAGTTTCCTAAGTCAAATTTTACATGTGATTTCACAATCAATAGTAAGATATAGGCAGATTAACAACATAAGTCAAATTGAAATTAAAATTTCTGACAAAATGAGGCAATAATAGACATTTGAAGTTGGGTGGGCGAGTCCATTATAAAATATCAAGAGTGATTAAAATAAACAATACCATATTTTAAATTACATAATTAATAACAACTTTTGCTTTGAGACCATTTTCATAAACGCAATATTTAGTATACTTGCCGAACAAATTTCTGGCGCGTTGCATACAAATAACTGAATCGTGACGTCACGATTCAGTCACTTTTTGTATGGAGCGTTTTGAGCTTGCCTTAATGATGTGCTATTGAAACAATAATATCTCGGCGAGTTTTAAAGTTATGACAATAATTCTTTTAGTATTTTTTAATGTTGTGTGGTCCGTCCATCTACATCAAAATAAAAAAATAGGCAGCAACCCTATTATGTCTATAATTTGATTGATTTAAGCATCATTAAGTACAGGTGTACTTAATGGCCCGTCAATCCAATCTACTTAATCTATCAAGAAGATACCTCCTCACATAAAACTTGTCTTAGCCCTAAAAGGAATTATATTACTTACATTTAAACTTCAATAAAGCGTTTATAAGTTAATACATTTTGCGTTACCTTTGAATAGGTATCTTAGATATTCTGAATACACTTCGCTGTAGATACCCAATACCTACGCAGAGGAACTTCGAAATAAGCAGTGACTTTTGAATTCTAACGTGACTCGCTCCGCTCACTCCGAGAGCTGATAAAAGTTTAACAAGCACTTCTTTGGAAATAAAAAATAAGCAAAGCTAACTAATTGAGAATCCTTCGACAACTTTCGCATAATCGGAGACTTGCTGGAATGAAAACTCTGTCAAAGTGAATAATTATACGCACTTTATAAAATACAGAAAAGAATAAAAAAATTGTATAAGATAATATTTTTTTAACAAAAAGTTATTGGTACTTTTATATGTCATAACAAAAACAACATGTATATGTTGTTGTATGTGTACATTGCTTTTTAAATGTACTACAATATGTATACAGCTCACATTTCACACACCATTTTGATAAATATTTAAAAACACATCAAATGTGCGACCTCCTTTTCACTGTGACAGCCTAAAATAGGGTCGACATAATGAACTTTTTTAATATATCACAGAGCCCCGTCTCAGTAATAAATTAATAAATTCCCGAGGACGGAATGTTTATAAACGTCACGTAACCTCCTGAAATCCCTCCATTAGACGTTGTTTACTTAGTCAGTGCGCAAATCTTGAGAGGTCGACTCACGAAAATGCCCCATGAATATGCGATGACACAAACCGTACACAGTTTTTCCATTTAGAAACCATAATGAAAACTCACGCACGCGCCTTATTTGTTTTTCAATCAAACCCGATAGATATTCATATTGTTTATTTAAGGGATTGCCGATATTTTTGTATTACACGGCAGGAAGGTATCATGCAAACTACAGGTTATTTGCGTGTTCTAAAATCACACCTGTTGTTCACACAATAACTTACAACTAAACTATATCACAAGAATACAACAGTTTACAAAATCTTATCGAGCTCTATCGCTTATTTATCTAAGCAATGGGTAACGCAGTGAATTTTATATTTCAACAAATTTAGCGCCTATTTGATATAGTAATTTAATTCTGTATTTAAACTAATGGCCTATAACCTATGTAGTTAAAAAAGTAGATCATACTTATCCTAAACTTAGTATCTGCGAAGCCATGTTTTTTTAAAATTCAATGTAGAGTAAAATATCCTCTCACTTATGTACGACCAACATCTAAGTTTGTTATTAGCTCTGCTATAATATTGTGTGTGTTGACCGGTAAATTTATTTGTGGATCCCAAAAAAATATATCCCGGATTCAAGTGTTTACGGGCCGGCCTCATACACCGTGAAGACTGCTAGTTTCCCTAATGCCACTTGGAGCATTTCCTATAGGAGCTCAAGAGTAATCGGACAGCTTAGTTAGAGGTCAAGAGAGTCCGGTGCTTGAACAAACAAGCCCGCAGACCAGATATCCGCCACAATACCGCAATGGGTACAGCTTCGCTATGAATACCTTGATTAAGTTTTACTTTATGGGTATTATATTAATCTAAAAAATGTAAGCTATTTTTAAAACGGTGAAATGTAAGATGAACAACAGCTGAGGTCTGGTGAAGAGGGCTGTGATTAGTTTGTCAATTCAACCTAAAACTATTCTGACTTAAACTTAAACTGAAGTTAAGCCAATCATATCATTAAAAGTGTTCATTTTCCGTAAAATCAATCGCCTTGGAAATAATGAAGTCAAATTTTCTATTTCGCACTGGAAACAACTTCATCCTTCATTCAGCAGTTTATCCCTGAAAAAGAACACGATTTGTACTCATAAATAAATAATGCTCTTGTGTAGTGGAGCAGCAAATGAGATTTGGAACCAAGAGAAAACAACTTGAATAAAAAATTTAACTAAGCTGTAATAGGGCCGATTTCATTATGAGTCACAATTTGTGAAAAGAAGTCAGGGAAAAAAGAATCCGATTTTGCAATTGGAGTGAAATTAAAAGCTGTTACTTATTCATAAGCCCAATATGACTTGCATCAAGCTCTTAAAAGGATAAATATTAAATAAGATAACGCTTCTTTTCTTTATACCAGAATTTAACCAACCTTTTAAGAAATACATGATTTCACGGAATTTCTTAATTACATTTTTATCAACAAATAATATTGTGGCAAAGCCGTTCAATTCACATAACAAAGTAAATAACAGTGATGTATCCATGATTTAGATTTCTTAGTGAGTTGAAGTATTTTAGATGACAGTAATATTTAATTACTTATATTTTTGGATGTTTTAGGGCTTCGTACCTATAATATAACGTTCATTCTACAATGATGTGAATGTGCATGTAATTTAAAAAAAATATAATATTTTTCAAAAAAAAACAACAAGGCAAGCAACCAATTTCCACTTACACATTTTGTTTAACTACACAATCCGCCGAGGCGCGCGGGCGGCAGCACTCGTAAAGGAAGCGTGATTTGTATTTGCCGTCGCCAGTTTTTCCGTCGGCCGGAAGCATCGCGCCGACACTCCGTCGAACTAACGAACCATTCGCACGCCGACCATCCAACCGAAATATTTATCCCAATCATTTGTTTTATCTCATCCGGTGTTTAATTTAAACACACGGCGGGACGTACAAACGAGTGTTTATGTATTTTTTACGGCCAGCATCATCGGGCTGAATGAACGATACAATCACAACTTAAAGCTTGACAAACGTGCAGTGTTAACAGTTTCATGAGATTGGAATTTGAATGCTCAAATAAATTTATTTAAGTACCCAAATTATTGAGATGAAGAAGGATTATGCTTTTATTGGGATTGCAAAATTTTTAATATAAATTCCTTGAAAATTGCTTTGAATTGAGCACTTTAAGAGCTATAAACAAATTAATATTTTGCGTAATGTAAGCTTTATATATTGATTATGTATTATAGTCAACAATAAAGTGATATTTCTTGTTTGTTTTGCCACCTAATACGATTAAAGAGTAATAGAAATCAAGAGATATATCAAAAGATAATTTTCAGCTTCGTACGTACGTGTCTAAGGATTCAACTAGCAAAAATAATGAGCATAACTTTACATCGGCGTATAATTGTTAATTTGAACCTCATCTCACTCAACGAACAATTCAGCCGTGGCATCCCCTGAGTTGTCCGCTAAAAAAGCTGGTATTTTAAACTGGCTCGCATTCACACGACCCGTTGTCGGTGGCTGAATGCCAAATGAGTTTTGTGATGGAGTCCCCTCGTGTAAAAGGCAGATAGTGAACCGGCCTTCTTCGCTACACACTCGCGAATCAGTTTTTTACCTTCACGTAATCTCATACGGAACATTATTCCACACTTCCGTTGTGAACAGAATTCAGGTCGGAAAATTATTTAAGACTTTTCCAATTTAGTAACAGAGTTAGAGCAAGAGACTTGTAAAATACATACATAACTAAGTAACCAGGATGGTGCAACTACCTTAAATGGGTGTTTTCATGACATTATTAGATACTCTAATCGATCCTCTTATTGGATTTAAAAGTAAAGAAAATACAATTAAATTACTGGAATAACTGAAAAACTCTTAAATTACTGGTCTTCCTAAAAACTTATTTTTTTTCATTTACACGGCTTAGGATCAAATACTGATTCCCAGAAATAATAAAATAAAAAAAAACACTTTAGTTCTCTAAACCTTTATGTATTAGAAAGAAAAAAAAATATTTGGTATCTTAAACACATAAAATTATAAAATAATGAGGTTATTACGTGGGTACTGAAAGGATCTTCGCTCAATATAAGGTCGTGTCGGCGAGTAGAGCTGCCACGACCACTGGTATTCCCGGTGGCTGCCGCCATCTTTACATAAAGAGCCTCCCTTTTATGTATAGATGGCGGTAGCCACCAACCAAGCAGCCGTTTCATCAAAACTACAGTACAAAAGTTTCAAAATATATATATTATGTAGAATACTCAGTTTATCACTATCTATAACATATAAATCGCAAACATCAAGAACCCTACTTATTAATCTAGACATTAATATCAGTCACACATCATAAACACATTTTTATAAAATTAGTAACAAAAATAGTACAGTTAAGTTAAGCACTTACGAACTAACGATATTTTGCCATTATCTAGAAATTCCAAAAGAAACGTTCTGTATTTTATTTTAATGTTAAGTATAACTTATATTAACTTATTAGGTTTACATGTCTTATTCAAAATTTTAGTGATTAATTAATACATGCATAATGCAAAACATACTAAAATCACGCCTTTTTCCCAGAGGGGTAGGCAGAGATTACTTCCAGCGATCCACTTTTCACCTCTGTGGGAAACGTGACGTGACGGGTTGTGGACCACGTCGCCGCCATTCTGCCTTGTGCATTGTTTTAACAAGGTCATTGCGTTCCCACGAGTAGCAACGATATATGACGGGGGAAGGAAAGATACTATCGCCTCAAATGATTTGGACTGAGTCGATAGTAGCTCGAGGAGCTGGAGTCGCTTGGTAGCATAATTTATGTATACCGGTTAGTCTAATTAATGACCGTGGATTCGAGCCTCTTCACGGATGAGCCTCCTCGAGCTTCTTTCAGTTTTCCCTGTCGCTTGCAACATTTGGCCAGTGTTGCTAGCTACATTCGCTTCGTTTATTACGAAGCGAATGTATATTTTATTACATCTTATTAAATAGCTTCGTTAACAGTGGAGAAATATCCACTCTTCTCTGGACTCTACCAGCATCTTCAACTTCTTCTAAATGACGCAAAATCATCATCATCAGTTTATTATCTTTACTAATATTATAAAGCTGAAGAGTTTGTTTGTTTGTTTGTTTGTTTGAACGCGTTAATCTCAGGAACTATAAGTTCGAATTGAAAATTATGCTGGATATACCATTTATCGAGGAAGGCTTTATAACATCATGCTGCGCCCAATAGGAGCAAATAAACAATGGAAAATGTGTAAAATACGGGACAAAACGCGGACGTAGTCGCTGGCACAGCTAGTCAGCATATATACGTCCCTACCGAGGCTCACGAGTAGGGTTCATTCCCGGGAATTCTCGAGCCGAGAATTCCCGGGAAATCAAGCTCGAGAAAAGTCGAGAACTCGAGAAATCATTTTTCTATGTAGAAATTAAATCGCCGTTTGCTGTGTTGCGTGGCGGCGTGGGCCAAAGCACAACGGCACCCTTTGAACTCGCTGCAAGCGCTCTGCGGCGTCATTTTTACACGTTCATTCGTGTTTCGACTTCAGCCAAGTATATTTTACTTAGTGAGTGTTTCACATATTATGCGATAAATTGAAATTTAAAAGTTTCATTGACACATCATGGCTTTATTATTCATATTATTTTTATCAATAATATAATCTGAATATGATCTTCAATTTTATTAGGTACGAGTACCTATCATGTTCTTTTCTATTAATTTTTAGTCAAACTTTATCACATAAAATAACTAATAGTCCAGTCATTATAGTAAGTTCACCTCGTAATTCGAAATACCCAGCTGTAAGTCTGTAAATATTGACACCCTAAAAGTTGTCTCAAAACCTACATATGGTAGGGTGTACGCAACTATTAAATTTTCAAGGTGAAATGTCACAAATATCAGTTTTATGAATTTTTGAGCGAAACGGGAAGTTTAATCATAAAAGTGTGTAGGAGAAAATTACTTATCATCTATTTATCTATAAAAATTGTCTCTCTTCCTATTATTATGGGTCAAAAAGTAAGAAATAACCATTTAATTTAATTTCTGTTTGAAGTAAAACTGAAAAAAAAATATTAAAAATGTTAACTGTCCATCTAACTCTGTTATGAACGTGAAGATCCATATTAACCAAATAATGAAACGCAGAAATCTTAAATCTTCTAATAACTGAATACTGAAAACAAGACAAAACAATTATTTAACTAGCCTCCCATATAAACAACGTGTTCCTCACGTATAAAAGGTGTCGTCTGGAATAGGTTTACTGGGGTAACTACGTTAAAAACCGGCCAAGTGTGAGAAAAAAAAAACCATAGTTTTTGTATGAGAACCCACTTAAACATTGGTTTTAAGCTTTTTCTAGTATTAGATGTTATAGAAGCTACTGAAATACATCAGTCGTGAAAATTTTAACTGTCTAGCACAATCGCACGTGGGCCTGGAAGCTTTTGAAAATACAACTTTTTCAACTATTTGCATCGCTGTATCTCTGAAATGGTGAATCTTAGGACTAAAACGTATAGACAATTTTTATAGATAAATAGATGATAAGTAATTTTCTCCTACACACTTTTATGATAAAACTTCCCGTTTCGCTCAAAAGTGCTTAAAACTGCTATTTGTGACATTTGACCTTAAAAATTTAATAGTTGCGTACACCCTGCCATAATTATGTAGGTTTTGAGACCACTTTTAGGGTGTCAATATCCAAGTATTTACAGACTTATACTTAGATTCTTACCTAATTTAAGCTTAAATGACTGGACTATAACTGTACTTAGACTAATTATATTTCCTATTTTTCTAAAACAACAACACACAAGCTTAGTTTTAAATTATTCTGATATGTTTTTCTTATGTAGGTAATTTGAAATTAATTAATGTGTGATTTCAAATTTGTTAGACGAATATTGCCAGTTGTGTTGTGTGTGTATCACATATTAATCCTAGGACGTTATTGGAACCAAATAATATGAAAAAACGTACCTGAATGTCAATTTCTCGACAACCCGAGAAGACCCGAGAAATTAGCCTCGAGAATTCTCGAGACCCGAGAATTTGAAAACCTCGAGAAATCATGAACCCTAGTCACGAGCCTACCATAAACAAGGGCGATGAGGCTTAAGTAAAAAAAAATAGTACATAATGTCAAAACGAGGAGACTATTCCACACTATCTTCACAAGAGTACAAATTTGATATTTTCTGATAATACTGTGTTATGACGACAAAATATCAAACTAAAGCATTGTCGATTCCAATAGAAATAGTATTTCTTGAGAAATCCCAACGAGGCAACAGCTCAGCACTTCAAATAGTCGCCACCTAATTGTCGTTTAAACAGCTCTGCAGATATTTCAAATCATTGAATATGCTTTGAAAGAGCTTTTAAAATTTATGCGAATAATTCTTTTTCCATGAATACGAAGAAAATCATCGCATTTCTATCAATATTTACTACCTACGTACTAAGCTTATCGCTAAAAATGAAATCGTTAACTTTTTATGCGATATTCTCTGGAGGTGCTTGTTACCTCTACTTATACGATCATAGTGTAGGTGTGTACAATTCTAAATAAATAAATTATCCGACAATTTCACACACATTGATCTGATTTCACGTTAAGTGCTCAGGCAAATGCCTGCTTCGAATATCAAAACCAAGAGTGCCTTAGACATTTTTTTTTCAGAGCAAGAATCCCCATTAAGTAACCAACCAACGACCTCTTGCGCAAGACATAGAGGCACTATTTGAGCCATCATGTCATAAAGAAGAAACAATTTCATTTACGTCATCAAGCGTCCCTTTCCTTGTTTACGGCTTTGACGTAATCGTGAAACAAATGGGTCAGGTCATAAAGGATTCATTTGATTATATCTGGTTCCTGGATAGAGAGCCATTCGGTTCCCACACATAAAGTCGAATTGTGCGCTTAAACTGGGATTGTTTTGGTTCTTTTCAAACCAAACATCGTTAAAAAATTATACCTGTTACCAAAATTCTATCACTTATTGTCGTTATTTTAAAATTTACCTGAATGTGAGTTATTTAAATTTTAAAACTTACATAAGGGATCTAAATAACTTAAAACAGCAAATAAAAATAATTATAATCATCTAATATCCGAAACACTAATGAAAATATGTTGTCGTATGCCACCATTACAAAATATAAGCGTTGAGCCTCATGGAACCGCGAATGAGTACAAGTATTAAAGACATTAATACAGAATCCGTCTATTAAACTCAGAATTAACCAAACAATGGCAACATCAGAGACGCCCTATCTTTAACGGTGTCGGTATAAATTAAATCCGCCCGTGTAAATTACTCCTTCAAGGGAAATTAATCTGTACCGAAGGCAGTCACCAGAGTACAATAACATTCAAATTGCCCAATAACATGACTGTTTACGCAACGGCCTGGCAAACCCGTGGCAAAAGATAAAAATGCACAATTTTTCCAAAAAACGCGAGCGGGAAAAAGAGGCTGGGAGTGCATAAGTTTTTTCTCGTTTGTGTCATAAAACGTAGGGGTAATTTCAAGCGGGCGCAATTTATATTTTGCAGCGAGCGGTTCCGCGTGTCGGGACAGTGAATAAAGCCTTCGCCACTTGCACCTACTCGACTATTCTATACAAACGTGCACCAATTTACTTTGAGCTACAGTTGAATACGGGCCCTTTCAAAAACTACGACACTGCGATATTGAAAAAAGTATAAATCTAGGACGCGATGTTATTTTGTTTTGATTTAGGTAACTGAGTAGTCAATTAAATACACCCTGAAATTTTAGTGGTTGTTTTCCCGCAGTAAAATGATTCTATCTTAGTAGTACAAAAGATGTGTGCAGTTCTTTGGTAAAATCAATAAATGCCGGTTTTACGAAAGGTTTAACCGTAACTCGAAAACACGTTCGAACCGCTTTATGACTTAGGGTGTAGAGCTTCTTTAGCTTTAAGCATCGATTTCATGCGGCAAGCAGTACCTGAATACGTCACATCTTCAAAAACAACGATAGCTTCTCTCGTTTTCGAGTTGAAAAATTATTATTCTGAAAAATCGAAAAAAAAAAATTTTTTTTCCGAGGAACAATATGCATGATTCGATGTTATTACTAAAGGCAAGTCGTTCTGCCACGGGAAAACAACCACTAAAATTTCACGGTGTATAGAGTTTTAAATTGAAATTCACTTTCTAATCGTACGCAATTATTATATACTAGCGACCCGCCCTCGCTTCGCTTCGGGGATATCTCTATCTCTATGTAATATATTTCAACCCCGTAAGAGAAATCTATTTTTTTATCTAAAAAAGCCTATGACACTCAGGGATAGTGTAGCTTTCCAACAGTGAAAGATTTTTTCAAATCGGTACAGTTGTTTCGGAGTTTTCGAAACAAACAAACAAACAAAAAATCAAACCTTTCCTCTTTATAATATTATTATATTACATATTAAATTGACTCCCCGTACCCCAGTGCCGCTTACATGGAGCCTACATCGCATGCTGGCTAGCTGAGCGCGGTGGCGGTAACCAGGCGTCTTTTTCTAATACTTGCATTTTTAAACTCGTGATATCTTCCGAATTAAATGTCCAAATTTAATAATTCAAAAAGTTATAAAAAGGTATTGAAACCGTCTTGAATATAAAGTAATTTATTTTGATAAGGATTAATACCAAGGTACAAATAAAGAGCCCTTTCAAGCGGCGGCATATAAATTAAATTTTTAGAATAAAAAACCGCTTGCTGTGACATAACTATAATATTTAGACATATGCTGTCGCGACACTTTTTGTAGATAATGATGAGTTCTGCAAAGTCTTAGTAAATGGTTTTGTTCTATCTTCAATAGTTTTCGCAGCGCAGGCGACGTAAGGAATTTTTCAAGTCTATTTTTTACACCTTGGGTTACATTATTGGAGTTTTAGTAAGGATCCCTAATTTTTTTAAAAATATAATATAGCCTATGTAACTTCTGAATAATGCAGCTTTCTAATGGTGAAAAAATTATTGCAATCGGTCCAGTAGTTTTTGAGTTTATTCATTACAAACATACAAAAATACAAAAATACAAAAATACAAAAATACAAATCTTTCCTCTTTATAATATTAGTATAGATAATAGGTAACAACTCTATCATCACCATCATCAGCTCATATACGTCCCCACTGCTGGGTAATGGGCCTACTTAATCAACCACCCTGGCCAAGTGCGGTTGGTTGACTACACGACCTAATAATTTCTTCGTAGGTGTGCAAGATTCCTCACGATGGTTTCCTTCACCGGTAAAGCACCGAATAATAGTACATATGAATGTATATTACACTACACTACACTTTGACATACGAGTATCTATCAAGTTATTCATATTCTTATTCTAATCAAACATATAGGTACCCTACCTACATTGTGCTTAAATCATTTGCCGTTTATATCATGATCTATTAAAAGTTTGCTCCTAGAATAATAAACAAATTAAACCCTACCATATTATATACCTACCTAAGGTATTAATAAATAACCATTAACCCCTGCAACAATTTATCAAGAACATTAAATTGAGAACTTACCTCCAGAATAGACAGCGTTTGCGAAATCCGCTCACGTGTAAACAAATTCACAGTAAATATTTCACAGTAAGTCCCTAATAAAGTTTCAAAAATTTATGAATTCACTTGTATAAATGTGCCACCATTGGCATTTTACACGAGCGGACAAACACGCACACTTACAGTCTCATTGAGTGCTCATTGCCTCATTATTCATGATCGAGTGTCATCGCCCAGTTGTGGCCAGTGTCACGCAAATGTCACGTTATTCGAACCGCGCCACTGATTGCCTGAAACAAGAGACAATATTATTTAAAGACCATTTGGAGTTTTAATAGTAGTTACGTAAGTACGTATGGAAGCGATATCACGAATGACCGCGTTACAAACCGTCACAGGTACGCTCACTTGAACCTGGCCGGCAACAATGCATAGCTTAAAAAAGTCCTAGCTTTAAAGAAGATAATACATAGTTAGAATACTTTAATTTTGCAAACTCATCTATAATCGTTTTTTAACCAAGATGAAATCCATATGGTATATTGATGTTAGTCGCCCTATGGTGCTAAATAGATTTCGTTACTATTTACATCAAGCTCACTAATAGCAAAATATAGGTTAAAAATCGAAACCTCAACCACAAACTTAATAAAAAAAGCAGGTACAAATCATGAATTTGCAAGCTACTGGGGCAAGTATGACTTTTTCGCAGATGTCCCGTTCTTGTAAAAATTAAATATACTTATATATACTAGTGACCCGCCCTCACTTCGGTTATATTAAACATAAAAACCTTCCTCTTGAATACCTCTACCTCTCTACCTCGTGAATATCAAAATCCGTTGCGTAGTTATAAAGTTTTTAAGCATACATACATACAGACAGACGCGGGAAGCGACATTGCTTTATACTATACTTATAGACTTTTATTTATACTATGTAGTGATTATTATCGGCCTTTGCTTTTTCTATGTAATTAGAAAAATAATAATTACGTAACAACTGACAAACTACCTCCTTGAAATCAAAACATGGTTATACATTAGTTTCTTTGGCGAAGTAGGTAAATGTACATAATATTAAAAATTGTGAAGACCATGACGAACCCTCGGATTATAAACATGATTAAAATACAGCTTTGACGTATTCTTTACTGCGGTTAATCTGACAGCACTGAAATTACTTTAATTAAAACTTTACTTCTTTTGTGCCTGAGTAACATAAAACTATTTCTCACTAAATGTATGTACATTGATTATGATAATGTTACTAAGTGAAAGTTTTAATGTAAAATGTTCTGCTTGGAGGAAAATCCTTATAATATCAGTTTAGCTCGTACTTATAACAACTCACCTGAACATAAAACGAAAGTCACAAAAAGAAAAGTCGTAGTCCATTATTACTTATTTTTTACATTCGACAAGTTAGTTACAAAACAAAAAGTTTTCCCAACGAGATAACGAATCATAAATCTGAGTTGTTTCAAAAGTTGAATACACGGATCTGCGTGGAATTTAAATTTCCTACTTTTTTATGCGGAGCCGGTAAAGCAAGGTTCAAAAAAATACGTCATCAACCTCACGTGTGATGCTTGCATAATAAAGGGTGGTTATATTAAATACGGCTGCTATGTGGGTCGCTCGGAATTATGGAAATATCACTTTTTAATATTGCAAAAACGTGTGCTTTGACGACATATTGAAAAATTTAAAACAATTTACTTACAAATAGAATCAGAATTAACATGACGTCCAGTCGTTACACCCGTGTACGTGATTTTAGTTTACATATACGTTCAACCAGTATAAAATTACCGCGCTATAAATTTTAACCACCTAAGACTGTAAATAGAAGAGTACCTCAGCACCCGCATTTGAACAGCAAATTTCAGTATCTTTTTTCAACATAACAACATTTTATTTTCAAAAGAGAAATAATACATGCCTGTGCAAATATTACAGATATTGTGGCAAATTTCCGCACACTGAAGGCATGTAGGCAGTGTTGCTCGCTGTAATGTGGAAACGCTAAATTATTTTTTTACTGTTCCCTTTTATTGTTACAATACTCTTGTAGGGTAACCCATTCCGCGCCCTTTCTTAATAAAGCTGTATTGTCCTGCCGTTGCGAACTGAATTAATAAACAGAAATACAAATCGCCATCGCGTTTCATTATAGGCACTCGGGGCCAGATCTGAAGTTTTCATTAATATAATTATTACAAAACATTATGTTGCCCTAAACAATAGGGGTACCTCATTCCTATTTTAATGTCTGTTTAAACGGGTTTAGTGATCCCTTTGGTCGCCTTACACTTTGTTTACACTTTCACATTTAAATTAATGATTCCGTTCAGTAAATTTACCTTTTTATCTCTCCACAAAAATTAAATAAACGAGTATGACAAAATGAGATGAATGAGTGTTTTCTTTGTCAGCATAAATTTTAGAACGCTACTAAAGTAAAGCTTTAATATTTTATTTTTTTATTAAAGGTTTCGTGTATTTGTTATTTATATTATTAATACGAATGTTACTTTAACATCAAACATTTTTTATAGCCAAAATAATGTTTGTTTTAGTTCTACATGATCAGGTACTTACTCTATTTAAAAATTACAGTAAGTATTACTTATTACATTGGCTGTAACAATACAATATTGCAAGTGGTTTAAAACCAAAGCGCAACATTTAAAAACATTTTTGCGGTTCAAGCGAGCAAGCTTAATCCAGCAACAGTATCAGTGCAATAACAACAAAGTTCGCTGTTGGTATTCTGTTAGGACGTAACGAGGGGCGAGCAGAACTTAGTGCACAATAATCTGGTGGTGGGAACACAACGCGAGCTGTTGAACTGCCAGCGTTCCTATTATTTGCCGCCGGTTCCCACCCGCTCCCACACAAATGAATTGGACGATAAAGCGGCAAGCATCCGTCAACTTTCCCTAATGAAACTTTTTGATAATAAAGCGAAATGGAGCCACTGAAAAGGTTTCGCGCTTTGTCTCTCTTTGATCAGTTGAACCTTTTGGAATTTCTTTAACTCCGCGACAATGAGTAAGCGCCCGCGACAGATTCGCGGCCGTTTTGTTCCAAGTGCCTGCTTTATCCGACTGCAACAATATTATTGAAGTTTCCGATGACATTGTTTAGGGAGACAGTTTTTTTTAAGCTATTGCATAGCTTTTATCGCGGGCTTTGAGCGAAAAAAACCTCACAATCGTCTAACGTCGTTTCAGTTCGGTAGACTTCGGCACGGTGTTTGTGTGCGTGCGGTTAGACGTATTGTACGACTCTACGAAACTCGCACGAATCGAGACGAGCTGCTTCGAAATCGGACGATGCTATGCAATAGCTATACCGCGGCAGTCCCCGAGTGCCACACGTCTTTTTTTTTTGTTCAAAATATCAATTTTACTGTTTTGGATAGGTAGATGAAACTGTATGAATGGAATAACAGTGTTTACTTTCTGTCAATCTAACTAAAACCATCTACAAATAACTTAACTTTAACCATATACGAGTAGCGTAAGCTGGTAAAACAGCTTAGATTACCTAAGCATTAACTTAAACACCCCACACATGTTTCACTTGCAGTTTACAGAAACGGAATTATTATGAATTCTCGACTTGTACCCGGCTGCCTTATAAATAGTAATCTAAATTTTCTTGTCGCAATATTCCAACAAACCCAGAGAAATTGAAAGCATTATTTCAAGGAAGTGCGGTGCCGTGCGGACTTTCATGATTATACCTTGTTGCGCAATTTACAGTTTTATGCGCCGGGCAATAGAAACACATGGCCTGCACTGGGGCCACGTGGGACAATCCTACTGTGTGGACCACTTGCCGTTTATGTCTACACTTTGTACTCAATTGTTATTTTATTACAATATTATCCTTGAAATAGAATGACTTATTCGTTTAAACCGATAAAAACATAGAATTTAATATGCGTGTTTTTGTATCAACCTACTTTGTAATAATATAATGTAATGCACTACTATGTTTGACAATTCATGAGATTTTTTAATTAATTTTTTTAAATTAATTCGAGTTTATATTCAAGGTTCGAGTCGAGTGTCGGGATTTTTATTTTCTTTGAGTTTTACTGCTGTAACGAAATTGCTCAGGCCGGAGTTATGAAGTTGGCGGTTGCACGCCCATGCCCCGGATAGCACGTTAAGCCGCTATTCCTGCGCTCGATCTCTCATCGGTCATGTCGGATTGCCCTCTGACCGAATTATGAGAGTAAGGGAACAGAGATCGCACTTGTATTATAATATGTCCTGCACCCTTGGCTGATCTCAACTGAGATCGGCCGCCATGGCCAAAATCGGTCAGACGCCTTATATTTTAGTAATGCTTTAATATTTTAAGTGCTAAAGTAAGATTGCAGTTATTTTAAATATACACATATAGGGCAATATGTTTATATTTAAAATAGCTCCTGCAATCGTATGTTGTCCAAAAAGACAGAAATATTTTCAACAGTCGGTCCTAAAACAAAATTTTGCTGAAAAGCAATAGAAGTTACGCAAATAGCTCGCAAAGTGCAACATAAGCGCATTCCCCACAACAGCCGCAAACAAGTGCCTTAACCCGGTGTCGCCTCAAACGGGAATCCTGCGTCTAGTCTCAAACCATACAAAATGACAGCAGCGCGCCGCAGAAAATGTTTACAGCTTTATTCCGGGCCATTCGTCTATCTCTACCGGCGGCGATGTTCCGAGGCAGATGTTAAGAAATGTTTGAACAGGATCCGAGTGGATGTGTTTGGGAATCAGGCGCGTCGTAGAGTTGGTACGTGACCGCACTCCCGCCGAGCCTTCACCCTTATCAATCAAACTGCTCGATGGAAACTATGAAACGATGCACGAGTTCTATCGCGGGACGTGACGGCTCGGACGGAACGGTGCAAATGTAACGAACAATCTGAGATTACTAATTTGTTATGTTGGTAGATACTAACTTCTTAGTAGAAAAAGTGCACGCGCCTCGTATTAAAGGCGATGGAAGATGTTAATAACAATGATACTTATGGCCATACTTATGTCAAATTGCGAGTCTATACAGTTGAGAATCTGTCTCGACGTAAATTCGTTTAGTTGCGACGGACAGCTTTATTCTTTGTATAGAATAATTTATGGTAAAGTGAAAACATGACGGTCTTTATTGGTACTGTATACCCGCCCGGTATACAGTATTCTAAATCCATTCTCAGCGCTAGCTTTCTCTATACCGAATTTCATTTTTGTAGATGGTTGAATTCAACTTGGCGATATGTATTGTTTTTGAGTTTTATACAAGTGTATAATATTATACAACAATTTTTTTTTATTATCCAGGAGTAATTACTAAAAATTTTGAATTCCAGGAATGTAATTTTATACATATTTCCTAGTAATAACTGCTTTACACAAATTTAGCATTCAAAGAATTAGAATACCTAAAATATAAATTTTATCGTAATGCGTGCTCCACACACGGCGGGCATATAAATAAAAAGTGCTCAAAAGCTGAATTTCTTTCTTTTAAAATTCCTTAAGTGCAGAACTTACAAATGATCCCAGAGCTATGTTAGTTACCAAAACCAGCGAGCTTAGGAACTTAAGCTCTGAGTGAGTTATTAGAGTCCGCTCATTTCCATAGATAGTGTTGGAATACATTAAACTTATAAGTTTGAGGGTGCAAATTTCTTTGTCTAACAATAATACGATATACGAGTATCAATAACATTTCCTTCAAAACGTTTCTTAAAATTAACATTTGCATAAACATTGTGATGGTTTCCAATATTATTCACAGTCAACTTTTGCAATTCACCGAGATTCAAATAACTTTTAATTCACATGCAAACTTTGGTCAATCGAAAAACTAAACGTCACTTTTAAAGTAGGTTCGTAATATATTCATCGTACAAAAAGTACAGACAAACTCTAAGAAAATTCAGAAGTTACGCAAGACCCGCGAGAAAGTTTTTAGCGACCTAACAAAGTAGATTTCAGGTAAGCGAGCAGCGGTCGGAACAGCCGCGAGTCTAGGTACAGACCTAGTGTTCCTAGAAACACAAGCAACACAAAGGCTGCCTTGCAAACTGTAACGAACACGTATTAGTATAACTTGAGCCTCTTCGTTCTGAATAACTGTACGGTATAAGACACTGGGCCCCCTTTACACAACGTCCTTGTGACGTTTATGGAATCCGGAATTTTCACAGGATTCGGAATATCTATGCTCCGTCACTGTCAATCGCTTAAGTTAAGAAAGATACCGAGCATAGTTTACGATTTCCATTACGATAGAAAGAATAGGAAAAAAGCTTATTCCGAAGTCATGCAATGAAAATAGAATATATTCCCAAGTTTGAAATCCTTAACTTTCATTAAACGTCATTCAACAGATTTTTGTCACCCTAAGTCAAGTCAACTACGATGCAAGTAAAATAAGTACTCCCTCTTTATTTATTTATTTATTTATTGCGAAAACCAACAGCGTCTATGCAAACAATAAACCATGAAATGTTACATAATATAATAAGGCCAATAACAGGCTTTCCTTAAAAAAAAATTAACATTATGTTATTGGATATAAAATATGAAATTTATACAAAATTATAAAAGCGATTAGTAGTCGTCAAGATCTTTTACTTCAGATTCGAACAAATTGCCAACCCATTAGGTAGAAAAGGGGAAATTTTAGAAAAAATAAATAAATAATAATAATTGTATATGAAATTCTTGCAATACTTGCATCTTGTAAGTAATATATATATTTGTGAATAATAAAGAAATAAATATATACAATATAGTTATTAATATTAAACAAACGAGCTAATAATTATTATTATGTACGTTATATATATGACCTAATATATGCGTTCTTTAAGAATGTCAAACACATCTTAAGATTAATTTTTAGTTTGAATGGTTTTAATTAATATTTGCTTGTCATTTACACAGGGTGTAGGATTATTATTTATCTTATTTCCTCCTACTCAACCACAACAGACCAATATAAATAGGTCACTCCCACTGACAATACTGACGTGGTGACACCAGTAGCGCTACCATGAGTTTTACAGACTCGAAATCGCCTATGTAAATATATATACGAAAATCTTGTACAGCGCCCCTAGCGGTTACGCTAAGAACTAAAATCGGTAGTATGAATAAAACAATTAGGTAGGTTTTTAACGTACGTAAGTTTTCGATAGCTCACTCATGGTACCGCTACCGAACTCAGCTGAGGATCAGTGCACAGTAATTTAGGCCGACACAATTGTGTAGGTACTTACTCCGTGGTCAGTATGTATCTAGGAAGCCATTCGAATATGTTTTCCTCAGGCACAAATCCTTACTATATACTAATATTATAAATCCGAAAGTAACTCTGTCTGTCTGTCTGTCTGTCTGTTACGCTTTCACGCATAGAGTACTGGACCGATTTAAATGAAATTTGGTACAGATATAGTCCAGAGCCTAGAAAAGGTTATAGGCTACTTTTTAACCGACTGCGCTATAAGGAAGTAATGTTTTACCCGTTAAACGTCTCTACGCGGACGAAGTCGCGGGCGGAAAGCTAGTTTTCTATAAATAACGTTTTCTTTCCTTTGTTTCCGTTAGAACAATAGCAATGGCATCGTACTACTACAAAATGACAGTAAAAAATAACTATAGCAACAGTGCTTACTTTTCTTTGTACGATAATGAAAGTAATATTAAAAGGCAATTATCTGACAGTTTAAGCTTAGACGCTAAAATTCAAAATCTGTTTGATTGTTTTGAATTTGGAACCTAATCGACACATGAGCGCTCAAATATCCAATTAATGTTTCAGTATCCGGTCGGCAGTTAACCAATGACCATGCATACGTAGGTATATATATATATGTCGTGGCCAAATCGATGAATTGATCATTTCATGAAATGGTTGGCCATTTCATGAAGTGTTCACGTTTCATGAAGTGGCCAATCAATGGTGACCAAATCATTAAACGATAAACGTTTAACGATTTGGCCACCCACGTTTGACCATATCGTAAAAAGAGTGCGACTATAAAATATTTAATGAAAACCAGGATCAATTTTGATACGTATTTGTTTATTTTTAGTTGTTACATACTTTCAAAATAAAAAGGTTTAAAATTTTATAACAATAAAAAAAATCATTAAATGCATTTAATGATTTTTTTATTGTTATAAAAATGTACATTTAGTGAAATTTGCAAGTATTTTAGTACAAGCAGTATAAAAGTCACGTAAACAATAAAAAAATTAAACAAGGTAACAGTCACTTGCTAGCGCAAGACAAATTTATTAATAATAAGGTGCATTAAGGCGATTAAAACACGGCACCGCGCACAAAGTCACATGAACAACAAAAATCATAGGATAGTCGGCGCTTTTTCCTTGAATATAAGATATTCCTCCCTCTTCGACAGTTTCCATAATATCATATTTCGATAACCAGTAGTAGTCCATGGATTTCTTTTTCGTGTCACCCTACTCTCCTTTATTTGCTGTATAACCTGAAAAAGAAATCAAATTAGCTATCAGTCTTTTGACAATCAATATAATAACAGATAGATAAAAAAATATTTTGATAAAACACGTTATTTAGTTAGGTGCATAAAATTATAATATGAAGTAAGTAAAATATTACTAACCTTAGAAATACATTCCAAACTCCACGGTTATTTCACATTTTCTCTAATACGTTTTCATCGAATTATTTAACGAATAATTTAACTTTCTTCCGTGTTTAATAAAGAATTATTCGCATTTTTTCTGAGAGAAAATTCGTCTTTGTTTACAAGGGCCGCCATTTTTACACAAACTGCACAAAAACAACCAGTGTTGCCAAATAAGTGTATTTACTGCCTAAAATAGGCAAACTTCCGACAATTTTGTCCAAATTAAAATTAAATGTACCTACTTTAAAAATAACATTAATTTTATAAAAAAAATGTTTTGCTAAAAATATGCTATTCTAAAATAAAAGATAAAATAATATGCTAAACAGGAAGAAAATTTAGCACATTGTGCAAATTTAGCATATTTGCACATAGTGCTTAATTGGTATGGCAACTCTGGCACTCTACCGGTAAAGTCAACGAAACAATTCCACGATATGATCGATTGAGATTGATCGTTTCATGAAATGGCAGTGCATCTAGTTGGCCCAATCGTCAAACGATTTCTTATCATTGATCTGACCTGGCCACATCATGATATGGCCAATGTGTGATTGGCCATTTCATGAAATGCAACCATTTCATGAAATGGCCAATCATTTCATGAAATGGCCAATTCTACGATGTGGCCACGACATATATATTGACAATTACATTATGCATTCGTGAAAAAAGTATTTTTTTTATATCTTAAGACGATTCCTTTGTCTATTCAATACGGTTTTGTGTGTCACAGTGTGCTAGTGTGCGTTATCGGGCGTCGTGACAAAGCGGCCGGCGACGGGGATGGATGCCTCAATATTTTGATATTATTTCGTACGATTGATGACGAGGACCCGTGCAGGTGTCCTCCCGAGGGTAAAGAAATAACGGACCTGTCGCCGACAGCATCGATATTAAATTGCCAATTAAATAGACACTCAAGATATTGGCAAACTAAATATAATAACGGGGTAGAAAACGAAATGTTTTTTTGGTCATTTACTCAAACATACGTTCTTGAATACAATCCTACGAATATATTACTGTTTTTAGTTTACTGAGTAAGTACTAGAGAGTACTAAAGACTAAAGACTTAAGAGTCTAGATCATAATAATCCCTCAATTTTATATCGTTTCAGTGCACAATATTTTTTCCGTTTTTTTAAATATTAAAATAGCTATTGCAAGCTTTGGCACTTAAAAAAATTAAAATTACAATATTTAGTAAAAGTAGCAATAAGTAGGTATCAATATCTCATAAGCATCGACTTCCTTTAACTTTCAATCCGTTAAACTAGAGCTTTTAAAACTTTGAACTTTGCATACCCCTATAAAACTAAAGGACTTTGAACCTTTTAAGCGCCGTTTAACTTACCCGCATCTCCCGCCAAAAAAAGTCACATCAATTTAAAATGTCGTACGTAATTTAAATAAATAAATAATAAATTAATAAATATTGCACAACATCACATACATTGATCTGATCCCGTGGTAAGTAGCTTAAGCACTTGTGTTACGGATATCAGAATCAACAGTGGATACACAAATAAACTTAAATATATTTAATAATACACCCAGACACGAAACAAACACCGATGTTCGTCACACAAATATTTGTCCCGAGTGGGAATCGAACCCACGACTCTTGGAACCGTGGGTTATGAACCTGAGTCACTAGCCACTGTTCCACCGAGCCAGTCAAATCGAGCCAGTATAAATATGTTATATTCGAAATAAATGTTCATTAAAATCTTTACAATGTTTTATTAAGGCTTGAATAAACGTGACTATGTAGTACATAATATACTTGGATAATATTAGGCATAATAAGGTATTAAAAGTCCGTGAAAACATTGACTAGGTATATGCTGATAAAGGCATGAGGGCTGTTTATTCCTAACCTGTTCATTTTATTGCGTATAGCGTGCTAGTAGCGTATATTGAAATAATAATCAAACAGTACAAGCCATTCATCGCACCATTTAAATTTTCATACTCAGAACATTACTACAAATAAGCAATACTAACCAATCACTTCATAGACTCCACAGAACGCAAATATTGAGCAGATACTATCGTAATTATCTGTCGTTCGATGTCTACATCGCAAAAGCTTTCTGCTCACAAATTAATAAACCTACTTACTAAGATAGTGATCGTGCCTGCTTATAATTTTGAAATTAATGTTAGCAAAACCTCAACTTAAAGGCTTAAAAAGCGGTCAGTACCTATCGAATCCCACGTAATTTGTGACCCTTTTGTACCCTGACAATAAATTAGGGGAACCTAATAAAATTTGTTTTAAATTTATTTTTGTAAATTTTAGGGTTAGTCTAGTACAATGAAACTCAATATTATCAACTAGCTAGTGCAAATAAAAGCTACGTGTAAATATTTTCATTCCTAAATGGGCTTAATGAATCAATCTGATAAATGTAGCACAATTGCCGTCAGTATACTGTGTGTAGCAACATTATATGAATGCGCCTGTTTATTTGGAATCGTTCCCTGATTTATGATTCCGAAATCTTATCATTTCGAAAAATGTACAAGGCTACTTTATTTTTCAAACTAGCGACCCGCCCTCGCTTCGCTTCGGGGATCTCTCTCTATCTCTATGTAATATATTTTAACCCCGTAAGAGAAACCTATTTTTTTTTATCTAAAAAAGGCCTATGACACTCAGGGATAGTGTAGCTTTCCAACAGTGAAAGATTTTTTCAAATCAGTGCAGTAGTTTCGGAGCCTATTCGAAACAAACAAACAAACAAAAAATCAAACCTTTCCTCTTTATAATATTATTATATTACATATAACATTGACTCCCCCGTACCCCAGTGACGCTTACATGGAGTCTACATCGCATGCTGGCTAGCTGAGCGCGGTGGCGGCAACCACGCGACTTTTTTCTAATACTTGCATTTTTAAACTCGTGATATCTTCCGAATTAAATGTCCGAATTGAATAATTCAAAAAGTTATAAAAAGGTATTGAAGCCGTCTTGAATATAAAGTAACTTATTTTTTTAAGGATTAATACCAAGGTACAAATAAGGAGCCCTTTCAAGCGGCGGCATATAAATTAAATTTTTAGAATAAAAAACCGCTTGCTGAGACATAACTATAATATTTAGACATATGCTGTCGCGACACTTTTTGTAGATAATGATGAGTTCTGCAAAGTCTTAGTAAATGGTTTTGTTCTATCTTCAATAGTTTTCGCAGCGCAGGCGACGTAAGGAATTTTTCAGGTCTATTTTTTACACCTTGGGTTACATTATTGGAGTTTTAGTAAGGATCCTTAATTTTTTTAAAAATATAATATAGCCTATGTTACTTCTGAATAATGCAGCTTTCTAATGGTGAAAAAATTATTGCAATCGGTCCAGTAGTTTTTGAGTTTATTCATAACAAACATACAAAAATACAAAAATACAAATCTTTCCTCTTTATAATATTAGTATAGATAACTCCTACATGATACTGTACCTACCCTATGCATAAGCGAAGATTGATGATTTGAATAACATATGTGTACTTAACCTTACTCTACATATTTTATGACGACTATACCAAATTTTAATAAAACTTATTTTACGGATTAAACTTACGTGTATTACTATTCTAATCATAATTATTTAGACATTTAGAGTCTGAAATAAAACTAATTTTACGGATTAAACTCGCGTGTATTGGTATTCTAAACATTATTTAGAGATCCGACGTTTCGAGCTCTTTACAGCGCTCGTGGTCACGGTTAAGACGTGGTCTTAGTAAAATTAGTTTTATTTCAAATGTGTAGTGCTCGCGCAAATAAAAATAGACAATACATTTAGAGTCGTTGCGAGTTCTTAACAGGTCTCATCGACCAATCTACTCTTTATTACTATTTCACTATTATAATTTCAATATTCATTGTTTGGGCTAAAGATAAAATATACAGCTCTAACATTTTGGTAGAGACTAGAGAGAGAATAGAAAATAGGCGCCTCATGACGATTGCATATTTAACGTGTGTCTAAACAAAAATAGGAATTCAAAATTTACTACTTCAGTTGCTGGAATACTTAGGTTGCTACAACTATATTGTATTACACCAGCAGAGGTATGTGAATAATTATATCTATTTAAAACTATTATTTTCGTTTTAGTCTATTTGTATGTGCGTTTGTGCACGCTTATCTCAGAAACGACTTAACTACATAATTTGAGTTTCAACATCACTCATATAATGTACGTAACATCTGAAGAATAGATGTAGTTTAACAGTTTTGGAAAATTTGTCCTATAAAAATCTTCCCTGAATACTGTTATGCCTGTACGGCATAAATTGGTATAATTTGAGTGGAAAACCATTACAAAGATCTACCACTTCAAGTCATGCGTTATTACACATTTATTCAACAAATATCACCAAGGGATTATTTATAAATTGTATCACCAGATAATAAATTTAGGATGATCCATGCGTAGGTAAATGATTGATTCTCACATTATTACGTATCTGTATGATTGACATGCGCATGGGTAATATGCTTGTAGTTGGTGATTTATTGCGTCTAAATATACCTATGTAAGTGCTGACAGATATATGACAGGTACATATTAGACTTTGATGTATTTACTGTGTCTACATACACTCAAAATAAAAAAAAACTATCAATTGTTGCAAATTGTTGATTTGTTTAAGTGATCTTCATTAAATTCTGATAATTGTTTTGTTATATCTAAAATCAAAGAATGTAAAGGTACATCGTTTGTTTTACAGAGGAAGGGCAAATTATTATACAACACAGACGATTAAGCTTAAAATGTCTAATTTCCAACATAGAAATTGCACTGAGAACCAATTTTAAATAGTCTTTTTTCGTATATCTCCAGTTCAATTCCTAGCTGTCTGGAAGAATGTGCGGTTTCCGCTTTCCCAGACCATTTACTGAGCAGCTTTAGGCCATTCCGCGTTCGTGTCCCAGTTACTTTAACTGTCTCCTAATGAATTGAAAATTACAATTACAGTAGACTCTGCAACTTTAAATCGTCTCTGCTGCTATTAAATTACGTTAATGGAATATAGAGTTTCGCTCAAATCTCGCTGAATCATAGTCCTATCGCTATAGAGCTAAAGCGATGCCTATCACTTTAGATTATACCTAGCCAATCTCTGAGATCAGGGACCTCCGGTCTTTACGCTTATGACCAAAAGACCAACGAGGCAGTCGACAAAAGGCTCTGACTGGTAATAAATAAACAATGGGTAATAATGATTATGGATAGAGTATACTTTTCTATATTTACTATCACACAAATAGCTCACAGCTGATAGGCAATCTAACGTTAGTCGTACATTTAACGGCAAGCAAATATATCAATAAAAAGCTCTATAAATTCTACCGTAATTGTGCATAAGTATTGGTTTCAAAGTAGCTTGCTTTCTATTTATGTTGTCACTACCAGGAATATCTACGAAAAATGAAATACATATTTGCATTGTCAAATAATGTTGGTAAATGATCATTCAACTAAAAACAAGAACATCAAAAGCACATATATTTCTAGTTTTTATAACTACTCATATTAACGAATATCAAGGACTGCACTAGACAAACACAACAAAAGTAAATACGCTGGTGTAGCATTGAAACGGGAAACATTTCAACCGCGCTCTTATCCACTGAGCTATATAGGTCATGGCGTACATATTAGGACACAGTCCGAATTTCCGTAGAATCTGACGTGATTATAGCAATTTACGGTACCAAGAATCCATTTTTATTCTGCTACAAAACCTATAAAGTATTGTTAAAGATATTCGCAAATCCCAGAATTCAGAAAATAATATAAAATTTAACCGGATGCGAAATTTATTATTGATACACATAATTGTATAAAAAATTTGTTGATCTCTTTTCTCTTGTAGGTTTACTTTTATCTTTTAAGTATTGTAATGTTGTTCTTAAATTGTCAAATACCGATTGTGTGAGTTGCGATCGTATCGAACCATTATACCATTCGTTTTATAGAATCGAAATCGAGTTCAATTAAATCAATGTTAATGATCACGTTTGCGATCATTACACTTCAATGAATATGTAGGTACTGATCCCATCGAAGGTTTTGTCTATACTAATCCGGGTCTATGATAATTTTTAAATAAGTTTTCTTTGTTTAACATATCATTACCAACGTGAAAGCTAAAGCGCTAACGCTCTCTCATTTCAATAGGTTTTATCGTTGTAAATTTGTTTTAAAAGGGTTTGCATTTACTCTGAGACGATTGTCAAAGACGGATTGTACCCGTTAACCTTGGGTGACCTCAGGATTCCAAGTTTGACGAACTGCATCCTCTGTCTACCAGCGTTTAGTTTAATATTCCTTCTTTCGTGAAGGTAAAAGGAACCTCATATTATTCAAAATAACAAGACTATTTTAAACTCTGTGGTAGACTGCTTTTGTTGCTAAATTAATTTAATCTTCTAGACACTAGATAGCTTATTAAATTTTTTGTTAGTACACAACAAAACATCATGTTTACAAATGAGACATACAAATTTTAACCCATGTTTTTATGTTTATCATGTTTATTCGTAATAAATTAACCTTTTATTTTCCAAATAGGATTCTGAAAATCTCGCGCGTTTATTCTAATACGCTTATGGCAACAACCACTATGAGATATTACCTAAGTGTAAACATTGTCAAATTAATATTTTTCGCGCTTCCTCCTACCTACCTACACATAATCCTACTAATATTATAAACGTGAAAGCTTGTATGTGTAGATGGATGTTTGTGTCTCTTTCAAGCAAATACTACTGAACCGATAAAGATGAAATTTGGTATGCAAGTAGCTGAAGAATCAGAATAACACATAGTTTACTTATTATCCCGGAGTTCCCGCGGGAATAGGGTTTCCACGCAGACGAAGTCGCGGGCGGAAAGTTAGTTTATAATACTCGAAGAAAGTACTGTGACAGTAATTACAGTAACGCATGCGCACAATATTGGACATCAAAATATCTACTTCATTTTCATCTACTTTCAAAACACAATTCAAAACATTGTGCATTTAGTAAGAGAATGATGTTAAAACGAATTAAAAATAATTCAAATAATGTATAATTTATTTACAACTAAACAACTATGAATGCGCCTTTATTTAAAACCCATAAAGTATTTTAAAATCTGTTGTATAAGCTATGTATCTGCCCTTCACATCTTCTTCAGAATTGGAATAAATCCAAGTACTCTTAATAAAATATTCCCTTCAAATAAAAGGTTCACATGTTAACAAAAGCCAGCCTACTAAATCTCCTTAGGCACAATGAGATCCATTAGCAAAACATCCTAATCTAATATGCAAATAACATCTAAAGTCAGGTGAGATCTGAGGGACATGATAAAACATTCATACTTTTCCTTGAGACCGCTGCAAACAAAAAGCCATTAGCCCTCCGAACCTTTCGTTACGTATTTACTTTGGGACTAATAAAATACGTTAAAACAAAATGTTATAGTGGAGAAAGTGCGGTTATGATAACCTAATAACCTCAAAAGGTTCAGAGTGGGCACCTTTCATGACAAGACGCAATTTCCACGTGGAAAGTCGAATGGAAAAGCGTAACCAATCTTAATGTCTGCGCTGCATGCACGCGCGAGGTTTCGATGCAAAAAAAATTCACACGTCATCATAAACAGAAGCCATTAACACAATCTTAACATTTTATTTTGTAAGACACACCTTAGGTGGCTAATAAAACTATTCTTGCTGCAATAACGCTGCATTTAAAACTTAGTAGTAGTTCGTTGTGAATGAAATTCCTTGTCGAGTTAATTAAACTTTTATTTTCTCAGCAAATCGTTTTGTTTTGTTTCTCTATTCACATTTCATAGCCAGTTGTACCTTATACCAAAAAATAATTGAATACGTGAAGCAAATATGGGGATTTCAATATATGTACGAGTATAGTTTCTTTTATTATGATGGCCTTAGATAATTACAATTAATGCATAAAACCCTAATCAAGCCTTATATTGTAACAACAAAAAATGTCTATGAGGCATAAATAATTAAGTGTAGTCAAGTATAAAAAAACAACAGGAACTAGATGTAAAGAAGCTTTAATATGTGAAACAATATGTGAGTGAGGAGTTTCAAAACTATTATGACCGAAAGCACGTTATTTACTGTTTGCTACTAATAAAAAAATGTCATAACAAACAAACAAACAAAATAACTGTCAGCCGTAACCATTCCGCTACGAAAAGTGCCGTAGTATCTACGAAACGACAAAACTTTTAACGCGAAAGCGGTCATACCAGATCCGCGGTGCGGCCGGTTCGACCGGTGACATTCCTGTTACACGAAACTTTTTCGATAATTTCCACGTGAGCTCTCAGTTTATGCGACACTTAATTGAATTAATTGGCGGGTTGCGAGGCGAGTGCGGCGCGCGGACGGGCGTGCGTCCGCGGCGACGGAGCCAGCGACACTGAGCCGCCCCCGCCCGCGGCAGGACTGCGATAAGGTGCACCCCTATCTTCCTGCAAACTGCTGACTGCTCCACGGCTAAGCAGTCTTATTAGCATAAAGTAAATGCACCGTGTCGCGTCTCTAAGCCCCACGGATAATGTACCCGGAAAAGTTAACTCCCTTAGTTAATCTCTGAAGTTCGTTACGCAAAAATGTTTTCCAGGTGAGAATACTTTTTCAGTGTTTATATAATTGCTAACTCCGACGGACCTGGCCGTCGCTCCCGCCCAACTAATGGGCGACGGGCTTTGAAACTTAATCCCCTACTCGTTTAGATTATTTTTAAAACTTTCGGAGATAATCCGGTCTGACGAGCAAACAATTTAATTTAAAATGTAGGAGCGAATAATTTGAAAGAAGTTATATCCGAGCCCCCAATTATTTCCCCAATTGAACCCCAAGGTTCAACAAACAATATTCATGTTAACTAATCCATTTCTATTAGCCAGTATGTCGCATTTGTTGGTACGTTAATATATGATCATTAATTATTTTACAAAGTGACAAGTATAGAAAACAAAATAAGAATACAAAAACTACTAACTCAGGAAGTAATATAACAATATATTTTTATCTAATAAATAATTCGTTCGGACAAGTACCTAATCTAAGTCAGTCCGCTTCAATATCGCGTTTCCTCGGAGACTCGTTAAGCGTCCGAAGCACTAGTCACAAAAGACAAAGTGTCGTACAAGTCAGGTACGTAGGTCGATTGAGCGACGATCATTGACCTACATCGGGCAGACACACTAAAACTGTCCGATGAGAGCAAGAGCCCGACCGCCGCGGCGCGTAGACGGAATGGCAGCTAACTAGGCCGGTGCGTCCGAGGGCTCTCACTCCCGCTACCAAACGATTACATTATGAATTTGTAATATATGTTATTCGTCCGGGCTCGTCAATGTTTAATCAAAACAATGTTGCTTTACAAACAACGGTTGGTGCGTCCTATATATGCGTCTTACAAGCAACTTCCTACCAAAATACAAATGAGCATGTGTAAGTTAAGTGATAAAATAACATACGACATGAGGATGTGGTAGGTATATTGACTTATTATTTATAGTTGTTTATTTTATCACTCTGACCTGTGGGGCTACCATGACTTTAAAACTTACGCGCTCGATATCGCCTACGTAAATATGTCTATGAAAAACATGTACAGCGCCGCCTGGTGGTTACGCGAAGAACTACAATCGGCCATATGAAAAAACAACTCGATAGGTTTTTAACGTACGTAAGTTTACGATAGCCAACTCATGGTAGGCCCTCAGATATCGTGGTATCCGTTTTCAATTCATCGTATAAAATAATTGTGAGCATAAGGAATATGGAAAAAATCCTCTCAATTGTCAAGTATTTCTTCAACTACAATTTCTCCCCTGTCTCGCTATAAACTCGAGTGAATCTTTCGAATCAAAAACTTTATTATTTTATCAATCCAAAGTTTTATGTTGTAGGTTATATTATCTATTGATACTCAAACACTTGACTTTGAAAATATTAGAACAACTGCAAAAATAAATGACTCATTGAGCGATTCGACAACCCTACATATAGAGCTAGTTGGCTTCCAAGAAAAATCACAACACTTAAAACTAGAGTGAACACAAATTGACGCCAAACTAAAAAGCGTTCACAGCAGGGCAAAGATTAACTTGGCTTACAATCAGACTGAAGCCAACTGCAAAATAAAATTCGTTTTTTGTTTAAACTACATGAAAACTAAATACCATCTGTACGCAATTCCCTAGAAACGGTGCGTGCAGAAAGTAAGATCAACCTGCTTAAATTCCAACCGACTAACTGCACAAAAGTTATTATCACCGTGCAGCTAGTCAGCAGTCAAAGTGTATTAAAACTGCAAAGAGCTAATGAACTTTTCCGTCGGTTTGCAGTTCCTAAAACTGCATCTTATGCGACTAGTTAGCGGCACGTCTTTAAGCATTCCAATGAATATTTAGTGATAGAGACGTAATAAAAAGACGAGCACTTCTAAGCACTCTCGTGGGGGGGCACTTAACAAGTTATCGCCGATAACAAATGTGTGGCCCGATTCCCTTATTCCCCTGCGGAATACACATAGCAGTAATGAAGTCATTTGTCACGAAGATTAGCATTCCGTAGTTAGTGAAACCAAAAGCTGAAATAATTCACTCGAAGCAAATCCATACCCGCCTACGAGTAATCTTGGAACACGCAGCGGATAAACATGACATAGATATTAATTATGTATTGCCGGTAAAGAATATATTATTAGATACCCTTTATTAAACGAGCTTTCTGTTCCATTTTGTGTTCGTAATGTACTTATATGTCCTCCAATTCTATTCCAACGATATTGATTAAGGCCACGTAACTAGTGGTTCGATTTTTATCGATTTGTACGACGTTGAACTAATTAATTTTATTGAATTTAAATGACATGTAATCAAGTTAATTAAGTTATGGCCCAAATAATGGTGCCAGAAGCGTAATGTGCACTAAGGAATAATTAGCATAATTTAACGTTATAGTTTTGTTTTAAATAATAATGCGCAATGAACATGATAACTAAATTAATGTATATAATTTAAGAAGAGTTTATTCCGCTAAAATTTATTTATGATACAATTTATTTCTCTGAAACATGCTCAAACATATTATTATATTTATGCATAAAAAAACTTCACACTTACTTTCAGAAGAGTTTTTATACGAGCTGTTTTTTATATAGTTATTAGGTAGGTATCCTCGCGATGTTTACCTTCACCGTTAAAGCGTCGAATAGTCGTACATATGAATTTCAAATTTGAAAAAAACAGTGGCACGTAGTGGAGTTTGAACTGGTGTCTTGACATGGCAAGAAACAACCTTAACCACTCGGCCAACAACGCCTTTTTAGGGTTCCGTACCCCAAGTGAAAAAACGGAACCCTTATAGGATCACTTTGTTGTCCGTCTGTTTTTCAAAAGCGTCGATGGCCGAGTTATTATAATAGTAACTAGGTTTATAGACGAACGTTTATTTAATGGAAATATACACATTAGGATCCGAACATTCTCATGCGTGGCTATAACCATTGGAGTAAACAAAAACCGTTATGGTTGCATATTAATAATGAAAAACTATGCTATTCAAACCGGGAATTGCTCCGCTTAACCTGTAGAAATATCAAAGCTCACAAAATTCTAAGTGTACATTTTATTGAGTAGCTTTATAAATTTTTACGACGATTTTTATAGCGTTTCGCACAATGAAAAATTGCGCTCGGAGCTCTCTGAGACCGCTGTTACAGTTTTATGTGCCTTCTATTGCTTGTTTGCTAAGTTTTCACTTATATTGATTTGAGGGAGATCTCTGACAATTTGCCACTCATTGCAAAATGTTCAACAGGAGTGTCCAAAATATTTTCCATACTAAACTTACTAAAAGAAACATTATAAGATAAATATCGAGATTTTTCATAAACACTAATGTTTCGTTATGTAAACAACATAAGTATGTAGGGCTAAATATCGTAACTTTGAATAAAAATTCGCGTAACTGCAGACTTAATACAGCTCTACTGGGAAGTGATGAAATGTGCTGCCGCCTATATATAAGCCGATGCAAGTCTATTTTAAGTGTTCAAGGTCAAATCTATTTCAGCGTCTAGGCGTGGCATTATAAGTTCCCTGCTCATTCTCTGCGACTGCAGCGACGCAGCTAACACACTCAAAGCTCAGATGCACGCGATAAGATTACGACAAAGGCATGAACTTACATTCGTAAAATTATACAATTGAATCCACTAAATATTAGTCTTTATGAGTCTACACGCGACATTAGGAGTAGCAAATACATAGCTACTTACTGCCCGACGTTTCGACTGGGTTACACCAATCATAGTCTTTTTTTTTTTTTTTTTTTTTTTTATAAAGAGGCTAACAAGATGACCTCACTCCACCTGATGGTAAGCGGTAGTGAGATCCAAATATGAGGTCGACAGGCACAATAGACCATATTGAGCCTGTCGCACTCACCCTGAAAGCCGTGAAAAAGGAGACCACTGCTGCGGCAACAACGAGATAAGGCGTGGAGCCTCGCATTGGTATTGAGCTGTGCGGGTCGGAGTCGGGCAGGCCGCCGGACAGAAGGGCCCCCGCACCGGCGGGCTGACCCGCTCCGCCCGCACAATACCGCCGCTAAGACTCCACTGGTCCGGCGCTTGCCGCAGCAATGGTCCCCCTGGCTCCGGTTCGTACAGTGCTGATCCCGGAACGCGACCTGACCGAGAAAGGTCAGAGTCACTTGGCGGGTTTTACACAACTGTATGGTGGTAACAGCAACCGGTCGACAAAATGTCTCCCACCTGTAAAGTCATGTAAGCCATGTAAGTCGCGAATTGAATCCAACTAACTGATTCTAATATTGTATGAGTTGGGTTTTGACGCGGGAGCCGAATCCTGGATACTTGGTAACATTTCGACTATTGCATTGCGCGCTTTGAGCGAATGAGTTTTAACTGAAAAGCGTCTGATCATTGGGCTACCTGTGTACGGAAGTATTTTTACTACGGGGCATATTTCAAAGGTCGGTTTGTTTCCTACTTGTAGGTTGATTTTGTTACATATGAATATATGTTTGTAAATGATTACGATTAATATAATAGGTATATTTTGTTGTATACAACTTTACGTTGCGTAAAATCGAAGTTAAAAATCTATGTATTGTATAAATTGTTCAATAATTAGTTATATCATAAAATTTTAATTTACCCAATTATCATTAATTTTGGTTACAAAATCAGATTTATTATTCCAGAAATTATTTTTAAAAACAAATAAATAAAAGGTAGGTAATTATTATTTAACCTTAACGTTCCAATCAAATTAAAATGTGCAACGCAAAAATAATTAATTCCGCGAAATATTTACTTGTATCCAACGGCATTATTTCGTGGCAATGCGTATTTTAAAACAATATATTGAAAGTTACTTAATAATTTATATCGTATCGGTATATTATAGAATTATACGTGATTTATTTTATTACCTGTATACTTACCATAAATGATTTGAATTTAAATCTGAATAAAAATATAAAGCAATATTTACTTTATAATAGTCTTATGTCCTTGATCTTACTAAGCGTATTTAAAATAAGGTTGTCCAATAATGCAGAAACCGTTTTGCAGGTACTTACGGGTTTCTTTGGCGGGCGAAAGGTCGGAAGCCACGATTAGGCTGCGTTTGAAGTCTTTATAGCCAGTCATTTCCAGAGTAATGTGCCGCTTAAATTCAAATTTCAAAGAAGGGCCCCATCGAATGTCTTTGCCCTCTGTATTACTTTTAAACACTGAAACCTTTTCTGCGGCCTCGTTTTTGGGAACGCCCCTGATTGATGTCCAGATTATGAACCTATACAAACGTTTTAAATTCTTGTAACAATAATTCTAGGAAGATTGAAGTTGCCATAAAATATGGTTTTGTGATATTACTGATATTAGATAGATTTTCTTCACATACTAAAATTAGGTATCTACAATTGTGTACTAAGTTAGTATCAGCTATCACTTAGTCTTCTAAAATCCCCCTTTCTCTACCTCCTTCTTAACATAGAAGAACGTATTTTTAACGGATGTATTTTTTGTTGTTGTTACGTACGTTTGGTTGTTACAGAACTTACGTAAAAAATATATTAATAATAAAAAAAAAAACATTTGCATTAAGCATGTAATAAAGAAACACTTCTAAAAATCGTATCTACACTTACCTTATATAAATACAAACTACAATTACTAATAAATTCTAGTAATCAAATCGTCCCAAACTCTAGTTAATGAAGATTGTATTTGCGCATCAAATATTAGATGGTTTTAACGTGGAAATTCATTATGCTTAATTTTATTCATAGAGGCAAAGGTCGTGTATGGATGAATTTTAATAGACGATGATGAGACTAAGTCCGCCTGACGAATAATTATAGCGGTCAGCGGAGGATAGCCCGCTCACACGACGCTCTCATTTACATATCACTAAGCAGGATGAGGTAACTTTATATATTCATTCGGGCCTCAGGAGACGAACGGTGATTCTGTAAAGGTAATCTCAGTTGTAAATTGGAAGAATTTTCTCCATTACGGCGTTAGATTAACACGTCATGTTTACTTTAATTTGAGTTCAATTTAAACGAGTTCACGCAATCGGATGCGAGAGATAGAATGAATCCGTTCCAAGATTTGGAAAAATATACAAAAGTAATGCTTGTACAAAAAGTCAACTTTTCTTTTAATGAAAAGCTTATCAGAAACTAACATTATAAAATTGCAAAGATTCAAATCGGTAATTCAGTGAAACTGGAAAACTAAGTTGTAAATATTACATAATAATAAAAGTTTTACACAGAACTGTCAAGATTCCGAAAATTTCAATGATTTCGTTGTAGGTCTATTACAACAAATTATATGTGTATGGTTGGGTTTTGGATTATGTTTCACAGTATACAATTAATCAAATCAAACTTTAAGATTGACACCGTCAAAGTTGTAAGCCCGTAATTAAAGGGTTTTTTTGCAGCTGCCCTTTTTCGTAAGAAAGTTACATAACTATATTTTGCTTAGAATTAGCGTTACGAGTCTGTTCGACTTCTGTAGTCAACTAGCTACGAGGATCATACAATCTGCACTACGATATTTAAGCTACATCGTCGCCGCTGCTACGATATCTAAGCTACTGCCACTGTTTGACAGGCGCAGTGCTACGGATTCTGCACTGGGTTTTACGGAAATATTCAATATTATTTTAAATCTGTATATTTGTCGATATATTTTCACAGTAACTACTGTTTCTTTAGGCAGATGTGAGTTTATGATTAGCATACTTAATTATATGATGGGTTACTAAAAGTTCAGTTTGCCGTTGTCGTCTTGCCTTTAAGAACATATGATATGCCAGTCCAAAGCAATCATTGCTCCCCTTGCGCAACACCGATAACACCAGTTCTTATCCTGACGATAATAGGAATGGAACTATTACATATATACTGACAACTAAATCTTCCACTCATTCACGTAGCATAATGGTTGTCAAGCTAACGACGGCCAGGTTGCACCTGGGTCACGCAGCCATTCACGATATTTTAATAGTCGCTTGACACCGGCCGGCATACGCCCAGCGTGTATTTGATATTTTTATAGCCTCTCCATTATTACCGGGAGATATAATGCGGCGATACCGCCATGAATACGACTCATTTTAGCCGCTGTGAAGTTGTGCTTTTGAAAAATGTGCAAGACACACTCTGTGAACAATATTTAGGATTACTATCGAGTTGATTTGAAATATTTGTAAAATAACTCAACTTTTGGTGCAATCTTCGAGTGTGTACAAAAACATAACATAACTAAATATTTTTGTCATAGAAGCGGTGTTTTATATTTATTTCGCAATTACGATGAAACACATTTATTATCTTTAAAAAATACGTACTGTAAAGTAATTAAAGTAAAGTGGGTTTTTTTTAAAGATAATAAATGCGTTTTAGCCCACTTAGAACGACTTTTACGGGGCTAAATGTTCAAAAGCTATTGCAATAATTATAATTTTAATGTATAAACACACGAGTGTAAGGAACTTGTTAAATTGTAAAGCAAAGTTTTCCAACTCGTAGTAGCCCGAAAACTTTGAGCTTTTAACTAATGTAAACCTAATTATGTAAGTTAAACTATACTTCCATACATGTGCCGCCGTCAGCTACCATTGTCAACTAGGACTAAAGTGTTAACAGCCCATCTAATAGCGATTGTACCGTCAGCATGCTGCATGTGCGATCTATAATGATAGTATCCAAAAATATTATTCAATATGGCGAATTATATATTCGATCGGAGCCAAGGTTTATAATCAATACAAATCGTCATTAAAGATTACCAATAATGCAATCACAGAGGACAGTAACGTCGCTTATATTTAAATAACAAATCAACCCTCTGAAATCAAGCAATAACTTATTTTTTAAAGTTCTCTTAAATATCTACCCGAAGGTCCAATGCTGACTGTACCACTAGTATTGTAGAGCTGTATTCTATTCACGCCGCGATGTGCGGCGCGTAAACCAAAACCTCTACGGTTAGGGGCAGCCATTACCGTTGGGAGTTATTAAAGTATGTGAAATTCTCATTTTCGTATGTGGCGTTAATTTCCAACATCAAACGAGCGCACAACTTACGTCATTTGCGGGCGAACTTCCATGGAGCCAGCGAAAATTCCGCTAAAATATTTGTCACCACTCATCACAACGATTATAAATTCTGAACAACCCGCGCCCGATAACAGATTACTTGCTTTAATAAATCATGATTGTATCCATACAGTACAGAATTAATTGGGAAAATATAACGTTGGAACCAAGTAGGGGTAACGTTACGAATTATGAAGCCATTTTTTAAACGAACCACACTTTATGATTAACTTATACATATATTACTATAGTTAACCAGCAAGTATTAAGAAAAGTTGTTGTCTATCTGTTAGTGGTCTCTCAAAATACCTATAAGTGACGATACTTTTTTTCTGCATTAGTGCGCGTCCATGTTGGTCAAACAATGAAATGTTTATTTTATACTTTCATAACTCTTCAAATGTGTCGATATAGTAAAACACAGCGATAAGAAACAAAACAACGGCAGTTTAATGCGTAAATAATTATGGCCCCAAACAGCTAACATTTCCTTTTAAATAATACATTATCATGTTGACATTTTCCAAACATACAGCTCGGTAACGCTGAGCGGCCCAAGTTGTTAAGCCAAAAGGGACCGTACATTATGATTGTTATAGGCAAAAGGGCCACTTTATTGTCCTAATGTTGTGCCTTTTACGTGATCATCATTTACGGCTCAAATGTGGGTAGATGCCGAGGATTTTCAAACGCATTATAGTTTAAAACATTCGATTAAGCATTGTTTGCTTGTACGTGCCAAGTATTCGGTTAAACCGGCCGTTTTATTTTACTAACTGGGGCCCGAAACTATTATCTGTTAAATTTTATAATATTGTAGCGCCTGATTAAACTATTGATAACGCTCATCCGTTTTATAGAATTTGAGAGTTAATGTTGTAGCATCATACAATAAAATACATGCGTTCCTGAGTAAAAGCTCTTGACAGATAGACAGATAACAAAGTGATCTAATGTTGTATTTTATTATTTGTGCTAAAAAAACGTTTTTTTTATTCTATCTAGTCATAGTTTGCTTTTTACTTTTATATTCATAAAAAAGCATAGCATTATATTGGATCAAATTGATAAGTCATTTGTTTGCATTAGCTTTAATAGATGCAAAATCAGTAAACATTGCTCACAGTTCATTATTATTATTTCGTTTAAGTATGCAAATTAGTGCATAGGCAATATTGACTATGTACTTAATTTTAGTTGCAAGCAAATATTGTTGGTATGTACCTTATTACTTTAATGAATTAGTTATTTTGTATTTTTGATTTTATCTCTAAAGCTTAATTATAATATTCTTTTTTAATAGAAACACATCACATGAAACCAAAACTAATGTGATAAAGTAAAATGATCCCAATAGTACAGCAAATACGATACGAATATCGATTACATTCCAATTAAGCTATTCGTTTTTAAATAAACAAACGTTGTTAGACAAACAATCAGCAAGTAATATACTTCTAATGTTTAGAAAGGTATCTAACTATCGACCAAATCGAAGTTATTAGTGGCAGACAAACTAATTTGAGGTAATACAATTTGTTCAGTTACACAAAAGAAACAATGGTAGGACACGCTAGCCTTTTATTGCTGCGTATCGACTGAAGTTTCCAATCACTCAGCGGCGTGCCTACGGACACTAACAGTAACAGAGTAATCCACCCACATTGCCGGACATCAGCCCACACTATACTAGCATAAACAAAGCTACTACACGAGCCTTACGAATCATATTGGAAATTACGACGCTTTTATAACACAGCGATATTCAACTTTCATTACAACTGTCTAGCCATTAGACGAAGTTAGGGTGACAATTTGAAGGGTCAAGGTGAACTTCTGTAAAGTTAGTTTAAGCTCGCTCATTCACTTTCCAAAGTAATAGTTGTGAGAGGGTCGGTAGTATTAGTATCATTAGAATTGTAGACGGCTGGTTTAGTACCTACCTACTGTAATTTTTTTCAAAAAAGGCACTTCTTCAATCTTCGTAAGTCCTTATGTTACATGAAGGTAGATAGATTGAATCCGACGATTATTTCTTTTGAAAGAATTTCATGAACTTATAGGCATTAAAAGATGCTTTAAATTCAATGGTACTTAGTTGACTAAAATTACTGGCACGATGAATATGCCTTTTTTTTTTTTTTTTTTTATAATAGGCAAACAAGATGACCACACTCCGCCTGATGGTAAGCGGTAGTGAGATCCAAATATGAGGTCGACAGGCACAATAGATCATATTGCGCCTGTCGCACTCACCCTGAAGGCCTGCTTAAATGCCGTTTCACGCCCCGCCTGAAGAGCCCGGGATCATAGGAGGGAGGGAAAACATGAGCTGGAAGGGCATTCCATGCCTTAATAAATGCCTATTTTATTTTAACCGATGTTCAGTTTAAAAAAACATAAATTGCGCACACGCTGCATGCTGCACGCAATCCAAAAAGTAGGCATATTTGGACAACATTTTTTTTCAGGATGTTCATATATGATTCAGTGAAATCAGTCCGAATAAACTCACGCATCAAAACAAATGACGCCGTCCAGCATGCGGCGGGCACAGCACAGATTTTTCAAACATGCACAGGACGGGATATTATCAGATGACGCCACCCTGGGGACCGTAAATATTCACGTGGTGCGATTAGCCGCCCGCCCGCGGCACAACACATGTCACGTATGTACTTACACGGACAATATACGCCGCTTACACAAACACGGCTCACTCACAGCATGGACAGTGAGATAATAGTCATGCAGGCACATGCATTACTACACTACCTTGTTTTTTTTAAGCCACGGTATAGTTGTCAGCGTTCGAGGCTTTTCGAATACAGATATTCATCAGTTTCACCAACGTTTTTTAAAGCAAGTAGATTTCCATAGCTAGGGCGAGTTCGACCAAAAAATATATGCAAAGGGTAGGAAGTACAATTTAATCGTATCAATCGAACACTAAAAGCAGTTGTTAAGATATAACTGTCATAATACATTGTTCTATCCAATCTATGTAAAATACACAAGCGAAAACGGGCTGACAAGTAATTTTCCTACTGTTTCCCAGGCAATTGTAGCCGCCCGCCGGTGTTACCGACCGCACTCGATCCAATAGTACACTAATATCGTTCCACAACTTAGAAACGCGCACCGCATCAAATCCGAATCCAATTTCTGTTTCTCCGTAAAAGACGTTATCGAATACAATGATTTTTATAAGGTAACAAGTTGATGAAATATTTGCTCAATCGCGTGTGTAACATAGTTTCATTTATTTCACTTCACCCGAGTCACTCGACTGAAATAACAACTGAGCAACGGACATGAATCAGCTATAAATTACAATAGCAGTGTGTACACGCTTTGTTGTTGTAAAAATCGATGTAGATTATACCTACCTACATCTTACTTTAAAGGTGCCACGTGCTAGTCATTCTCACAAAGTAGTTTAAGATTATAGGGTGATAATTGGTACTACTACTGGTATTAGTACCTGCTACGTTTGGCATCAAATAAATAACATTTAGATGCTTTTAAATAAAAGAGGAACAAAACAATAATGAATATTGCAAAGGGTTATAAAATAGAAAGGCGTAAATATGAACTGACTCTCCGTAACAAAACCCTCGGAAAAACATAAATAATATATTTTAACAAACGTCTTCTTCTTCATTTGTCAAGGAAGGTTGTATTTCCGTCTCTGCCGGACGAGGGTCGTGACTTGTGACGTAAATGCATATAAAATTAATAATGATTTGGATTGTGAATTATTGCTTTGGAAACAAATTACAATCCACTAAGTCATTTACTTGAAGCCGTCACTTTATTGAATCAATGAATTGACTTTATAAGTTTAAAGGTAACTCAGTTGATAGTGAGTAGGTAATTATTTTGACCGGTAATATTCAAGGACATTAATAATTTCAATAATTACTAATATTGACAATATCCTAGTTGATCCTTTGAATAATTTATCTATGGATTGATTTGAAGTAATTAAGTGAAAAAAACTTATTCCTTGGAAGACAATTTTAAATGTTTACATTAATTATAGTTAAAACTTTATCACATCTATACTAATATTATAAAGCTGTTTGTTTGTTTGAACGCGCCAATCTCAGGAACTACTGGTTCGATTTGAAAAAATCTTTTTGCGTTGTGTAGACCATTTATTGAGGAAGGCTTTAGGGTATATAACATCACGCTGCGACCAATAGGAGCAAAGAGACAGTGGAAAATGTGTAAAAACGGGGGAAACGCGAACGAAGTCGCTGGCACAGCTAGTATTAAATATTAATGAGACAACTTAAATCGCCTCAACTTCATTGAATAATAACCAAAAAACTTTATATTTTCTATTTCACACTAGCATATTATATGCTAGTGCGAAATACTAACAAAGCATGGCTGTCACATACGTAAAGTCTATGCAAGTTGAACAGCGCAAGAATGGTATTGCTCGTAAAATTTAACCAACCCACAATATTCAGCAATCGGCCGGCCAACCGTGCTGTTTCAGCAATAGTTCTCAAATTATCAATTATAAGTTTGACTGTCCGACGGCGGTAATTACGGTTGTCAAAACGGAGCGCGGTGAGATAGGAAACGGAGCGGCGGCCGGCGCATCTCTGAAATTAGCATTGACGGAGTCGTCTCTATTCAACAACAGGAACGGGTCATTAATCTTGTCCGATGTGATTGCGGTCCGAATTTCTCATTCAATCGTCCAGACTGCGAATGATTGTCACATTTTACGAATAACTTCTTAAAAATTCAAGGGGATCGATAATGGAAGACGTTAAATCTCCAAGCGATTGTACTGATGTTTTTATAAACAGAATTATATTTTAGACCAATTACTTGTTTATACAATTTACCAATCATTTACGTAATCAAAATAAGTCTATACATCGTAATCAGCGGAAAAGACAAGTTCTAAAAACAAACACGGCAACCTAAACAAACCGTTCCAGTGATCATCAGTATTTTATCATATCGCAGCCCATTCAAACAGACGAAAACTAGATACTCTTACGTAAGCTCCTTGAGCTAGACTTACAAACCGAGGAGAAGATCTATGTATATTATGTTAAGTGCTAAAGTGCGACAAATCATAGACTTTGTTTGAAGAAAATAGTAATAAAAAATAACAGAATTAAACGGAAAAACTTTTTTGACGTTAATTAACGGAGGTTTTAAATCGAAAATCACCATACCATAATTTATAAAATTTTTACTCATACAGCAACATTTTAAAGAATTTTAATTTATGTTCTAGGGTACATTCCATTCCGATAGCTGAAGTGAATACTATAGATACTTCCTAACTCCATCAACAACTGCGCCCGGCATTCCCGGCAAGTATGTTAAAAATAAATTGTACAAAACATATGAAATGACTTAATTTATTCTGCAAATAGATTTTCATGAAATACTTTTGCACGTCAAGTTATAAATAAATTAATCACATATTACAAAAAAATTCACAAGTTACATAAATTCATTGATGTCCAAGCGAGCAACTCAACATGTCCATTTTTTTGGATTTTCATCATTTAAGTAGTCTTCTACTTTATAATAAGCTTTTTTCACAAGTCGACTTAATAAAAAGTTTGAAATTATAAAAAGGTAATTCACTAACATTTTGTGGGGTCTTATTAAACAATTTTGTGCTTAAACCTAAGAACGACTTTCCAGTCTTTTGAAGCCTGAGCCTTGAAGCGGCAAGCCTATGTTTATTTCTGGTGTTAAAATGGTGAGTATCCGATTTCTTATTAAATGATTGCATATTCTTGTAAACATATAAGATACAGTCCAAAATGTACTGAACATAAAGTCCAAAATGTACTGAAATAATCCTGAACATAAATAAAACATGTTATTTAATTTATTAATTAAATACCATGTTTTATGTTTTTTTTATTAATTATATAATATCCATTCAGTAGATTTAATGTATTAATAAATACATTAAAACTTTTACCCTTATAAAAGAAAAGTAAAATAATTATTTCTGAATGGTTTAACAGTAAAAATATGATATAATCGTTTTACATTGCAATTCATTTTTAAATTCAATACACTTTAGACATTTTTATGCAAAATTTAAACGGCTAGTATCAGCCTCCTGACAATACATAATTCATAAACATCTCGCGCGCCACTACGCTGCAGAAGGCTACGGGCCACAAGGGCTCTTCATATCTTGAGCGTCCTCCGCTAAGCGCGCTACATGCGGTCCGCTGTTCACATACTAACCATCAGTTACCAACTTCAAGCACGTCATTGTTTAAACAACTTTCCATCGGTCGCTCCACAACCCTTCCACCATTACTTACAAATGCAGAATGTATACGAGTATAACGTTTAAAAACAAATTCTGTTGCTTCCGAAACTCGTAAAATGCAGCATCGATATTCAAATTGGAATACGATGTCTGCGGTTAAATGTGAGTTTCTGAACCGAACTGGGGCATAAACAGTGCGTACTAGAAAAGTGCACGGGCGAAGCAACTGCAGCGAGAGGGTCCTCGAGAGGCGGAGGGTCGTTAGAGGCCGCACTGCACGCCCACCACGATTATTTAGTTAAGCATCTTTTCAGTAAATCTTAATGAAACTTCTTCCCGTTGCTCTCGACTTGGAGAATTCATCTTTTGTTTTAATACCATACTTCCATATGGACGCAGTGTGTGCAAGTTTCTATTCGAGTGATTCCGTAACAAAAGTGGCGACGGATATGAGCAAGGGCTAAAAGCACCATTGTGCGTAATGCTCGCTGACGAGCTTGGAGAATTTATGTGAAAACAAATTAAGTTGATAGCCGGAAACACCCTGGGACGGGTCGTTATGTCTCTTTCATATGTTATTTAGTACCTTCATTAAAAAACAAATGCAATCTTCTAAGTGTTAATCCTAACTTATAGCTCGTAGTCATTTGTTTGTGCTTGAAACGAACGAGACAAATGAAATGAGTTTTTATTAAAAAGAGTTTCTGTCCAAACTTCGTCTAAAAATATACGATATACCGGCGACTGTAAAGTTCTGACGTAAAGGGATGGTACTATACTTTTACAAGGGTTAATGTTGTAAAACTACGAAGGTGGCCCAAGATACATCACAGCGTAACCATTAACTTTACGGACTGTCACAAAAGTCGTGCTTTTTATTTGATTAAGATTGGTTGTCACTCTGAAAAATGTAAATAAAAGTAGTAACTGTGTGATAAAAAAGTCCCTTTACATAAAACTGACTTTAAACATAGGCTCTACTTTTCTAGGAACTTAATTAGTCGGCGATTTAATTTTTAATTATATCCTCTCGTCCAAGTCCGTTGGCTCAGACAGAATAGTAAAATGTGGAACTGTTACTTATTCAAACAGAAATACTATATTAAAAGGGTTGTGAATTTTGAAAAGATATAGTAATATTATACTGAAACACAGATATGTACGCGCTTTTATACGCAAAATTATAACTGGAAGTACTGAACGAGACTCGATATATTTTTAGTCTCTGTTATATTCGGAATACTTCAATAGGTATATTCTTTGAAAAATTAAAGTGGGCTGAAAATAGCATTTGCGGGAAATAGAGAAATGTAGTTCATCGTACATTTTCGAGGATAAATTATCTAAAAATCGTTACAACGAAACTTTGTTGTATATTTTGGTCCCTCCTTTAAATGGCTAGGCGCTTTTGTATCTGAATGTATTTTTACCGCTTTTATATCTTAATGTATAGTACACAAATACTAATCATAATTATATGATATCATAAATAAATAAATAAATAAACATTACACAACATCACATACATTGATCTGATCCCGTGGTAAGTAGCTTAAGCACTTGTGTTACGGAAATCAGGATCAACAGTGGATACACAAATAAACTTAAATACATATATTTAATAATACACCCAGACACGGAACAAACACCGATGTTCGTCACACAAATATTTGTCCCGAGTGGGAATCGAACCCACGACTCTTGGAACCGTAGGTTTTGAACCTGAGTCACTAACCACTGTTACACCGAGCCAGTCACTCATCATTATAGTTAAGTATACTACTTACATAGTTTCTCTGTTCTAGATTTCTTACCCGGTTGGTAATAATAAGGTTTTACTTTATAGAAGATCCAGTCCCCTGACACGTCCTACTTCGATTCCCCTCAGTGATATTTTCCGTAGTTTCCCATCATAAGTTTATGTCCGCCAACTTCATAATGTCTTACTCCAAATTACGACAGCAATTCTAAATAATTCTGGTTTAGACAGAAAAATATGCGACATTTATCTTGTATTTTTTATCTGCTCTGTGAATTCACTTTATGATGATCCTACCTATGAAGATCAACTCATTGTTTACTTAAAACTATAACGAAGTATCAAGTGTAGTTTAAATAGATGTCGGAATATTGTTTCAATTCACCATTTAATACGCTTTCGACTCTACTAGCCAGCCGTAAACAAATCGTCCAATCGACCTATTAATTTCGATCTGCAGACACCTAGCGCTTTTCGAAGTTCGAACCGTTCGAAGCCTAGCAAACAGGTTCAATACAAAACGGTATTAGAAGGCGATAAACAAGGGCTGCCACCTCTGACAAGCACTGGATGTGCAAGTTAGCGTCACTGTAACGTGTATCGAGAACAATATTCGGTCGTGTATCCCCGGTAATTGGCTGGGAGTGGGCGGATCGATCGCCCGGAGTGACACAAATACCTCGTTCCGCGACGCAATCACCCTCAGTAATCCACTATCGACCTAATTGTTTCTTCTAATGACAATTGCACAATATCAATTATCGCAATCCATTTCAGCGCTGTTCATTTGCTGTGCGATCAATTAGACTCGGAGGGATGAACCTCGTTAACTACCAAATTGTAAAACGATAGATACTGCCTATATTCTTTTTTTTGACATTCTGATTAGGAAAATAGGCATACATTGAATTGAGAACCTCTTTCGTTTCTTTTTTCGTAGATTAAAGGTTTTACGTAAAAAAGAAAGAGATGATCAACGTTTTCGAATCCATATCCGTTCCACCCTCGTTAAGAAAAAGGGTTCTCACGGACACGACCGGTCTTTAAAACAACAAATAAGTACGTAGGTTTAAACTGAATGCAACAACTAGAAGCGAGCTTCTAATCCAAACGACCTTAAAGAAGTAAGCACTCCAGTTTGAAATCCCTAAACCAGACGGCTGAGAGCGTGTAGCAGACATCCCCTCCAAATGGCTTCTTTATTCCTGCGCATAGCCCGGGGCAATCTCCGAGGATTGCACTTGACCCGCGATGCAAAACGCCCAACAAAGGCCAACAGCGCAGCGCGGGCGGCACTCTCTCAAAACAACACGAATCCCTCTGATCTAAAGAAACCAGCTTCATTCCCATGCATCGTATAAGTGGGATGAAATATATGCAGCTCAAGGAAAAGTCGACTAAAAGTGTAACAAATATCTAGGTCATTGCACATTCGTTCCTCTTTTTAAGGTATTGTGTTGGGTAGCAACGCAGATGTGAATACAATTTCTTTTACATTTGAACGCGCACACAATGCGACGGAGTTGTGAATGTGCACCGAGGAGTCGCTTTTAATATTCTTCCAGCCGACGTCTTCCAGTTAATTTGAGAATATATCAAAGGGACAATCAAAACTCTACATCGTCGTTGTGATATCTAGATCGTTGCAATAACTACTTGTTACATATTATGGACCACATCTAGTTGTATTAATATACGTAAATCATACATTTACATACATCCATTATTTTTTGAAATCTTACCAAGAAAATACCAATAAACAGAGATAACAAATACAGAGAAAACATTCCTTTGTTAAAAGCGCGCGGTAAAAAAACCCAGAATATCTTTGCCAGCATTAACTTTAAGGTAGGGATTATTAATAGACCTTTGTCTATTAATGGAATAGATATTTCAAACGTCTTTTTATTTGTAGAGTTCAGTTGTGAAGCTAATAAAGTAGTATGAATGATATAATAAGTAAAGGAATACGTTACTGTCAGCATAGATAAGCTATGAACTTAGATAACCCAAATGCCATTTTCCTATTTATACGGATGAAACGTACGTAAATGTACGGTATCCGTACAATTTGATCAATACCTTCAGATTGGATTGTTCTGTAGAGTGTCTGGGAGCGAGCGCCGGCCGTAAACATAGCCTGAGCTCCATTGAAGTGTTGTCTCCGAGGACCATGTTTTATTGAAAAACTTTCCGCGCTACTCGGAACCCGCATCACATGCAGCGAACCGTCGCCGGAACTGAGACCTGCAAAAGAATCCAATACTTATTTCGGACCGCTAATCGCGACAAATACAGCGAAATCTGCGGTAAACGGCACGAGAAATTAATTCCTCGTCGTTATCTACACGACTCAGGGTGTCACGGACGTGCCTCACCGTAAACAGTGGAGTAGGCGCAAGGTGGTCGGAGTAAATCGCTCCATTAGGCAGTTAAAAGCTCGTCGCTATCGTCGGGACATAACTCAGCCGCCCGTCTCCGCGCGGCCCTATAAATTACGCCTTTGTGCGAACTGGGCGTGCCCGCTTAAAATATGTACGACATTGTCTTCCCAGCGCACCTCCCCGCCTCATATCTCCCACTGTAATCCATGAAGGTCACCGTACAGTAAATTATCAATTTGTACGATTTGCCAACTGGCTGAGCTACAATGTGAACCAAACTTCTGCACTCATGGAAAGCGCCAATGAGCGCCCTGGCTCCGGGAGAGCTACGAAGTACGAACCGACCGACCGATCATTCACACTTGCGGACGGTTCATTTCAGGACGTTTGGAAAAAGGTGAACGGTAAGCCCCTCATATGCCCGTCCTTTCAACTTATGAAATATCCTTTTTGGTATACCTTCCCTCTTACGTTAACAAATTCTTGACCTACTTCGTCAGTATTTTCTGGTTACTTTTATATGATTGTTCGAATAAAAGCTGAGGTCAAAACTACTGTAAATGAGTTCTTTTATTTTATGAGATTAAAAATAATTTAACATAATCACAATATCGTTTCATAAAGTATATATTATATTTCTGTATAACATAATGTACAACATTTTTCAGTGTAACATGTCAGATGTAACGTAAAAGTTGAATTTTATTTTCCGTGCAAAAAATCATAAAGAAAGTAATACCTTCAGTGGTGATAGTAGAGCTCGTCTTTTATGGGCAGCCATGAAAAGTCATCGTGATCATAAAATATCTATCGCTTCTATCCAATTGAAAATAATAACTACATAATACGAGTAAGTTTTATAAGCCGTTGAACCCAAATGTTTCGCTGCTACGTCGCGCGGCGCGCTTTGACGAGACAGACACGTTAGAACTTATTTGACAAGCAAAGCAAATATTGTTAAACATATTACTCTTAAGTAGTATTAGGGTATGTACCCTACTTCTACTTAAATTAAGTAGCTACAATAAACACTGTATTCATAAATTAACATTAACAATATGTTTTATACATGGCCTTTATACATGGCCTGAAAATGAACACATGTTCAATTTCAGCCTCATACACTACATACCACATTTTACGGAATCATGTCAACCCAGCGTACGAATATTACCAAAATAATAAAAAAGTGATTGCAGCACAATTTGTATTATCCGCATTAATTCCCAATGTCAATATATTGCGTAAATTGAATTGTTTCATTCGAAAGCTAAAAAGCGTCTGCCGAACACAGCCGTTTAAGCTGTTGACAAATCCGGCAATACCGCCGGGTAGCAGATTAAGTCGCATGCACACACATTGAAGGGTGCCGGATAGCCAAAAACCGGTCAAGTGTGAGTCGGTCTCGCACACGAGGAGTTCAGAACTAAAAATCGCGTTTGTTGTATTTTTTTTTCAGTTCAACATTTATCGTCAGAAATATATCGTTTGTGAAAATTTGAATTGTCTACTTATTGCTGTTCTTGACTGTTACTGGCTGACAGACCGGCAGACGGACAAACGGCGAAGTCTTATTAATAGGGTCCATTTTCACCCTTTGGGCACGGAACCCTAAAAAGCCCGCAAGCCTGAACCAGGGCTGGCGTGTTTGTGAAACAAAGAATATGAAATAGTCCATATTTTAGGCGCAGTTACGCCCCCGCTCGCGCGCACGTGGGCCATTTGTTAGAACTATAGCGAGACAGGCGATAATGCCTGCATTTGATTGCTCACACGCATTTACAGGTTATCATATAGTGTTGAGGTGAAGGCATTACACACATAATTGAAGGGAAAACTACTAAAAAAAGTTTTGCCAACCTGACAGTTGTCTATGCCAAAATATCTTTTTATATAGTGTTTAAGACATTCAAGTAGGTAATGTAACGTATAAGATTAATCATTACTTTTAATTCCAACTAAAACGACAGACTGCACAGGCGTCCTGCTTTATGTCCCACTTTGCCGTCATTGATTTTTAATAACCACTAAAAACGAATTACGATTTAAAAAAAAAACATAACTCTATATCCTGTCATTCCGGTCAACAGATTCCCGCGTATTATTATTACCAACACATAGCAAATCTATGATTTGCAAAGTTTTGCTTCCTTAACGTTCCTAAACCAATCTTGAATCAGTAAGGTTAAAACAGTTTGAATAAATATAGCACGTCAATATCATTTCTATACAGCATAAAACTTATCGTCGTATACTTGTCCAACTTACTAAATGTATCCTCTTTGTTGATGACGTCTCCATCTTATGTAAATATGTGATGATACACTACATTGTCAAAATCAGTTGGAGTTAATTTTCAATACTATAACAAAATGGCTGATTAATGTACCAAAACTAAATTAATGGAATTCCGACCACACCTAAGGGCTTCATTTTACCTGCAAAAACCGGTCAGGTCACTATGCACTTTTCGAATAAATTAAAACTTAACACTGATACAAATACAGACAGCCTACTTTGCATGTAAGAATTTCTTGGTTGTACACTCTGAAAATCCTCATCAGCCCATATACGTATCCACTGTTGGGGCACGGCCACGGGCCTACCCCAAACTAGGGTAATAAGGCCTTAGTCAACCATACTGGCCAAGTTCAGTTTGATTGACTACACAACCTAAGAATTTCTTCGTAGGTGTGTGCAGGTTTCCTCACGATGCTTTCCTTCACAGGTAAAGCGTCGACTAATCGTACTTACATATGAATTTCATTTTCAATTTGAAAAACACTGGTAGGTACGTGGCGAGGTTTGAACTAGCGACCTCTCGCGTGGCAAGCATCTGCCTTAACTACTAACTAATTTGGTTTTTTATAATAAATTTTAACTTAAATTGCTACGCCCATAGGAGCACCATGATATACTTATGTATATTCTAATTTTACCTATAACCCACATGATCAGCAATGAATTGTTTGAATTTGAAATTTGATTTATACCACTCTCCTAAGCATTTCCTTAGACTTTGTTTATGTGAAATTCACAAACAGATACATTCGCTATTGTAAAAGTTTGTTTCATTAAAAACAATAACATAATGGTCAAAGCTATTAATTTGTATACGGCTCTCTGGCATACAAAACATCCACGCACTATTCAAGTTAGTAGGCTAGTAACCAACAAAATCGATAAATTATTTGTTTTGTGCTTAGTTAAAAATTTAAGACAGTTAAGTATTAGGTCAAGGCAGGAATAAAATATGAATTTTAACGATTAAATACATAATTTAGTTGTGTGCGTTCTTTTTGTGGTTATATTAAGGATGCAAATGAATGAATAATATTTATAGGGCATTGTTTTTTAATCGGTCAATCATTATTTTAAAAAAAATATTTTTTCTGTTTTTAAACTGCGAGTTAACTGATTTCAACAATTAAATATTAAACTTATCTTGTTTATCACTAGTGATCTTTGATAAGCTCCAATGTGTCAACAAAACAAAATTAATCATCTGTGGATAAGGCTCCATTTAAGATGAAGATTTCTATAGCATCCCCTATTGTATAAAAAATAGACATCAACGAATACGCCCAATAAATCTTATCTAATCAATAAAAAGCAATACAATTGATAACCAACCATACACGTAGCCTTTACAATGAATACGAAACCGGAAAAATGATAGGGAGGAACTATTCACAAAATTGCTTATGGATTTCTATGCTATTTTTTCCTTGTAACATTTTAGTTGTAAATCCATTATTCATTTTCTTTTGTGATGAATTAGTCAGAAAGCCTACGATATTAAATGAAATACGAGACTATAAACTATAACCATACCTTTAATTGTATCAACGTAGGTAGGTATACCTACTGTCTGATTTGAATGGTATTGCGTTATTGTCTTATGAACGAGCCAATCTATACTGCATTAGACGCGGTATTCAATTGTTCTCAGTTAATCTGACAAGCAACACGTCTGCCCTATAACAATGTTCGTGTTAATTGAGTTAACGACGCTCGAAATATTGTTACTAAGTGCTGGACGAAGACGGACGAAAACTACAATACCACAAACGAAATAACAAACGAACACTTCATCTAATGAAACAAACGGGAGACGCCACCTGAACCCTCAATTGAAGAGGTGCCGTTCAGCTGAAAGGTATAAATAAGTGGAGATTTCGCTTGTTCCCATGTCATTAGGCCTTAACAAGGCTTTGGAAGTCGTCGAGCCAGTGATCGAAGCTCGGTCAAGCGCGAGAGATAATGCCGCGGTCGCTCCCCCCCCCCCTCACGTCTCCAACCGTGTACCATTTGTCCTCGCCACGATCGACACATTCTTACTTCATTTTTGTACGATGAAGATTTATCACATATGGCTGTCTGCAACTGGTATTCATTTAGGCAAGATAAAACTGCTGGGACTGTATGTTCCAGACAAATTTATATATTCATGATATTACCAGACATTCGTGTAAAGTGCACTAGTCTGCATGTCAGGAGACATTTTATACGATTACGATTGACATACTTCAACATACAGCAATAAAAAAAATACTTTAGCAACTTCATCGGGAAATCAAAACGTAAATGACATCATTAGCTAATTCTCTACTGGTGTAACATCCATGGTGCAAGTCCCTCCTCTGTAGGGCCCTGCTTTAGTCATTCATTCATATCAGACAATAAACACTATCACAAGATATAATCTGACGTCACCGCGAGCGAACGCATTACGGCGAAATAGAGTTATAGACTAGTTTATCACACGTCCTCTCACGCTGACTGGAACACAATTTGAAACAGTCAAAGTGCAAACCGTTGAAATGGTGGAAAGTCGGTTCGTGCCAATGTCGACACTCGTAACAAACTCCTCGCGCGTGTGCCGACTCGCTAATCGCGGGGATGCCTAATGCGGTCGCCGTGGAGATCTGACCTGATTCCGAAACATCTAGCAGGGTACAGCCGATGGATAGAGCGATGATCTTTCCATAATTTGATGCAAGTATACAAAAAGGTGACATGAAAATGTATGCAACCTATCGAATGTTTAGTTTAGTTACTTTAAAAATAAAAAATTACCTAATAAAAAAATCATTACGTGTAAACTGGCTTTCCGCCGCGACTTGGGCTGCATGAAATCGTGTAAACATCATTACTCCCTTAGAGTAAACTCGATTAAAAAGCCTGTCTTTTGTCAATGTCCTTTATCAGTCTCTACGTTTTCGGTGTATCAAATTTCTTTCATCGGTTTAAAAATTTTGTCATGAATGAGATAGGCAGAATTACTTATGCATTTATATTTATGGTATAGACAACTTTTTCAAAAGTAAATGTGCGTTTGATGCATCTTCCTTCATTGCCCTCATTTTCAATTTATAAACAATTTTCCCAACATGATCCCAGCGACAAAAACACTTTCCATGTGAATCGTTTCCATCGCACCTTTGGCATGTAAACAGCGCAGTAAAAGCGGAATGAAACAATTTCATGCTCGTACGCAATTAATACTCGTTTGGGCGGTATTACGCAAGTTTAGCCCCGCAGCATTATCTGCGGCAATTATTATTGTTGCCGGCACCAGGCGCAGTTAATCTGTCGTTTGCCGGCGAACATCACACTCGTGGTGCGTCTCTACACTCGTTTAGCCGGAGTTCAAGTAATTCGCTAAGAACAAACCAGAAGTGTCAACATGTTTCATTGATATGACGCGAGTCACTTTTTATTAATATTTAACACTACTGTCTAAAATTTCTCATCCTCGATAATATAACGTAGGAGCGATACCATTTTTTATAATAATAAAAAAGTCTCGATGATTTTATAAATCTCGATTCAAATTAAATCTGGTAACTCTAGATAAACGATACAGTAAACATGTCTTAGCACACGGAGAAGGCATCCCTCGGGTAAAATATACCAACTATTTGAAATGGCGCCCAACGTGTTACTACGTTAACAATAAAAAAGGTCCCGGATAGCATGACAGCACCTACAATTAATATATAATTATTTGTTTTTAATTAAATTAAGTTATGTATCAATTGTATTTTTGTTTATTTCATCCATTCAAAGGTATTGAATAATATAAACGATTAACGAGTTTGTTGAGAATTTTAAAAAAATTGTTTCAATCACTTCGGTTTTTTAATATTTCTTAAATATTTTGACATATTTTTATGTTTATTTTTTTATGTGACAGGATTTTATGGTTGAAATAATTTATTTATATAGCCGAAATAGCAACGTACTCAAAAGGCTTTATCTTTTCTCTAAAATGGTGAAACCAATCTTCATAAAATTTCAATTAGACTGGAAAAGGACAATCCTATCTACAGAAATAATAAAGAATTTTATGCAGCTCTTAACTTTACGGCTATCGGTTAAGTAATATTTTTGCCACCACTTTCCACGCCCTCAGATGTTCTTACTTCGTAACTTAAATAATGACTTTATTTTAATAAGGTTTTTATACTTCTGTCGAGAAACTGAAACGGGCAGTTCTGGATTTAATTCCTAGTCACACTATTATCCAGTCCTGGTTTTGCAATTTGCAGTCCTAATTTAAATGACTAATTTTACAACAACTACGTACTACATTTAATTATATGTATAATAATTACAATGTCGCATTACAATGTCGATGGCCGAGTGGTTAAGGCCGTTGCTTGCTATGCGAGAGGTCACCAGTTCAAACTGCGCCACGTAAGTATTAGGTACCACTATTTTTTCTTACTTGAAATTCAAATTACGAATGATGACGCTTTAACAGCGCAGGAAAACATCGTGAGGAAGCCTGCATACCTACGAAGAAATTCTAAGGTGGTGTAGTCGACCAGACCCGCACTTGGCTAGCGTGGTCAACTAAGGGCTCATCGCCCTAGTTTAGCGTAGGTCCGTGCCCCAGCAGCGGGGACGTATATGGGCTGATCATGAATCTAGCTCTTAGTTTTATGTACTCGTAATCAGCCGTTACGGCATGTAACATAAAAGTAACATGATATTATCCAACTAAGGGATCCTAATTAAACACTGTGTTATACCTAATCCATTAAAGTTGACGATTTCAGCCCACATTTTAAACCTAATCCTGTTACTAATTAAAGGTCTTCTTTCAGGTGATAACTATGACGCAGCCACGTAATATAGTACTAAAGGTATCACAACTGTAAACAACCTGTTTTACAACATAATTAACAAATTCCTAGAATGTAGGTAATAAAATCAATAAGAATGAAACTTCCATGACCAGACACGAGGTTTTCCCACTTCAACTAACATCACTAACTTTTACATACTCTACTGAGATAACAATAGCATTTAAATACAACCATTTGGTTATTTATCTACATTTCATAGTAGCGAGAACCGCTAAATTGTTCATTTACTTTATTCCGACGTTGCAATTCAATTCCGAAGCAGATGTAATTTTAACGTAAATTAGATATCAACGTAATTCAAGTTTAAATGAAATCTGCTTGTAACATCTCGAAATACCCATCGCGGATCGTTTGGCAAGGATGAGTTGGAACGTGAATTTCAATTTCCTCTAGAAAGTCATTTGACTAGTTTGAGCGCCCTCAGATTCTGCTCTCTCAGCGTACCTAGGTTTGCACTTAGAGCCTGACGGCGCTTCAGTTTGGATAATCGTTTCTTTGCACCTGCTCGGTCGTATCGGGGACGCATCCATCAATAATAACTAGGTGAGCACTTCAAAACGTGAACGTTAAGGTTTTACTAATTTTTAACACTAACCCAGGAAGATTTATAGTTACAAGCACTTATTACTGTTGGGAGTCTGGGCCAACTGTAGGTACAAAGTACCTACCTATCTATGATGTTTACAATGATTGAACATAGTACCACGGGGGGATAAACACCACTGAACAGTCATCCAAAAATGTGGTCTACCACCCTACGGTTAAGATTCGTTTGAACGTCATGGAACAACAAGGGTCAATTTCCCTGGCAATAAGATTGTGTCAGTGACTATTGTCAACCTTAGCGATCGTAACATCTCGCAGGAACATTTGTCAAAAGTGGTAGACCATTTTCTTGGCTGACTGTACCTATCTAATAACTAATTAGGTAATCAAATGAAATATTTATTTGCGTACTAAGTTTAGATTCAGATATGTGTAGGTGATGGTTATGTAAATTACACGAAATACTTAGCGACCTTTTACGTGTTCCTTTTGCAAATGAACTTAAACTGAATACGTAATAATAAGTAATAGTCGTTCCGCACACCATACGCAGAAATAATTTTGTAAATGACACACTTTATAGTTACAAAACGATATAAACGTAATTTAACTTGAATAAATACTCCTGTAAATAGCACGTGCAACAATGCAGTATTAAAACCGGTCGTTGAAAATGAAATGTAAGTTAACAGAGCCATTGTCCCGCCACGACGGTGGAGCACGCTACATGCCTTCATATCTGCTGTTTTAACCTATCTGTATTGTCTGATTCTAACTGTTTCATTGCGGGAAATAAAATTGGTTCACACTTTAGTGCACCCTGTGTCCTATATTGTTGGACTGGTTGGTGAGAATGGTTTTCGAATATTTGCTTACCTGGAGTGGATTGGATCGACACAAGAGAACGCAATAACATTGACCTAATTCTGAAATAGGAAACTACTTTTTACTTTAGAAAACTGAAAGTGTCCGGGATATTTACCATGTTGTTTTGTTTTAATGACCTCCCGATATTTCGGCACTGTTGCAAGGACACTTTCAGTTTCCTAAGGTGTGTATTGTAACCATGACAGTTTAAAATTAACTACTTTTTACATTCAAATACAACTACAGCATTTTTCACAGAGATCTCCAATGCATCCACCCAAAAATAACTTGCATTCTTAGTTCATTGCATAACGTTGGATAGGTTATTTATTTAAGGAGTCATCGTACCTTTTCAAAATCGGTAATGGGCACTTCGTGGGTTTAATGACGTGACCTTTAGAACGCCACGTCGTATTAAAACCCAAATAAAGCCACATTTACATAGCATGAACGTGCAGGATGAAAGATGTAAACCCCCAACACATAATTCAGCAGCCGTCTTCGCTCCACCCCCATAAATAACGCCTTACATCGCACGCCAGCACCCATTCGGTAACCAACACAATCCTCTTATTTTTTTACTCTGCCCCTACCACCGCCGAACTGGACAAATAACTTTATTTGCGGGTCAACTGGAGAAAACAACTGTCACATATCCGCATCAATTCGAGTTAGCCGCGCCTTTTACTTCCCACTGTCCGAAATATGTTTGTGCGCTTTGTAAACTTACACCCTCATACGAAATCTTCAGGAGCTTTTCAGAAAAATACAGCTAGCCAACCTGTGTCCCAGCCAAAACTAATCAAACAATGTTATTTCAATCTAATAACTAAAAAAGTTATCTATACATACGACTTACTACAATTATACATAATCAAAAATCATTTTTGGGATTCTTGTCTGTTCATCTGTTGGTCCAGCGTTTGTGAACGCTAATCTCAAAAATCAGTTCACCCAGGCGGAAGTTTTAAGGTAAAAAAAAAATACAGACGAATTGAGAACCTCCTCCGTTTTTTGAAGTCGGTTAAAAATAGCTTAACCGAACCAGATGTCGTTTTCAGTACGTTGTAAGCTCAAAAATTAAGTGTTTGGTAAATAATAAAAAATGGAACTAGACTAAATAAAAAAAGATACACTAATTTAACGAATCACGTCGATCTTGCTAGTCGTTCGTAGGCGGGTATATTCAAATTCAAAATACAAGTATCTAAGGTAAATGCACCTATTATGGACGCGGACCCCATTATGGACAGTTTTCAAAAATGCCTCCAATAATAAGAAACCGGTAGGTATTTTTTTCCCAACAGCAACATTAATCGGTTGTCCCAAAATTCTAGATTTGATGTAAACAACATTTGACAGCTCTCCGCTATATTATTTTCGACTATAACGATTCTTACTAGTGCGGTGCGTTTTGGTGTCGAGATTTGAAATTTCTTATAAGGAGCGCAATGCATGTAAGTAAATTTATTAGCTTTTTTTATGACAAGTGTAATATTGTTGTTAAAAATGATATTATTTATTGAATTACTGATAATAAAAGGTTAATTATATATTCTAATCTAAAACCTCATAGTAATTTTAGCCTCGGAATTTATCGATGTTCATAATTGGATATTTTTGTAAGCCTGTACCCAAATATGGACATTTTGTCCATGAAGGATATTTTACAAATATACGTTTTTCATACATCTTATAGTTGTACAATCGTTTACCTTTATCTTTATTTTTAAATCGGTCGCAAATTAAGACTTTAAATTTAATAATTTAATTATGAACATTGTGTCCATAAATGGGTGTCCAAAATAGGTTCAAATTTTTTAAATAAATAAATTTTGTTTCACTTTAGATATGGCGACTAGAAAAGCTTATACTAAAGAACAAATGGCAAATGCAATTAAAGAAGTGAGAAAAGGACAGAAAATATCCACTATTTAAAAAATAATAACTAGAATAACTTTTCTAAAAAAAAATTTTTATTTAATTGTTTGTGTTTTTTTATGTCATGTTACATTTATAATTTAAGACAGGGTAATATACATAATAATTATATTACAGTCAGGGGATACCAGTCACAACTATCTGTCCGGTGGGTGGCGAACGGTATACGGGTAAGCGACCCCGGGTCCTCGAGCTACTATCGACTCAGTCCAAATCATCCGAGGCGATAGTATATTTTCTCCCTTTTCCTTCCCCCGTCATATATTCTTGCTACTCGTGGGAACGCAATAACCTTGTTAAAACAATGCACAAGGCAGAATGGCAGCGACGTGGTCCACAACCAGTCACGTCACGTTTCCTACAGAGGTAAAAAGTGGATCGCTGGAAGTGATCTCTGCCTACCCCTCTGGGAAAAAGGCGTGATTTTATGTATAAGCAATTATTGAGAGTGATTATAGCTGTATTTTGATAGGTATGAAACTAGTAAGTAGACATTTGATTTTTGATTATTGTTGGCAAAGTTAAGACCTCAACAAATTATTAGGTTTTTAAAAATTTAAAAATTTTTATTTAACCTCTAAACCAATTTTCTTAAAGATCTCATTAGTTATAATGGAAATTAAAGTGATTGAGAAGTGAAGGGGATGATAATATTGAAATGTTATTTAAATAATACTAGCTAGTTAAGATACATACGTACATACAAACATAAAATCACGCCTTTTTCCCAAAGGGGTAGGCAGAGATCACTTCCAGCGATCCACTTTTCACCTATGTGGGAAACGTGGCGTGACGGGTTGTGGACCACGTCGCCGCCATTCTGCCTTGTGCATTGTTTTAACAAGGTCATTGCGTTCCTACGAGTAGCAAGGATATATGACGGGGAAGGAAAAGGGGAGGAAGGATACCATCGCCTCGGATGATTTGGACTGAGTCGATAGTAGCTCGTCGCTGTAGGGGTCGCTTACCCGTATACCGTTCACCAACCACCGGACAGATAGTTGTGACTGGTATCCCCTGACTAAGATAGTTAAGATGACATTTCTATTTGGTTTTTTGGCCTAAAGGCTTTGCCGTTACTTTCGTAAATGATTACTTTTGATAACTGTTTGTTGATTGATTTATTTGAGTTACCTATTACATTATTTTATTTCAATGGTTTTTATTTCATTGTACTAACTTACTCAACCCTAATACTCTTGAGTTATAGATTTAAGCATTCAATTGAAAAATGTCCATAAATGGGTGTCCATAATTGGATAACGTCCATAATTGGGTGTTCATAACTGGATCTTCCCTGTCCATAAATGGATTTTGGCAAAGGTTATTTTTCCTAAATTATTTTTTATAGAAGCTTGTTTAAAACTGATTTTAAACATCGAATACTTATTAAGAAAAGGACTTTTTATCAACCTCCAAATCCCTGCGAACGTATATTGCAAAGCATACAAACTATGAAGAAAAAACGAAAAACAAATCCTTAAACCGTCCATAATTGGTGCATTTACTTTACCTGAATTTTCTAATCAAATTTATTGGAGAATGCGAAACGTTCTCTCAAATATTTGAATAGATATTTAACATTTACATGGCTTCGTGTTCCTCCCTAATTACAAAACCCTCTAAATAACGCTCTGTTTACCAATACCGTTCATAATTTACATGACATCTAATCAAAATACGGCTAATTAATATACTACCGAGCCGCGAACTTGCGCAAATTCATGGTTAAACGGATTACAATAGCAATTAATCTGGACATTAAAGGCTGAATGCGGTTTGGACCTAATTCCATTATGTGACCGCGTCTCTGGGCATCGATTTGTTAATGCCTGGTGTGATCCTACTTTTGGAACCGCCTGCAGCGTAAGATCGTTAGTGAAGGTATTACGTGCCGAAGTAACTGACTGTAACCGCCCTCTAATTTTTCATCAGTTACCCTACAACCAATACAGGAATGTGAGCCGAATCGAAAGTGGTCAAGAGCTATTTAACTAACATTTAGGAGATTAGACAAGTAACTATATACTAACTATTCGAGGCACCCCATTTCCGTGTGCTGAATGTAACTGCTCAATTCCAATGCAGATAGAATACTAGATTCTACATCAAATATGTTAGGTAGTCCGCTTATGGTCCTAAAACATTGGAGAACCATTTATATATTTTTTATAAAAAAAATAAAAATAAACCTCCTTCATAAACCCGACACACTAAAAATTACAAGATAATATGATACGAACATTTTTAATTATCTGGGTAGGAACCGCCTTCAAAAACATTTGATATGTTGTATTTGGTGTCTGATAGTATTTCGTGCAGAGAAGCACAATGTGTTTTAAAAAAATTGTTTGGCACCGCCTTCTTTTTTTAAAAAAAAGAGGTTTTTCTTTTTTTGTCAAACTTTTTTTCTTTTTTTGTTAATTCTTTTTTTATTGTTTCCTTTTTTGCACCCAAATATTTTTTGTTCAGCTCTCCTAAAAAACTACTGATATTATAACTAGTAGTCTGAATATGCATACAGAATTGAAAGAATTATCATTTTACTAACTATAGCGACCCGCCCTCGCTTCGCTTCGGGGATATCTCTATCTCTATGTAATATATTTTAACCCCGTAAGAGAAATCTATTTTTATCTAAAAAAAAGCCTATGACACTCAGGGATAGTGTAGCTTTCCAACAGTGAAAGATTTTTTCTAATCGGTGCAGTAGTTTCGGAGCCTATTCGAAACAAACAAACAAACAAAAAATCAAACCTTTCCTCTTTATAATATTATTAAATTAAATTAAATATATATACATTGACTCCCCCGTACCCCAGTGATGCTAACATGGAGCCTACATCGCATGCTGGCTAACTGAGCGCGGTGGCGGAAACCACGCGACTTTTTTCTAATACTTGCATTTTTAAACTCGTGATATCTTCCGAATGAAATGTCCGAATTGAATAATTCAAAAAGTCATAAATAGGTATTGAAGCCGTCTTGCATATAAATTAATTTATTTTGATAAGGATTAATACCAAGATACAAATAAAGAGCCTTTTCATGTGGCGGCATATAAATTAAATTTTTCGAATAAAAAACCGCTTACTGTGACATAACTATAATATTTAGACATATGCTGTCGCGACACTTTTTATAGATAATGATAAGTTCTACAAAGTCGTAGTAAATGATTTTGTTCTATCATCAATAGTTTTCGCAGCGTACGCGACGTAAGGAATTTTTTAGGTAAATTTTTTACACCTTGGGTTACATTATTGGAGTTTTAGTAAGGATCCCTAATTTTTAAAAAAATATTATATAGCCTATGTTACTTCTGAATAATGCAGCTTTCTAATGGTGAAAAAATTATTGCAATTGGTCCAGTCGTTTTTGAGTTTATTCATTACAAAAATACAAATCTTTCCTCGTAATAATATTAGTGTAGATTAAGGAGTTGACCTTCCATCATTCATGGATTTTTCTAGTCATTGTCAGAACTGGACCAAATTGCTGTGGGACCAAATGGGAAGCACCAGCTGACAAATCAAAAAATAAACATCCAAATCAGTTCACCCAGGCGAAAGTTACGAGGTAACAAAACAAACATAAAAAAATACAGACGTATTGAGAACCTCCTCCTTTTTTTAAGTCGGTTAAAAATAGACAATTACAAACTAGACATGGTTTTGGCAATATCTAAGAAATTATAATGAGTTAAATGGCTAATGATAGTGTAATCGCGTACGAGTAAGTAGATGTCAAAAAGGTACGTAATTACGTTAATAACTATTATGTACCGTATTATAAATAACACCAAACGAGCTAACTTCAATATTACATGAAGATAATGCTATGTAGTTAATAGTTCCGTTCGTGTCGATTAATTGGTACTTGCAATTACGTAACAATGGAATGATTTCCAGTCAGCTCCCAAGTACATAGCAGAGATGGAAACGCAATGTCTTCGGTAATGGGTTTAACCCCACTAATGGAACCGAACCGCAGGCTTAGCGTTGCGGCTGACGGCGGGGACACCTCGGCGCGCGTCTTGCGAGCGGTGACATCCGATAAGTAAGCAACGTGTTACCGGAGGCAGGATCTAGACACCTATAGTATACACGGTATCTATCTAGCTATGTTTCTGCCTAAGTTTTCCTTCACCACCTGGGTGGTATCTGGGGGATATCGCTAACGGCGATAATATTGATTAAATTGTACTTTTTAAAAGTAACGCCAAAATTGTTTTGCTTTTATGTGCAATTAATAATATCAAATTAAGCAATAGGCTGACAAAGAAGTGAAGCTATCTTCAGACTTTTTAAACAACGTCAATATACCTAAGGAAGGAGCAAAGTCCGTCGCGAAGTCTTAGCAAACTTAAGCAGGAAGCTACCTTGATATCTGCTATTTGTTATCTGACGGCTACTGGCCGGCACGTTTATTCTCTATTATTAATTGTATAAGTGTGTGTTCACAATTTACATTACCTTTAATTTCGTCGACAAATTCGCAGCGGACCGGTTGACACTGACGGGCGCCGGCATAATACGGCGTCGCCTGCAGCCATTGTGGCTTCATCCGCCGCCATGCGTCCGTACCGCTCTGAATTTCCACTATTAATTATTATATTTAATATTCCGGTCCATCCGACTTGCGCTAGATACGTAGGTACTTACTCACATACTGCCAGTGAGCTTTTGTTTTTCTATGCATCTGCTTTGTTAAGATCATGGTCATGGTTTGGACATGATTAGGTAGGTACACTCATTATCCCGAGATATTCACAATGTAATTTACTTCTCCTATTACTTCGGCACTGTTGTATGCGCAATTTCACGAGTCAATAGGGTAGTTTCCTAAGTCTGATTTGACATGCAATTTCACAATTAACATTAAATTAATAACATTTGTCAAATCGAAATTAAAATTTTTGACAAAATGAGACAATAATAGACATTTGAAGTTGGGTAGGAATGTCCATTACAAAAGTGCGAAAATTCTTCAAAAATACTATTCCATCTTATAAACTACAAAATTAGTACATAGTAACTTTCACTCTGAAAATATATTCGTAAACGCAACATTTGATATTGCTGCTGAACAAAGTTCTTACGACATGCATACAGTAGGTATTACACAGTGTGACGTCATGGTGTGCTGCAACATTTGTATAAAGCGTGTTGAGCTCGTCCAAATGATGTGCTATTGAAACTGTAATATCTCGGGGATTTTTTCAAATACCAAACCATTGTTTTAACAGTACCTTTGCAATTGTGTGGTCCATCCATCTATATAAAAATTAAAAAAAACCGGCAACTACCCTGAGACGTCGGTACATATAACTAAAAGCAGTCATATGTATTTAGTAGCGGCCGCCTACGATTTCGTCCGAGTGGAAATGTGGAAATTAAAATAGCCTACACTGTATGTACATTGTATAAAAGGCAATATATTCGTGAAAGTCTCATTGAAATTGGTCCCGCCGTTTCGGAGATTAGCGGGAACAACCAGACAGACAGACAAAAATATTTTTGATTATTTTTTTGTTATCGGTACCCGATAAAAATCAAAAGCGTCTTTAACAAGGTCTACCTACATCGGTAGATGAGTTAGTATGGAGCATACTACCTATGACAAAGATTCAACTTGCGACTTCGTGTATGTAGTTACGCCTAAGTAGGTATACACCGTGAAATTTTAGTGGTTGTTTTCCCGTGGCAGAACGATTTGCCTTTAGTAATACTATCGAATCATGCAAATTATTCCGGGAAAAAAAAGTTTTTTCGATTTTTCAGTTAAAATAATTTTCCAACTCGAAAACGAGAGAAGCTATCGTTGTTTTTGAAGATGTGACGTATTCAGGTACTGCTTGCCGCATGAAATCGATGCTTAAAACTAAAGAAGCTCTTCACCCTAAGTCATAAAGCGGTTCGAACGTGTTTTCGAGTTACGGTTAAACCTTTCGTAAAACCGGCATTTTTTGATTTTACCAAATAAGAACTGCACACATCTTTTGTACTACTAAGATAGATTCATTGTACTGCGGGCAAACAACCACTAAATTTCACGGTGTATAGGTATTGTATGTAGCGATAGGTACTTAAATAGTGTTGTTTTACAGATAAACATCTCATAACGTATGTTATATGTTACTTACGACCTATCCAGGAAACAGGAAGTCTTTGAAATTTACTTAAGCGATTTTCATGATTTTTAAAAAATACCTAGTATAAAGTTCAAAGTTACTGTTACTTTTTAGGCAGTTACGCTTAAAATCTCGTAATTGTCATAAGACTTCATGCAATATAATCCGGGTTAAAAGAATTAATAAGAAGACGGTGTTCAGTTATTGATACCTTTCCATTCTGGTAGGTACGTAAATACCTAACGCATCATATACTTAGATAACGCGTTTGTCGTATTTGTTAATACGTAGGTCCCTAAACTAATGAACGCCAATAGTGGGTATATGAGAACTCATTTCCTTTACGAAGCAAACGCCCAGCGTCTTCCCGTTATCCTGACTATCAGATTGGAACTACTGATTACTAGATCCCTTGGATTTAGATGAGCCACTTACTATACGTCCGTCCGTATAAATGGGATTCGGTTAGGACACTCGCTTATCGGGAGTAATACGTTTTCAGCGTAACAAAACACGCGATGACAAAAAATACACTACGGCAGTTCAGGTACCTACAGGCTTTATTTATTTCTTAATTATTTTTTTTTATACATAAAAGTACTATCAGGATAACCACTCTCCACCGACGTGATGGTAAGTGTGTAAGTAGTGAGATCCACATATGAGGTCTGACAGGCACAATAGACCTTATCTATATAATCAAAGGTGTTTGTACAATCTCTCGGAAGAAGCCACCTAAGGAAGCTGACTACAGCGAATGGGGACATTGCTGCTTCAAAGCCGGCAGTACCTACTCGGAGATAGAAGACTTCTATAGCCGCTAACACGCCTCGCATGCATCTCGCCCTGATCTCGGCAATGAGGACACTAGAGCCATATTGACACTCCACTATACCAAAGGCCTACCAGAAGTTAGCAATAACGAAATCGAGATTGCTCTTGGGTAGCTGAAAATAGAAAAGCCCCTGGAGAAGACGGCGTTACTAGGGCATCGAGCCCGGGTTTACCCGGTCCTAAAAACCCGGGTTTTTCCGCGTTTTAAGAGTCACAAAAAACCCGGGTTTGAAAAACCAAAACCCGGGTTTTTCGGGTTTTTTAAATTCTTCAAAAACACGAACTATTCTGTAAATGTTGGTATTGCCATCACCATCAGGTGATCCGTCTGTTCATCGACCACCCATCATCATCATTATCAGCCCATTTTCGTCCACTGCTGGACATAGGCCTCCCCAAATGCACACCACTTCTCGTTTTCGGCTACTCGCATCCAGCTCCTACCAGCCGTCCTGCGCATATCATCACTCCACCTGGCCTGAGAGCGTCCTACACTTCGTTTTCTGAGACGCGGTCTCCACTCTAGAACCCATTTACCCCAGCAGTTGTCGGTTTTATGGCTGATGGCAGCGCACTGCCACCTCAGCTTGCTGATGCCATGAGCTATGTCGACTTTGGTTCTCTGCTGGATCGCCTAACTTCCCGATTTGATTTGATCCCGCAGAGAAACACCGAGCATAGCTCTTTCCATAACCCGCTGATCGACTTTGAACTTGTGGACTAGCCGTACCTTCAGTGTCCACGTTTCGGCTCCATACATGACGGGTAGGACGCACTGACCGTCTTTAGGTTTTGTGGGATTGACGATGAGAAGACTGCGTAGTTTCCCAAATGTCCAGCTCAATTCATCTATTCAACTCGACCTCAAAGATGTTTCGACCCAATTGCAGAGTCTGCCTAAGGTACACATATTTTTGAACACCTTCGAGGACGGTGCCGTGAACGTGACCTTGGTTTTGTCCAAGTTCATCCGTAGGCCTCTACAATCACTTGGAGACATTGCCGTTCTAAGTGTTCTCTACCGTCTCTATAATGGGTAATAATTTGAAGAGCTATTTCAGCTAGTCCTTTCTCTCCTTTCCACTCCCGAACGCCACGTGCTGGACAGTGATGCCACCCACATACGATGCAAGCGCTGTGCTTCCTCACTTTTCCTGATGGTAAGTGATAGTGAGATCCACATATGAGGTCGACAGGCACAATAGACCAAAATAAGCGCAAGGGCGCATTTTTGCACCTCGCACCTCACACCAGGCGCATTAAAGGCTACGACACTGTTACAGACACTTCGAGATCACCGACAATACGGATAACACGTCACTGCAACCTATCGAAGGCACCAAGCAAGTATTTTTCTACTATTATTCTATTTTACTCTGGAAAATAGCTTGCAGACGTGGTTTAACACGGAAAATGGGTAGATAGTTCTTCAAAAGGGTTTTGTCACCCTTCCTACTTCAGGCTTCCAGAGTTCTCCCTTCGAACAGGACAGCGTTAAAAAGCCTTTGAAACTCCCTCACTACGGGTTTACCTCCAGCTTTTAGCATGTTTCGTAATAAAAAGAAAAAAAATTAACCAAAAACAAGAAGCTCGAAAACCCGGGTTACCCGGGTTTCAGTTACATTGGAACCCGAAAACCCGGGTTTTGAAAATTCGATGCCCTAGTCGTTACGACAGAGTTACTTAAGGCTAGAGGCAAACCCGTACTAAGGGAGCTTCAAAGGCTTTTTACGTCTGTTTAAAGGCTTTTTATGTTTGAAGGGAGAACTCCGGAGGCGTGGAGTAAGAGTGTGGTCGTCCTGTTCTCAAAAAGGGTGACAAAACCCTTTTGAAGAACTATCGACCTATTTCCCTTTTAAGCCACGTCTATAAGTTTTTCTCAAGAGTAATCACGAACCGTCTTGCACGAAGACTCGACGAATTCCAACCACCGGAACAGGCTGGATTTCGGAGCGGATACGGCACCATAGACCACATCCACACAGTGCGGCAGATTATACAGAAGACTGAGGGGTATGATCAGCCCCTGCGCCTAGCATTTGTGGACTATGAGAAAGCCTTTGACTCGGTTGAAATCTGGTCAGTTCTGGAATCCTTGCAGCGATGCCAAGTAGATTGGCGGTACATCTAGGTGATGAAATGTCTTTACCAAGCCGCAACCATGTCCGTCCAAGTACAGAATCAGCAAACAAAACCCATACCATTACATAGAGGGGTGAGACAAGGGAACGGCATCTCCCTGAAGTTGTTCACAAATGCAATGGAGGATTTGTTCAAGACGCTAAACTGGAAAGGACGTGGCATTAACGTAAATGGTGAATAATCTCTCATCTACGAATTGCTTTAGATCTCTTGCTCTTTAATCAGTGCGTCCTACCCGTTATGACGTATGGAGCCGAAACGTGGACACTGACGGCACGGCTGGTCCACAAGTTAAAAGTCGCTCAGCGGGCTATGGAAAGAGCTATGCTCGGTGTTTCTCTGTGGGATCGAATCAGAAATGAGGCGATCCGTCAGAGAACCAAAGTCATCGACATAGCTCACATTAGTAAGCTGAAGTGGCAGTAGGCAGGCCACATCAGCCGTAGAACCGACGACCGATGGAGAAGAAGAGTTCTGGAGTGGATACCGCGTCTCGGCAAACGTAGGGTAGGACGCCCGCAGGCCAGGTGGTGTGACGATCTGCGCAGGACGGCTGGTAGGAGCTGGATGCTAGTGGCCGAGGATAGAGGGAAGTGGCGTGCATTTGGGGAGGCCTATGTCTAGCAGTGGACTGTAATGGGCTGATGATGATGATGATGATGATATAATCTTATCTAATAGTCTGACGCACTCACCCTGATGGTCTGCATAAATGCCTTTATTTTCTAACTGAAATACGATGATAACTTGGAGTAGACTCGTCATCATCACCTGACTTACGAGAGACCTGAAGGAGCTGGAAGGTTATTCCATGTCTTAAAGACACGGAGCAGAAAAGAGGAATTAAACCTCATCCGAGTCACCAGCGCCTGCATTGTATGTGGATGGCAGCGCTGTCGAGCAGGGAAAGGGCAGGGAGGGGCTAGTTGAAATAGCTCATCATGATCTTATCAGAGGCAGTAGACAACACTAAGACCGAAAATGTCAATATGTAACTGCAGAGAGATCATCAACAAAACCAATAGCACATCGTTGCAAACTGTTGAGAGCATCTTAACATCCCATATACATTTTCATCCCATATACATTTTTATCCCTACCAGAATAGGTTATATGAGAATGCTCAGTCCTATTTACATTACCTATTGAAATGAATAATCCATTGAATATGTTGATTTATATTTATCTAAGGGAAACTGCTGATTCACTGATAATAAACTGTAGTACATATAATATATTGCACTCTTTTTTGTTCAACCTAGTTATATGTTAGTAATTAAATAAAGTCTATATTATGTAAGCTAAATAATGGAGAATAATACTATTTTTTCATAGATATATAAGATCAAACCAACTTCTTGAAGTGATATGTATACATAATGGTACCAAAAATGTTTAATTACTAAATTAACATTAGACATTTGACTTGAAACTAATACCTACATACATAAACATCACTACATAATATAAAACAAAGTCGCCTTTTCTGTCCCTATATCCCTATGTGCGCTTAAATCTTTAAAACTACGCTAATCCCACCCAGACATGAAACAACACAAATTTTAAACATACAAATGTTTTTCCCAGCCATAATATTATGTATATTCTGTCAAAATTTTAAGAACTTCCCAAAAATTTAAAAATACTTGTGACATAACATGAAAGAATTATATAAATTGGCTAAAATGTATTGTACATTAATTCAATATATTTTTCTATTTGAGTTTTGCTCACTACCATGATTTGTGTGTAACCCAGTTGATACATCAGGCAGTAAGTTAGTATGGTTTTACTACTGTTTTTAGTTTTTTAAGTACCATTGAATGATAATTTCAATTCATACAGACCATAAAAGTCTCAAATCATAAAAAATGCAGAAGCTAATCATATTAAATAATTATGCAGAGAAATCAAACACAGAAATTATGCTAAACTTAGTGTTTATTCTTGACTGGCGTCAACATTTTCCGTCTGCAAACCCTTGATAGATGCTACCGGAACGTATGTCACCAGTGTGAATAGTTTGTGGGCTGAATCCTCATCATCATTGCGTCTGCGGGATAGGCGAACTCTGACGCGGAAGGGCACATTTCTGAAATCAAATAAACACAAGTCAATAAAAACAAGGAACAAAATTACCCAAGAACATTCAAAGATTTTATCTTCTACTCATTATTTGTATAATATACACATTTTGAATTTTGTGATCAATCATCACAATATGATCTCAGGAATCCTTTTGAATGTTTTGGGAGATTGGAATACTCCAATTGATACTAAACACTACGTAATACAAAACAAAGTTGCTTTCTCTGTTCCTGTATCCCTATGTATGCTCAACTCTTTAAAACTATGTAACAGATTTTGATACAGTTATTTTTTAAAGATAATGGGATTCAAGTGTAAGAATATTGTGTAAAATTCACCCAAAGCGAGGAAGGGTGACTTAAGAACTAAATTATAGTTGTTTTATATAAATATGCTAGTTAACAACATAGACTCTCAAGTATACAGCATAAATAGCCAACTCCAATGGGAAATTTAGGTTTAGACTTGATATTTAGTCATGTTCTACTTAAACGAAGACATCTGTCAATGCTGGTCTACATTATTAATCACATTTTGCAGCGATAATTAAATACTTAATATTTGATTCCGCACAACATTTTCCATATAGAAATTATCAATGTTTGTTTTATAAATTTATTGGCTTAAAATTTTTTACTGATAGCTATTTCTAAGGTTTGCATTACATTATTGCGTTAGAAAGTCATAAAAATGTAGTAATCATAGAAGCATAATAGATCCTAACCTCAAAAACTTGTATAAAAACATTGAAATAAATCTAAGTTTATTGAATGTGGAAATATTATCGATTGTTTTAACCAGTAAACATGAGCATATTAAAGTTAGAATTAAGTTACCTGACTCCCTTGGACCAGAGGTACTTGTTAAGTCTGGTGTCTACACGAACATCAGGAGTTCCCATTTGTTTTTCAGCGAACTTGCGGATTTCCTTGATCGCTCGTGGGGCACGTTTCTTGAAACCGACTCCATGAAGCCTTTTATGTAAATTCACTGTATATTCACGCGTAACAACTTCGTTGATCGCGGATTTGCCTTTCCTCTCACCTTTCGGTTTAGCCATTGTGATCTGTAATTACGAGAGTTGAACTTAAAATATATATAACTTCCCCTAGGATACATCAAAGCACATTGAATGAAAGACATTTTCACGTTTTGTGACTTAAAATTGTGTAGATTATTTCAGATTATTTATCAAATTTACACACCTTCGACTTCGTCTACCAAAATCGACACAAAAAGAGATGTCAGTGCTAATGTCAAAAGTGACGCTGTCAATTGGACTTGTTCCAATACAAAAACATCTTGCAAATTACTCTACAATGGTTTTTCTTTGCTCAGTTATGGAACATGACCTATATTATTATGAAACACCTGTGATCATTTTTTGAAATAAAACAAATTTTACGAAAAGCCTTTTTTTTAAATGAGAAGTTTGTGGACTTCGACACTGATTTATTTACATACATACAACATGCATAAAATCACGCCTTTTTCCTAGAGGGGTAGGCAGAGATCACTTCTAGCGATCCACTTTTCACCTCTGTGGGAAACGTGACGGGTTGTGGACCACGTCGCCGCCATTCTGCCATGTCCATTGTTTTAACAAGGTCATTGCGTTCCCACGAGTAGCAAGGATATATGACGGGGGAAGGAAAAGGGGAGGAAGGATACTATCGCCTCGGATGATTCGGACTGAGTCGATAGTAGCTCGAGGAGCCGGGGTCGCTTACCCGTATACCGTTCACCAACCACCGGGTAGATAGTTGTGACTGGTATCCCCTGACTTCTTCTTTCTGATTTATTTTTATTCATAAATTCATATAATCCATAAATTTTAAATTTATATTTTAACTAGCTTTCCGACCGCGACTTCGTCCGCGTAGAGACGTTTAACGGGTAAAACATTACTTCCTTATAGCGCAGTCGATTAAAAAGTAGGTAGCCTACTTTCCTAGGCTATATCTGTACCAACTTTTATTTAAATCGGTCCAGTACTCTATGCGTGAAAGCGTAACAGACAGACAGGCAGACTGACAGAGTTACTTTCGGATTTATAATATTAGTAAGGATGAGGACCGTAATGAGATTTAACAACATAAACCATAATGGAAGGGTATATCTAAAACTTAGTGATTATAATCTCTTTGGGTATAGCAATAGCAGATAATCAAAATACAAAGATCATTTTGATGATCTTCAGTATAATAAAAATAAGGATTTCTCCAGCGGACGCATTCTACACAAAAGTCTGTTTGAAGTCTTTCGGTTTGTCTGTCATTTTTGTTCTGATCTAAACAAAAATATGTTTTTATGTATATAAAGATCGATTTTATCCAAAGAGAATAAAATCCGCGTTTCAATCGGAGAAGTTAAATAGAATAATCGTATATTCTCTTAATATATTTTCAGCCAAAAAACCACACAAAAGCAGTCACCCACCAGCTTTGAGTATAAAGCCACTGGAGATGCCATAACGTCAACGCTTCTAACAAATTTTTTCGCCACTTTTAGCGGGGGGCGAGGTAAACACGTACAGCACACCACCAAAAAATTTATAACTCAACAGACACAAATTTTGCTGTAACGATAAACGCACACTACAAAAATGTTCAACACTTCAAACAAGATACGCACACAAACAAAGTTTTCACGTAACTACGCAACACACATACGAACAAAATAGTGATGACACAAAGAATAAAATAAAATCAGTTTGGTGAATGAACTGAACTATCTTATACTGATTATTTTAAAATTGTAAAATGTAAAAATTTTAAGATATTAAATGTTTATTTATATGTGTGTCTGTCTGTATTTGTGTGCCTTTATGACCTAAGCCTTTATATTTCGAAGATAAGTACAAAAAACTAATATTTTAATTTAATCCTAAGTTTGATTGCATGGGAAGCAAACTGAATATACAATGTGCTATATAGAAGCAGTAACAGATTCAGGAAAAATAAAGAAATAAAATTACTTACCAAACAAGGACTAATGTTCGCAAAGAAAGTATTGCACCTTCAATCAATGTCTTTCTGTTATTAGCATTTTAGATAACACTTGTACGTGTGGGTTTCCAAGAATGATTTTCGTTGTTACAAAATTTTCTCCATATCTCCTTTATATTTTGATCTTTTGAAAAACTAAAAGGACATACACTTCTATTTCACCAAATTTCATAAAAATCGGTTCAGTCGTTTGAGCGTGAAAGAGTAACAAACATTCATCCATACATCCATACTTACAAACTTTCACGTTTATAATATGTAGTAAGGATACTAGTTTATGGTATAGTATGCATAACACTTAGCCTCGAAATATTTTATAGCTACAATTCTTTTCATTTTCAGACTAAATTTCAATATCGTATGACCAGAGAAAGAAAAGTAATTTTTCAAATTCATCTTACAAGATTTAAATACAACATACGTCTATAGGTACCTTTTATTTAATTCAAAATTAAAGTAAAAAACGGATTATATAGCTAACTGCAGGGAGTGAATGATTCATTCAAATGTCGAGTCGCTTTTTTGACTTAGTTACATCACTCACCCCCGTACCACTGTATTCATGTTTATTTTTTTCTTTCGTTTACGTATCGTAACGGTTTTTGATTTAAATGGCAATTCTTCTTAAATACACATTTAAAAGTGAATAAAAATATTTACATATGATACGAAACGCGCTCTTGTTGCGAATTGGATCTCTCAGATCGCCTTTTACATGAGAATACTGCACAACTAACCATTTTTCAAGAGAAACGTCACGCGACAGGGATCAATTCAAAATGGCGGTGGTGGAGCGACAAGTAGTTTTATTAAACGTGTTTGAACAGTTGAACAATGTACTTTGACGGAGGGGGTCGCCCGTGTATGCCATCTCCAGTGGCTTTATACTCAAAGCCCACCAGGCATAGTTTATGGACAACAGAATGGATTTGGCTGTAATGAGTATTCTACAGCCGTACGAGTCGGAAAAAAAATACCAATTTGACATATAAGTAAATAAACGCAGCAGCTTGGGGTGCATGTTGAATTAGGTTATTTATTTGTTGTTTGTTTCACTAAGCAAGTTTATTCTAAATCTTGGCTCTTTTTTATGTCTAGAGTGAATTCTGTGATTGAAATATGTCTGAAATCTACAAGTAAGTCAATTAAAAAAAATTCTGCTTCGAATTTATTTTTATTACATTTTTTTAAAAACAGTAAATTATAATTACTGATCATAATTTTATTTTAGATTGATCCATCCAGTCAAATACTTCACAGACTACGTATCCCGAGACATTCGACCAGATGGTAGAAAATTCAATGAATATCGTAATATCAAATTAAATGTGAATTCATTGAAAACAGCAGAAGCGTCGGCAGTAGTCAAATGTGGAAATACAACTGTCGTTTGTGGCATTCAATTGGTAATTTTATTATACATAATGTGTGTTAAATTATATATAATGTACCTTTTTATTCTTTGTTTGCAACTTATAAATTTACCTAATTTTCTGTGTGTGTGTTCATATTTCTGACTGTTGAAGTATGAAAAGCTGATAAATAAAAAGGATAAACTATCATACATTTCTCTAGCAGTGTGGTATAAATTATTACAATAATTTTGTTAGTAAAATAATAATCATTTAGTTAATCATTTCCAGGAATTAGCTACACCGAAGGCAGAGGAACCTGATGTTGGATACTTAGTAACAAATTTGGAACTGCCGCCATTATGTTCATCTAAATACAGACCTGGCCCACCTTCAGATCATGCCCAGGTTACAAGTTGTGTGGTCTCTGATATCATTGCCAATTCAAAATGTGTTGATTTAAAGGACTTGTGCATAGTGCCAGATAAATTGGCTTGGGTGGTGTATTGTGACATGGTCTGCTTGGATAATGATGGAAGTTTAGTAGATGCAAGCATCATAGCCCTGATGGCAAGCCTTAAAACATGTAAGTGTCTTCTAGGAATGGTATAATTTCATAATATTTATCAAAAGTACTAAGGGTACTGTTCTGTTGTAAAATCGAACACAATATGAAATTAATCTTTAAAAAAAAAAAAAAACCTACAGAATAATATGTTTTATTTACCTACTTATTACATATATTTTTTACAGTAAGGCTGCCAACAGTTTCTTATGATTCTGAAACAGAAGAAATAACTGTTGATCCAGAGTTAAGAACACCTTTACAAATTCATGATTTGCCTGTGGCTACCAGCTTTGCTGCTTACAAAATTAATGATAGGTAAGTAGGTAAACTTGAAAGTTTTTATTTTTTAGTTACATGACACATGAAGACTATTATGTTAGTACTGCATTAGTTTGCATTATAACAAAATGTTTAATTTTGTTTTCAATGAAAATTTATCCATGTTGCAGGAATACTTTAATGGTTGATCCATCATCATATGAAGAGGAAATGTGTGGTGGTGTTGGAGCTAGTTTCATCATTTGCACAAACAAAAATGGTCTAAATGGTATTCAGAAATTTGGTGGTACAAATCTTCTTTCAGATGGACAAGAGTTAGCTATAAAAGTGGCTAAAGAGAGGGCAAGTCTAATAAATAAAGTTATAGAGACATGTATAAATAACGAAAATCGTAAAGAAATAAAACATTGAAAATGTTTCAGTTGTTTTCTTTGTTTATAATGACCATCAGATTGGTAAAATATTAATTTTAAGAATACTACAGCCTATGTTATCTCAATCTGTGCACAGGCTAAGAACAAGTCACACTTACATAAAAGTGTTACATACCATTACATTTGTCTGGACGAAGCCATTAAAAGCCCATGCCATAAAGCTAAGTTGTCAGGCCCTAAACAATGTGTGTAACGAGTTTCATTTCAATCACACCTTGGCATGTCCGGTGATGATTTTCCTATTTATAAAAGGTACTATGCGGTGATTATGATATGGAAATAAAAATCGGCTATCACTGTGTTGATACAGCCGATAATATGGAATGTGAATGGGCCGGTCGGAAAAATAGACAGTTTTAGTAATTCGCTACTCCCTAAAAAACATTGGTACCTACAGAATTTATTCCTCTGGAAGGATTTCTACTTCTTACTCTTAAGGATAAAACCTTAAAAAAGATTGGTAGATACCTACAGAATATATTTCTTTGCGATTATCTAAGATTGGCTTTTCATGTTACTAGATACGCCGGAGATTTCAAGTAATTTTTCTAGGAACCACGCAGTTGTAAACAATATTGTAAAATTACGATTGTGAATAAAAACAATTTTTCTACCTTGCAATACAAACAATTAAAAAAAAGTTGTAACTCTTGATTCAATTTTGGCTGGCAACATTCGTCTAAAATGTCACCACGTCTCAAATTATCGAGCTACGTTATCGAGGTAAACATTACATTTTTTAAATGTAATTTGTGTTTATTGTTAATTTTAAAGGTATACCTATCGAGAAAAAGTCATCTTACACATATTTTCTTTGTTTTATTACAGTCAGTGTAATGTTTTTCACAAAGTAACCTCATACGTCATCATCTGTATTTATTGGTGTTGTTTTTTTTACTTTTATTTTGATCAAGGATCAAGTAAATATACCATATCTTTATATATTTTATATTATTCAAGTAATATTGCTTTCAGAGGCTTTCTAGAGTCAAAACAGATGAAAGTATAGGATGTCTGTACGGGTTAATGTACGACGGTACTTTGCTCGTCGTAGGACTGAGTATAGAATCGTTTGATACTGACAAAAACTCGTACAATCAGCTATTGTTGAATCTCCCCGCTGAGATAGAGTTATGCGGTGTAATAAAATTTGGCGAAACCCTGTCCATGGAGACAAAACTAAAGGAAATTCTTCAGGTGAGTTGAAGTAATCTTTATGTAATCACCAGCAATAATATTCAACACTACCAGAATGACTGACTAACTAACTGGTAAACATAGTTTATTAATTAAACATAGGTACACAGATACATTTGTTCTTGTAAAAGGAGTTAGGGTACAACTAGGGTTGCCAACTATACTGTTTTAAACAGTATTATACTGTTCTTCCCTCAATTATACTTTTTACTGTTGAACAAAAAAAAGTATACAAAATGCTGTTTTCCGATCGAAATGGAAACACAAAGGACGCTCACACAAATTTATATTTATTCCATCAGACGGTACTCACTGCTCAGAGCAGCGCAGCCGAGAACCTCAAACAAAATTAAAATACTGTTCATTTTCGTAAGATACTGTTTATTATTCGGCATGTGACGATGCACAGCATCTGTGAGAGTGCGTCCTCTTCCGGTCAGCAATTTATGGGCGATCAAAGCGCCCTCTATATTGAAATATCTTGATTATTTTAGTAGTTGAATTCACTTACTTCCGTTTGGCGCCATTTTTAGTCACCTTAATGGGTCTCGTGCCGAGGATCCTCATAGCGTCTTCAACTTTCGTGTTAGCAATATCATAAGCAGAAACTCTGCTTAAATCGTTCCCGAAAGTTGTTTTAATTTAAATATATAATCCGCTTATCCTTAATTCACTAGTAAGAAGTGTTTGTAAAACGGGAAAAAGTGAATCAAGTGATAGAAAGTGTATTGATGGTGGTCAATGAAGACCACGCCGCCGCCGTCTCCCTCGAAGGAGGCATGCGATGACCTGCGTGTAGGTTCTTAAGCTGCGCAACGGTGGCCCAAAAATACAAAGTAAGACACCAAAACAAGGTACGTTCGAGTGTTGAAATTTTAACCTTCTTTTGGATATAATGAGTGATCTCTTTGAATAAAGAATGTTTTAACAAATTGTTAATGCACGTTTTGAATAAGGTACCCCCAACCAAAAATAACGAATCGTTCACGTTCGAACATTCCGAAACTTATTTTTATTATAATTTTTTTTTTATAACTACCTTTTGCTATAAACTTAAATAACCCACAATCAAACATTGGGGAAGTTAAAATAGCATCGAAAACCTAAAATGCTCTATAAATTAAGCTAATATCATAAAAACTGGAAGGAGGTACGTTATTCGTAAATTTGTAACCTTATGTCCACAACCAGATTTTGTGGAACGTTGCATTAAAGATGAATACCGCAAATCATGAGAGGCAACGTCTTCATGATCTCAGCCTACCCTTCGGGCAAAAAGTCGTGATTTTTTGTATGTCTATATATGTATGAGAGGCAACGTCTACGTAGCCGTAAGGTCACTCTTTGTTTTATACTTAACTATACACTTTACTTATCTTTACTTTTTGTTAAATGGAGATGCCTCACTAGATAAGAGCTCTCGCATACAAACACAAATAGAATGGATCAGTGGATACAACACCGGTTTAACGTTCCTGTTCTCGGTGACGAGTATCTTCTAAATCTCACCGAAGCCACATTATGTAATTGTTCATTAATTATGTTTTTTTTTACCACTCATAAATACCTAAACCAAATCAAAATATACCTCATACCTCGAAACCCATTCCTGGAGGCTGTCTACGAGCGTATCGTGGGCAGTAGCAGGCGTATGAAGCTCCGAAGGCCAACCTGAAAATGATGTCGGGGAAGCGTCTGCCATTCACCTCCAAGCCTGTGCTTGTCTCATCAACCTACACAGAGCTATATACGGCGTTGCAGAAAAGGGGCGCGCCTCCGAGCGTATCGGAGGCAGCGGCTGGCATATCTGGCTCTGAAGGCCAACCTGAAAATGATGCTGGGAAAGCGTCTGCCATTTACCTCCAAGCCTGTGCTTGTCTTACCAACACAGAGCAATCTACAGTGTTTCAGAGAGGGGGCTGCCTCCCGAGCGTATCGGAGGCAGTGGCAGGCATATCTGGCTCCGTAGGCCAACTAGAAAATGATACTGGGGATGTGTCTGCCATTTACCCCCAAGCCTGTGCTTGTCTTGCAACACAGAGCTTTTTACTACGTCTCAGGACCTGACAATGTACAGAAATGAGCGGACAAATCAAAACCCTCTTAGAACAAAAGGTTCTCGAGAAGCCCAAGGAGAATCAATGAGGTTCTTCTCATTTATGTTATCCGCACAAAGAGCGATGGATGCGAAAGACCAATATTATTAACTCCACAGTTAATACATTGTACTAAAAAAGTTGAACTATCTTCGCATCACCAAATTCCGGAAAACCTCTAAGCAAACTATTTGATGGGAAAAATTAGTATAGTTCCACGTGTCGATAACGAAAAGTCATCGCAGGTTTATATCAAAGACGAACCTTCTGGTGAACAGCCTATCCTGCGTACCAAAATCATTGCAACAGTTAATTACTGGGTGGCTCGGATACTTTGAAACGAAGGTATGAGGGTATTCATATAATAGTAAGTGGTCAAGTACATAATTTAATGTCAAAACGGTTCAGTTTAATCGTTAAGCAGGTGAGAACAATATTTTCATGTGAATTATGTTGTGTGACTTATGTTAGTGACTTATGTTCTCCTCCTACAGCAATTAGATTGAACTATCGATATCGAAAAGTCCTTAATTGTTTCACCCAGGACATAAGAGTGCCTAGGTTTTGTATGGAATACGGAAGGAAAGTCATAAGTTCTTCCGCAAACATATATGTGACATGACTCAGTGGATCAGTGGTTAGTGACCAGTGGTTCCAAGAGTCGTGGGTTCGATCCCCACCCGGGACAAACATTTAAGTGAGCTACATTCGAGTTTCATCGAGCGTCTGAAGTTTCTGAAGGGTAAATATACATGCACGTGTGTCGTGTATATATGTATTCATAACTAATTGTTTAGTTTGGGGTCAGATGACCGTATGTTTAAATGTCCAATACAATTATTAAAAGATATACTCGTTTATTAGCGAGGTCCTGCCTACCTTACTAGATGCATATGTAATTGCGCCAGCAAATTCTGGCCATACAATTAGTAAATTTTGCCAGCTTTGTAACTCTGAAAGAAAATGCGGGATTCCATATATCTCATTCTCTTGATGCGATAAGTCTGTCAAGAATTTACCTTCATATCAGAAATGAGTGCGCATATCAAATCGTGGCTTAAGACCGCAAGGCAAGGTCTTTTAAGGAAACCTCCATACGAGATTCCTGTTTAATATTTTCTGACAAAGGACGCCTTATACGCCTAACTAGACGAATCCGACTGAAGTGTCGCGAAACTGAACCCTAGACCAGACAAGCTGTCATTTCGATATGAAATCATTTAAAAAACTGCGTAAGTAATTTTTAAATCAGTCTCCCAAAACTAAGAGGGGGGAGGGGATGCCCTTGACTCTAGCCATCTGCTCGACCTGAAACACCTATTAGCGCCTTCTAGGGCAATGGAACATATTTCTCACTTCTTCCCTCCTATAATTTTCTTAATCCGGTCACATACCTGACCGCTTCATTCAGATAGCCGACCGTCTGTTACAAGGCAAATAAGCTGCGGAATGGCGTCTGAAAAGAAAATCTGTGGTGCCCATTATTACACTGCAGAAATTCGGTGACCCGGCTATATTCGCTTCTAAAATTGTCAAAAGCAGTAGTATAGTAACTTGTGTATTCAAATTAGATTTGAAAATTACCTCTCGGGTTTGTTGTAAAGCTTTCAGAAGAATTTGGACATTCAAGCATGGCTATTTCCACCATCGTCCCTGATACTCGCTTGTGGTACTGTATTACCTTATATGGCATCGGACACAACTACATGTAGTACCACAGGAAAAAGGAATTCTGGCTTCCCGGCATATGACTGTAGCTCAGTCCATGAGTAAAGTACCTACCTACACACGACATGAAGTTTTTCATATGGTAACTTGGTGGTGGGCAGACACCATCAGAGGCTGGACAGAAGCTGAATAATCTCTTCTAAAACGAGGCTGGAGGGAGTACATATACACTAGATTTGTACAACAGCTTGGTTGCGTTGGATTCAATGATAAACAATCTCGTAATCATGACCCTAAACACCCATATGTGGTAGATTGCACATCTCCATTAGATTTCTTAGTTTCCTGGTTTAAGTACACTTACGTACTCATAAGCTTGTTGAGGCATAAAGTAAATTGGCAGGTAATTTAATTTTAGCATCAGGTCAAATGATGTAATTATGACTTGGCACTGTTTTGAATTGATCCAAAAAATTAACAATATCTGCGTTATGTACTAACTTTATTGCTCAAAAACTGTTACAGTATAGCCTGAGCAATCCGTCGGCGAGCGAGCAGAGAAGGACAGCTGGATGTAATATTGCCGTTGTATATCTATTAATGGTATTCCAAAGGGTAAAAGTCGTATTTTAGACGCCGGCATAATGGCATTTCTAGGTAGTGTGTGCTTCGCTATAACATCATCAAATTGGTGGGATAATTTGCCTATCAGCCTTGCTTTTCACGAGGTTATTAGTGAATATACTTTCAAGATTTTATTTGAAACAAATAAAAGAGAAAAGTAATGCTGATATTTCATCAGATGCTTTATTTACCAAATTTCCAACCAGTATATATATTATACATTGTGCTTCATAAGCTTGTGATTAACAAACATATATTAATTTATATTGTTTAATTGGCTTCGTAATAGTTGTAATGAAGATTTAATTCAACGTTTCAAGACAACATATTACAATAGTTATGTTTCAGGTACTTCTATTTGATTCCTATCACATAGCGTCATCGGGTAAGTCACCAGGAGCTAATAAACACGTCTCTCACAGATGCTGTGCATCGTCACATGCCGAATAATAGTGCAAGTTTTACATAAAAATAAAACTTGTATTATTTAGCAGAGACGATGCACAGCATCCCATTAAGGTCTCCTGGTGAGAGACTGCTATGAGGATCCTCGGCACGAGACCCATTAAGGTGACTAAAAATGGCGCCAAACGGAAGTAAGTGAATTCAACTACTAAAATAATCAAGATATTTCAATATAGAGGGCGCTTTGATCGCCCATAAATTGCTGACCGGAAGAGGACGCACTCTCACAGATGCTGTGCATCGTCTCTGCTAAATAATACAAGTTTTATTTTTATGTAAAACTTGCACTATTATTCTTTACTGATCTGAATATACTTTATTTCATGTAAAATAAGTTGGCAACACTAGGTACAACAAACCATTAAATACTGAAGCAATGTTTGTAATTTGTAATTATTAAAGCACCATTACAAATAACACTGGTTGACAGTGCTGGTGCTGGCAGATAGCGATTATTTTATTCTGTAGGTTTTTGATGTGCTAAATTATATAAATCTCTTATGTTAGTTGAAGTTATAGTTCTACCACATTAGGTTTTCGAGTATCATGACCCTAAAAATCCAAAAATGCCTTTTTGGGTCAATTTCGATGAAATGTAGAAACCTATATAATATTTGACAAAGATTAAAAACATAGTCATTTAAATATAACTCTTGAGCCTTTAGATACCGGTGAGTTTGCTCAGATATCATTTTTCTACAAGATATACCTACAACTTTCAAATTTGTGAATATTTTTCTATACATTTAACATGATCCTGTTTGTAAGGGGTAAATTAAAAAATTTCAAAATTGAAATCAAATCAAATCGAAATTGAATATCTTGATTTAGACAGAAGATGTCTAAGCAAACCCAATGGTATAGAAAAATTCGAATAATTGCCGGGAAAACCCTAAAAACAGCCCTTTTCTTTTTCACATTTTTTTGACAGGACGAAGTCTGTCAGGTCGGCTAGTAATAATATATAAACACAGTAAGATATAAAATAAACAAATGTATGAGACTGGATTAAAAATATAAGTTGTAAATGTACAAAAATAAATTTATGAGCTATATCTATTCAGATTGTTATAGAACTATATGAATTTATAATTTATTACAGGATGTAGATATAACAGATAATCCATTGGTGATCATTATTAATGAACAGAAGGATATGAAAGCTCATTTTCTGGTGCATGATAAGTTTGAAGAAACAAAATATGAAGTTTTAGACTCT